>JALMQS010000099.1:50468466-50541416 GCA_024734495.1 Forficula auricularia
AGGTTGTTTATTGCTAAAGGGGCGAAGCACACATGCGCCTCCCCTGTGAGCATTATAATATCCCCCCCAAATAAATAAATAAATAAACGATGTCTGCTGTCATCAGATAAAATAAGGTGTGTAATGTTAGGCAGGAAGAGGGTTCGAACTGTGTAATGAGGACAAAGCCCACGCCCGTCCCACTTGCAATCAATAATATTAAAACGAAAAATAAAATTGTTGGGGAGACCAGTGTGGAAATGCGTCAATGCTCCTGCAAGATGTGGGCGACGCATGCCCAAACCCCTCCACAAAATTACAACTAAATAACAATAATTAAAATTTGAGACGAAAATGACTAGAATAACAAACGGGGATAAAATAATTATAAGAATACAAAAACATAAATTAAAACAAGCCAACAATGACTTAAATGACGTGAAATCATTAACAATCAGCAAAATCTCAATAATAATAAGGTTGGCCGACAATAAAATAAATATGGCGCATAAATGACTGGGTGAATTATTAAAAGCAATAGCCGCTTCGAGTTATATTAACTCTTGGTTTCCATGCAGTATCCGAGATGTGCCGAATTTATCGCAAGTGCTCGGTATCCAGGAGATAGATGCGGGGTAGCCTGAATGCGGAGTGCAGGGAAACATCTCCTCCTCTCAGGTGATGAGGGGGTTGTCACCATGGCAACGGTTGCGTGACGCTAGCGTGCACACGTATCCCATAGATAGAAGCGGGGGCTCGGCTGGTCGAGGGGAGCAGGGGAAGTAGGCGTGGCGGACAGTGCAGGTCTATGGGGGTAAAAGTCCAAAGCCACGTTGGGCCCGTTTTAGCCCCAAAACCTCCCCTAGACCAGAAAAAGAAGAGACTAAATTGGCCATCTGATCCAGAAAATTCTTCCGCTTCCGTCACGAAATAGATTTAAAGGCTCCCACCACTCATCACCTTGTCAGAGTTTTCTGCCCTTTAAAAGCAAACTCCCCTTAGGTTTAGGTAGCTCAGGTGGCGGCTCACAGGGAGGTAAACACAGTGGGCATTCTCTCACTCCCCAAATTCGCATTAATGTAGGTCCGGGTTGACATTGCGGTCCTTTAGCTGAGGAGCTGATGGTGTGCACTCCCCACCAAACCCGCTTGCTGTATCCCTCTTCTAGACTATATCGAGCTTAAGTTTCTAATTTCGTAGCTCTGAGATTTATGGTTGCGAAAAACGGTAGGGGTATACATCTTCCATGTACGTAAACATCAACTTCTCTGGTACTGGTTTTAGAAGCTAAAATTTTGTGTACTACTTGTAGCTTCTAGATAGCTTAAGTTTCGAATTTCAAGGCTCTGCGACTTACCGACGACGAGATATGACCGATATTTAAAATATTTGGATATTTTGCGACATGACTAATTTACACTCTTCCTTTATTTCAATCGGATTAAAATTTATACAATGACTAATAACTCATGAGACTTGATAAGTACACCAATTTTTAGCGAAATAATAATATAAGATAAAGATTGCTGCGTTTTGAATTTTTTAAGAAATTTCAAGTCGAATACTATCGGCAATTCGAACTTTATATAAAAAATAAAACAAAATTAATTTTGCCGAAATAATTCAAGAAATTCTCGGCAGTGATATAATATATGTAATTGAGAATTTATGTATGTGATTTGAATTTACTAACTAAAGGATACAACAGTTAGATTATAATCAAATTAAATATTTGTTGATATAAAACATATAAATAAAAATGGAAAATTTTATTTCTACATGTGAGCATATCAAATTGTGAAAACATTAATAAAACTACTGGATGGGTTCGGCAATAAATTGCGAAGGCAATTATTTGTTAAGGATCAAAGCTAATGTCATTCCCCTCATTGTGGTAAAACTTTAATTCAGCCACCAACGATTTATAGGATTAACTCTCATATATAGCCCAATAATCATCATATACAGAAGATAGCACTTAGTTCCTCAATAATTCATTCCAGATGACTGATAAACAGTTCCTAACTGTCATTCGTGATTAATCGATGTTTATATTGGTTGCTGTACAGTAAAATAGACATTTCTTTTCACTTGATTAACCGTTGTTTTTCAACATTCTAAAATTGGTATTTTCAATTGGTTTTAAACAATTTTCACTTGATTATTGATTATCATGTCAGATCAATCATAAAAATGTCAGTAAAGTCAGAACATTCTTAGGTTTCAAGATATGATATTGATTTGAATTGATTTCTGCCAATAAATATCCAAAAAACATGTTCGCAGGCAACTATTAAATATTTCATGTATTATATACGTGAAAGGAAGTAGAATTAACACTGATAAATGAGTGAATATACGAGGGATAACGCCTGCTGGCTGATCGCCGCCGGAAACCTTCATCCTTTATTTTCAATGGTTTTAGAATGTAAATATTTCGACCTTCTCTAAGTTTTTATTGGCAGGAGCGAGGAAGCCAAAGACAGTGAATTCAATTTCATTTCTATCTACTGAGGATTACAACTTGGGAAACATCTAAATATTTGGCAATGGAATTGGAGAAGTTTTTTTCGAGGAAATTTATAATTTTTATTCTATGCCATAAAGCTTCTTAACTTGTAATTTTCATATTGAACAAGATCTAATTTTCCGTACCTAATGACACAAGAAATCCAAATAAAGAGTTAACAGAAATATTAACTAAAACGCTGTCTTAACCAAAACAACATAAAAATCGACTTTTTTAATTAGACTATTCATGGTGAAATGAGCAAATCGATTAAAGGTAATTCGTTTGATTCACCGGCTGGGTACTTGGTCTAATAATAATAGATAGAAAAATATAATATCTAGACCCTATCAATAAAAAATTTCCATTATTATAAGTTTTGGCTCAGTCTTCAAATGATGATAAATGCATCTGGAATGAAATAATCGATGACACAAGTATCAAGTGCATGGTTTAGATCCTTAAAAATTACTTAAAACAAATGCTCAAATATCAGTATGGAAGATCTAGAAAAGTGTTTATTGAAAATTGTGTGATGCTTCTGACTTATGACTGTAGCTTTTTATTTTTGGAAAGGAGCTTTATGAAGAAATGAAGTCATTTTTTTCGTATACTTAAGAAACTAACGTTTCGGGTTTTGACAGTAGCTTCTGAGATATTCAATTGGAACAATATAAAAATAAATCTGGTCTCAAATCTAAAATAACAAAGAAATAAAATTTACAATTTATTATTAAAAGATCATTATTTTTTATGACATTTTATAAATGTTTCTATTATATTAGTACAATAACAATTTTCTACAAATTTTAGCTAGTTAATGTTTTATTTTTAATTTTTGAAGTGATAACTTTTTTTGGCTCGCCTTGCACACCTTTTGTTTACTTGGATGTAAATGGTATTGAGTCGTCATGCGTCACGCTGTAACGGTTCATACGCGTCACGTTTGGGGTATGTGTCTAGCCACAGATGGCGCTGCAGCATTAACTCTAAGCTCAAATTAATATCTTATATTTTAATTTTGGCGCTCATGTACATTTTTATTTTTCGTATATAAACAGATTGTCGTCAGGCATCACAATCACGCGTCGCGTCAAATCACGCTTGGGCTCTGGTCTAGTACCAGTTCAATCATTGTCGGAAAATATATTAATTATTCCTTTTCAAAAAATAAAATTATAAATGCCATATAAGTTACTTTTGTAGGTCTTAAGCACACACACACCGAAACTTTTTCTTTACATATTATTTCGGATAGATATGTACTCTAAGAAAATGCAAATAAATTAAAATTTAACTATGTATATAAGTTCATCATTATTAATTATGTTGCTCTCTAAGATGGTCCTAGGATGGTCATAAGTTCTTTGTTTAACGGAACTTCTCTCAATGTTTCTTTGAGTTAAATTTGATTCAAACCTCAATTATTATTAATCAAACAAATGTATCTAGAGTCTCATATCTCATAGGGTCAAAACTACTGTTGTGTGGTATAAGGTCTAACTAGTAAACTTTGACATCAAATAAGAAAACCTCAAATCATCCACAATATTTATTTAGACTCTAAAGTGAAATGAACACATTACACGCTTTTATGAAACTCAGATTGCCCATTGCTAGTCATATACATCTGTGATTCACCGGCTGTTTGGCTTATGTCGTAGTGAACACACAGAAACATCAAAATGTGTTCAATGGGTTTATAACAAGAAAGAGAGGCTAGAATCGTTGGCAATGGATAGACTCAGAACATCCACAATGTCTTACTATTAAGTACTTATTTTAAGTCTTTTCTAGTTACAGCGCCAGCGGTCTCACTTTTTCGACTCTCTTGCTCAAGATATGTGATGATTGATGCTGGTAATGGGAAAGCGTTCAGCCCTGAGCACTTGACATCACTCACTAACGTCATTTATTTAAATTTAGTTTGTAATTAATGTTATTATTTATTTACAATGCATACAAACATAGACCTTGGTTCCCATCTAGTGTTGTACAAGATTTAATCTAATTTTCAACTTTATATAACTATATATCTATAAAATTCTTGCCTGATACACCTTCACTCACTCACTCACTCACTCATCATCAAAACAGCCAGAACCACTGGACATAGAAACATGAAATTTGAGAGGATATACATCTATGACATAGGGGCTCACTAAGAAAGGATTTTTCGAAATTCGACCCCCAGGGGCCGCAAGGGGCAAAGTGTGTTTTCACTGATTATGCGATATCTCTCATAATTTCGAGAAACATGCCTACCAGTTTTTTGCTTATAAAAATACTAAATTAAAATATCTAAAAACTAATTCTGATTTTTTGAAATTCAATCTCTAAAGGGGTCAAAGGGGCAAAATATCTTTTGCAATGTGTTTACACTAATTATAATGTAATAAGAAACGATAAGATATCTACTTGATTTTACTAAATAAAAAATTAAATACAAATATCTAAAGTAATTTCGGGATTTTTTGAAATTCGAGACTCCCAACTATCTAAAATGTGAGTGGGGTGAAAAATTAAAACTTTCCTATTTTGATCAAGAGATTTTTAGAGTTATTCTTTATTACTTTAAGAAATTATTCCTGTAAAAATCAACTATCAAAATTGACTGTATAGTCGAAGGGGGAAAATTATAGAAATTTTTAGCTTTAGTACATTTACTTTTTAGAAAACTGTGGATTATTTATTTGCAAATAATTATCTAAAAATAATTTCAAAATTTTGTAATCTGACCCCTCAACTATCCAAAAATGTGAGTGGGGCAAAAATTAAAACTCTCTCCGATCTTGATCAAATTTTGTAGAGTTATTTTATTACTTTAAGAAACTATTCTAAAATAAACTATTAAAATTGACTGCTGGGGGCGAAAAATGGGGAGGGGGCAAAATATATGTTTTTAGCTTTTTTGTACATTTACTTTTTAGAAAACTGAGAGTTTTTTATTTGTAAAATATTCAAAAAATAATTTCAACCTCCTAAAATGTGAGTGGGTGCAAAATTAATACTCCTATCATGATCAAATTTTGTAGAGTTATTCTTTATTACTTTAGTGAAATTAATTTCATAAAGGTCCCAACTATCAAAATTTACTCGTATGGAGGCGAGGGGGGGGGGGGGGGGGCAAAATATAGAAATTTTTAGCTTTTTTGTACATTTACTTTAGAAAACTGAGAGTTATTTATTTGCAAATGTCTAAAAATCATTTCAACCTCCTAAAACAGAGTGAAAAATAATGATTTATATAGATCAAATTTTGTAGCCGTGTTAGTTTTTAAGACTATATAAAATGTATGCTGTAAAAATCATTAGCCAAAATGAGTGCGTGGGGGCGAAAGAGAGGGTAAAATATTACAAATGTATATTGCAGACCTAATAATCACATGCCAAGACGCTGCCCTTCAGGGCCACCTGCCCAGAGGGGCGAGTTGCAGAGCGCGGCGCCGCCGGGCACGCCTGGAACAGCTCGTATATATATATATATATAGGTATATACCGAAATATACTTTTGTAATATTTTGGTAATAATTGATATTTTTAAAACTAGAAGTTTCGATCAGAGATTAAATTAAATATGAAATGCTGAAAATCTTCCAATGGAGAAACAACTTTGAAACAAATATATCGGCGTCAATAATCAGGTGATTAAATGCAGACTCATTAACCAGAGAAAATAGTAAACAGGCTGCGGTTGAGTTTTATCCAATTATGTTAGCCAACGTCTTTCACCTTTCAACATTTAATAACGTTCAACGAGCCCAAGACAGATATAAACCACCTTTGCTACGGTGCTTCCTTTTCGAGAAACACGGCAGTTCTGAAAATTAAGAAGAAGCTCGAAGATATAACTAATCTCGACCTTCCCGGTAAATGAAAGAAACAAGGCAGGTACTGGAAAAAAGGGAAAATATGAGTAATTCGTCTGCCTTATTAATATAGCGCCCAAGTATGATTCTAGAAAAAGTTGAAGACTTTATAACTCGAGATTTCCAGTCTCGTGAGCGCCATGGGATAAACACATTGGTCGGAAAGTAATATGGGGAAGCAAATTTCTCTTTTTTGATTCCATTTCAAGAATAGAAAAAGAACTTGAATCTATACTCGGCATGCCATGTTTTCTATCCACATACCAGAAGTGACACGTGAGGCTCTAGAACATTATTTTACTAATTACTTCGAAAAATGTCTTTCAAGGGCCAGTTGTGGGTTGCTGTCTTGTAAAAGTTGACAAGGGTAAAACCTTAGCTCACCTTGTGCCCAGCGGATGGCCAATCAGATGACATGCCATCTGATTTCCGTCATCCTGCTGGGCACAAGGTGAATTCTATGTTTTACCCTTTGTCACCTTTTACAAAGACTTTACCAACCGACAAACAACTGGCCCTAAGTGGTATAAGTATAATTTTCTATTAGATATCTACAGTTTTTTTTTGTATGTAATTATGAGGAACAAAAACCAAATCTTTTAAAATGCAAAAATGTATGTTATCAGCCCCTTCATCGGCTCATCTTCAAGAATCGTCTCATTTGATCATTTCTTCCAAAATAGACAAGTCGTCTAAAGACAACTTGTACCTAATCTTTCTATCAACTATAAAATAAATAATGTTTAATATAATTTAATTTCCTCAATTATCTCCTAGTTAATTCTTTATGAGATAAATTAAGAGATTAATTTATACGAATTTCTATTGCAATTATGCAAAATTTTCCTTTTTAAAATTAAAATATATATAGTATATATTAGATTAATGACTGAAATTCTAGAATGATTAATTAAGTTTACTTCTCATAAAAAAGCGCAACAAGTTATGGCGTCATCAATATTTTCTGTCTGGAAGAAGCTCATTAGCAGATCTTTTTCATTTATTTAATTAATTCTCTTACTCTTTGACTCTTTATCGAAAATAAAGGAAGGAATGAAACAATGCAATTAAATTAATTTAGATGAACTTTTACAGTTTGCTAATATTTGAAAATTTACCCGATCAAAATCTGGATATAATTACTTACTAATAAACACAGAAATTACTCTTAATGTTTATGTTTATGGTTCTACAAATAAAGAACATTGATTAATTAAGAGAAATAGAACTTTGAAATGAAACGAGCAAAGAGACCTGGATTAGAATCGATAAAAATTATCAACTACATGCCACTTATCATAAATACGTATAATACGACATTGTGATATGGAATTTATATTATATTTTAATATTAGTCTAAAAATTTGAGCATCTTCTTTTTGAAAATAGTTGGAATGTTTTTTCAAAAAATCAGCTCGGGCTCAGATTAACAAATCTATTTAAAAAGAGAAAGAATTTTAATCTTTAGGACAAATTTTAAGATTTTAGTAGAAATATTATTAAATTAAAAATATCAGAGGGGATTCATCCGCCCAGGAGTCGAACCTGAGAACAATGAGCAGCTTCGGCAGTTTATTATTCACAATTTTCGAGAGAAAAACCTCTCTGAATCGCAAATATGCACAGAAATTCTTACTCCATTATTATATAACGGAAATTAAAAAATTTCCTTTTAAAATGAAAAAAAGTTTTTCATATAAGTCCTCTATACTATATATATTTGTCTAGATTAATTTGCCGCAACGCTGTCGTAATGCTGCCGAGAGAGCGCACCATCGGTATATTTGCGGCAAATTTGAAATATAATCGTAATTGGACTCGAATTTCGAAATGAAAGACTCCAATTGATTTTAAATTAAGAAACATTAAATATATTGATAATTATTACCCGGGGGCCCTTCACCACTGAAAAATTAAATATTCAATTTGCTTTTCTTTGGGCACAGAAAAAGAAATCAATCACATCTTATTTGATTTATATATTATTTGTTTATTTTTTAATAATTTTTCCACTTTTTTATAATTTTTTAAAATCTAAATTTTGTTATTCTTATTTTTTGATTTTTTAAAATTAAACGACTTAAGACACGCATTCCCTTATGAGTTTCTCATTGCAATACTGGAGCAGTCTGTCATACAAACAACACCTGATCTCTTTTAAATATTTGGAGCCTTATATCGATTATCGATCCCAAATTTTAAAATGATATAATATAATTCTCCTCCTCACACGATACCACTTTTTTAAATAAATCTATTTCCACACAAAAAATATCACAATGCTGTAGATTATAGAAAAAAAATACTTCCAGATTCATATCTCGAGCCTCATTTCTGTAGCTGTGTCAGGACGAAAATGGGGCGAAACTTTAAGAGACTATGTATTTTTGGGAGTTTACAGGTATACATTTGGAGTGTGGTTTTTTAAGAGGAATAAAATTTTTGGACCGAGACGCCGCCCGCCAGGGCACCAGCCCGGAGGGCCGAGCTTCGAGGGTGTGCCGAAGGCACGCACGAAAAGCTCGTTTAAATATAAAACTAAAAATTTGAGCATCTTCTTTTTGAAAATAGTTGGAATGTTTTTCAAAAATCAGCTCGGGTTCAGATTAACAAATCTATTTTAAAAGAGAAAGAATTTAATTCTTAGGACAAATCCTAAGATTTTAGTAGAAATATTATTAAATTGCAATATCAGAGGGATTCATCCCCAGGGAATTGAACCTGAAAACTAACATGCTTTCCGAGGCAGTTATAGCTCACACCCTCGAAGCCAAAAACCTCTCTCTGAATCGCAATATATAAGATATAAACACAGAAATTCTTTACTCCATTATTATATAACGGAAATTAAAAAAAAATTTCCTTAAAATGAAAAAAAGTTTTTTCATTAAAGTCCTCTTATTTAAATATAAAACTAAAAATTTGAGCATCTTCTTTTTGAAAATAGTTGGAATGTTTTTCAAAAATCAGCTCGCGTTCAGATTAACAAATCAATTTTAAAGAAAAAGAATTTAATTTTAGGACAAATTCTAAGATTTTAGTAGAAATCTTATTATATTAAACGAGAAAGTTTATATATAATGTGACGATACAGCGTCTAATTTTATTTTTGGTTTTGTAATCTCAATATCTGAATTGATCATAACAATGTATAATTAAAATTGTAAGTTACTTTTAAGATGAATGGAATTCATAATTGGCAAATTTATAGCCGTGTATAGTAAGCAAAGGACCTCTAGTGGTGATGAACTGATTAATATGAATTAATCACTGATTTGTGTCGCCCTCCATGCGAAAGCAGGTAATTAAGGCCACGTGGCAAGGCCGACGCCTTGACCCGGAGCAGAAAGACCGACCTCTTGTATATTGACCTTCAAAGTGATAACACCTAAGTCGTATTAGCCCCAGTGAATTACATCTGTTAGCAAAAATCTTTGTGAATCCAACTAATCTCATTACATTTGGATTTATGAATGTGACTGTGAACCTGTTACGTGTGATTCTACAGAGGGAAAAGGATATTTGCCAGAAAATATCGGCAGATCGCGGACATCGGCTCACACGTTGTCGGCGGGTGTCCTTGGACACGAGTTCAATTACCTGTGGAAGCCAACAGCTAAGTAAAACATTGAAGTGCATTCAATTGAATTATCAAAAACCCTACGTACTTTTTTTCAATACTACAATTGAGCATAATTAGTCACCGGTTCGAATTAATAACTAACGCGGGCTAAAGCCAACGCATGGCGTCTCATACTGAACTCTTTGAGTTCCATTCAATTTCGTAAAAACTATTGAACTCAAACACTTAAAGAAATATTTAAAATTAACAATTTAAGAATAAAAATTTATAAAATTTGTATTGAATTATATTTAACTTTAAGTTTGAATAATTAATTAAGGCAAACACTTTCAATCATCCCGGTCACCTTAATGAGGAATTAATCCAATTAAATTAAAATCAAATACTAAATCAAAGTAATTTGATTGCAATAAAACATTCGAAAAATAAAACCACTTGAATTAAATGCAATAATTTTTAAATATTAAAATTAAATTATCTGGTAATTGAAAAATACTAAAAAGAAAGATGAAAAGCGGACCCCACGCTGTGTCATGTGATCAAAATATTAAAACCGCGGGAGGAAAACAATTCTGGGAATTGTCACTGCACTATTAAAAAAAAAAAAAATAAACAAAACAAGTTTAACTTATAGTAAATGTATAGTTCCCAAATGGGTCGGTAGTATCCGAAGCAGTTGACAACTCCATTTCAATAAAACCTACCTAGTGGTCAAGAGAATAATGACACAAATCACAGACAAAATTCCGATCCATTCTTCACAATAAATCATTAAATCAATTGAATATGCATTGAAGCGTATTCCAATACCAGTTATTCATAAAACGTTTAAATTAAATAATCGCGATTATTATTTAGCGGATGTGTTGTTGCAGCAAATTACCAAAATATAATAATAACATTTATTAATTAAAAAAAATTATTTTTAAATTAAAATCTTATAATATTATAAGAAATACATGATTATGACCAAAGATTGAAATTGTTCAATTTAATTAATTAAATTAAGATTTGTGTGAAAATTGGAAAGAGTTAAACACCTGATCGAAGTGTAATCAGGAAGTATATTTGACGTCAAATGAATCAGGGAAGCGAGTGACATCTGTCAAAACAAATAGTATTTGACAACTGTCAAAAAACATGTAAATAAACAAACCATGTCATTAACATTAATGAATGGTTAAATCAAATAAACCAAAACTAAATAATTACATATAGATTAAATTAACTGATAAAGACTGCTAATTGCATATAATTAGATAATAAAACTATTTATACCAAATTTAAAAAATTAAATAAAACTAAATATTATAACTCACCTGTCAAAATTTGACTGAAGGAATTAGGGCTTTTGAATATTAATTTTTATTAATACTGACTTCCCAATTAATTATTTTCTCAAGTGAACAATCAATTCCGTACAGTTTTGATTAATTTAATAGTGATAATTAATTTGAATAAATTATTTTATATAAAATTTAAATTTCCAGTCAATTGGGTTGTACCAATCGATAATTCATTGTTTACATTTAATTAATGTATTATTAGAACCAATTTTGAATAGATTGTTTACAATAACATTTTAACTTCAATTCTTGATTTTTCTCAAGTGAAGAATTAATTGTTCACAATTAAAATATCGTGATAGATTATTTCATTATTGTTATTGTTAATTATAATTACTTACCTTAAATTACCGACAAACTTATAATTGATAACTTTTGTTTACAAGGTAAACTTAGTAAAGTCACAATTTCAATTATTATAAATAAACAATATTTTTAATATAAACAAATTCCAGTTATTTGAATTGAATTAATTTACCTGGTTCTATTATCAATCCGTCTATAGACAATAAGATTTTTTTTCTTCTTTTCAGCTTCCAATTCCAGGTAACTGATCACTCCAGTCCGTTTTACCCTCAATTATAAGGAAAATTTTCTACCAGGTTAATTTTTAATTAAATTTTTTAAGTATCTGTTCCATAAGGTACTTCCCTGTGCAGCATCTTTAGCCTCATCAATATTTCACTTAAGTAACGGGGGGCTAATCATAATAACATCAGTTAGACCAACAAGGGCGCAACCCAGCGAAGCAGATAAGATACAATAACACCTTTAAATTCAGCATTGCGCCTTTTAATATAATTTATAGAGCGTCTAAGCATAGCAGATTATCTCCCTGAGTACACCCTGCTCGTAAACCATTTTATTGTTGCAACCTACTCAATATTGTCTCATCTTCAATATTGAGGAGAAGTGCAGGGGTAGCTTGGTCAGAGCGCAAACTGGGCGAAGTAAAATAAACAATAAATTATTTTACAAGTCCAGGTTTGTCACATTTGGTGTAGGATAGCTGGGATTAAGCCAGCAGGCAAGAAATTGTATAGTAGGCAAATTAAAACTAACAATTAACGAAATGGCAGACAACCAAGAAAAAATGGAGAAAGAAAATTTACAATATCGGGAATCAAAAGAAGTCCCATATACACCGGAAGAGTCAAAAGATGAGAGTGAGGAAATAGACCTGGAGGAGGAATATCAAGAAGAAGGGGAAGAAAACATACAACAATTAGATCCAGAAGAAGGAACGGCAATAACCAGCCTATCAATAGCTGTGAAAGACCAGCTAAAGTTAAACGACCAAGAGGAACCGCCTGAACAAGAAAATTTAATTCAAATGGAAGAAGATTCAGAACAAGAAAATAGAAATGTGCATGTCCCACCAAACAGTGAACAAATGGAGCAAGGAGGTATGCAACAATTATTACAAATGATGCAACAACAAAGTCAAGCATTGAACACAATGAATAATAACTTGGAGGGGAAGATGCAACAACAAAACACAACAAATGAAAGGAATTTCCAAGCTATAAAAGATGACTTTCGAATCATAGATAGGAAGCTGAGTAGTCAGCTTCAAGAAATAAGGAAGGTTGAAACGACGGTTACGCGATTGGTTCAAGAACAAGATAAACTCCAGACAGAAGTCAAGGGAGTAAAGAGCCAAGTTGAAAAAATCGATTCCGAACACCGAATCGAAATCGAAAAACTGAAACAACAAGATCTTTATCTAGACGAAAGATGTCGGCAAAACAATTTGGACAAGGACCAAGCAATAAAGGAGGTCCAAGAACTAGTCCTAAATAGAACCGCGACAATAGAACAACATGTAATAAAGGCCCAGCAAGAAAATCAAGTAGAAGTCGCCACTATAAATAATAAGGTGGAACAACTCAAAGACTCTACACAGGAATACAACCAAGCATTACAAGGGCAAATTCAGACGATTAAAGAAGAAATGAATCAAAAAGTCCCGAACATCAGGACACTAACGAGCCCAATGGGCTATTCTATTCAAACGGTAACGGAATTGAAGACCCGGCTGAATATGCGGAAACATTATTGGGGGCACAAGGATTGGGTCACCCATCCAAAAGAGGCATGGGAGCATTATGAAGAAACTATACAGCATGCCATGTTCTCGGAAACAGAGAAAATCTTTTTCTTTCAACTATGCCTCACCAGCGAGGCCTTGGAATGGCATAGAGCACACCATTACCAGGTTCAAACCATCCAAGAACTAAAAACAGCTTTTATGAATGAATATTGGAGCGCCACCGCCCAGGGGGAGATGCTGGCTCGACTCTGCGGATCAGGCTTTCAAGCCAGGCACGGAGAGTCGAGAATACAGCATTTCTACCGATGGCTACGGTGGGCCAAATATTTCACCTTATATGAATTGAAAGAGAGTGAAGTGCTCTTAAAATTGATAAAGCACTTCCCAGAAGAGTACATGTATCTGGCCGCAGCGGGAAACCGTCAGGCAATGGAACAAGTGCTCATAGAGACCGACTCCCGAAAACCGATAGAGCGGCTCAATTTCAACATTGCCTCGAATGACCACCGCAATGTCAACAATTTTAATAGACGAAATCCGAACCGGAATGCGGTACCAGGGAATCACTTTAACCAACGTAACCCTAATCGGAATACAATTCCTGACCACCAAAGACAAAGTGGTACAAGTAACCCACCACCATAGCAATCACAGTATGGGAAAAGAGAGGAGAACAACTGGAGCAAACGAGAACAACAATCCATTCCCTTTGAGAGAACACCGAAGAAACAAAAAGGAGGCCTATTAACGGGGAAGATAACAACATTTGCAGAACCGTTAATAGCCGCCACTTTCCAAAAGAACGAAGAGGAACAAGGGAAAATAATGAAACGGATTGTTGAAAATAAACAAACTACAAAAGAGACGACAAAATATGATAGAGATAGCCGGGAAGTGGAAATTAAAAAGACCCAATTTAGGGCCACCACTGAAACCCGGGTAACAACTAGCCAAAGTGGGCAAAGGGAAAGAGTGATAGAACCCACAACTGGAAGATCGACAAAACCAGAGAGAAGGAAGAAGCCAACAGAAACAAGGGAGCCTCGACCACCTGAGGTTACCAAAGTAACCGTGCACGAAACGGTAGCCATGTCAGATCGACCTCCGAAGGACACCAGAATCCTAGAAAATCCGAAGGAAGCAACCTACAGTATGACGATCCCACCAACGGAATCGGAAAGGGTACGAATCATACTGAAAAGGAAGCGACCGGAAAAAATCGAGGCAATCGGGATAAACTCATCCTCGGAAGAGGATGAGTTTATCGAAACGGAGCAAACAATCATTAGACAAAAAAAAAACGCCGATTGAACAAAAGTGAGGAAGGTGTACCGATCTCCCGACTGACTGCAACAACATATCGAGTAACACCTGACGAGAAGGAACACCCAGCCCCAAATTGTATCTGGTTACCGTTACAAGGAAAACACAGAACAATCTGGGCTTTAGTCGATACGGGCAGTGAAATATCTTTAATAAAGGGAGCAATAATTAAAGGACAGCTAACAGCGGAAGAAATAGTCGGTATCCTACCGTCGATAACTTGCATATTGAAAGGGGTAATCGGCGATAATAGAACACAAAAGGTCAATCGGCAGGCCCGACTACGCTTCCAATATGGTAATCATCAATTCGAGTGGAATTTCCTGATCGCAGAACAATTACCAATAGACTGTATACTGGGTATAGACTGGTGCAGTCATTTCGGGGTTGTAATCGATACCGGTGTTAATAAAGGAATAATTATAACAGGTCAAGAGTATCCTATGACAAACGACAGTGTAGAGGAAGCAACCAAAATAGTTGCGATAGTATTCAATCAAAACGTGCCCAATCAATTGCCTCTTAGCCGGGAACAAAAGGCCCAATTAACACAATTGGTAAACAAATATGAGGCCATTTTCTCCGAGCAACCCGGTCGAATAAAGGATTATCAACATCAAATCATTATGAAAGATGAACAACCGATCCGGGTGAAACAATACCCCATACCTTACATCTATCGCGAACAAGTGAGTAGCGAACTCAGGAAATGGGAACAATGGGGTGTTATCTCCAGAGGCCACAGTGAATACTCGCTCCCCTTAGTCGTAGTTAAAAAAAGAACAGCGGGATCCGATTGTGCCTAGATGCTCGCGAACTTAACCAAAAAATGGAAAAGGACTTGGAGTGTCCACCACCACCAAACGAGATTTTACACCAGCCCGAAAGGATGGCCAGGGTATTTTCGGCTATAGATTTAACCGCTTCATATTGGCAGATTACCCTCCATCCAGATAGTAGGAAATTCACAGCCTTTCAATTTCGGAATCAGACGTACCTTTTCAATGTGCTGCCGTTTGGACTAGCCACCAGTGTCGCCTCTTTCACCAGAGCCCTGTCTTTTATTCTAGGTGAAGAATTCCACTCATATGTGGTATACTATGTAGATGATATCTTGATCTATTCTAACAACTTTGAAGAACATCTAGAACACTTAGACAGAGTACTCTTTCGGCTACTGGAAAACGGTGCCACTTTGAGCATCAATAAAAGCCAGTTTGTTGTTAGTGAAATAACATTCTTAGGGCATGTTATTGGAGAAAAGGGGATTAAAATGGCAACCGAACTAGTCAACGAATTAAAGAAATGGCCTGCACCGAAAAACAAAACACAACTGAAAGGGTTTTTGGGGGCAGTCGGTTACTACCGGAATTTTATACCAAACTATTCAACCCTAATGCACCCATTTTACCAGTTATTAAAAAAGGGAGTCGCCTGGTCATGGGAAGATTATCATGAGAGGCGATTATCCGAAGTCAAAGAACAACTAATTACCGAAATGGAACTAACCAACCTGAATTTTCAACAACCACTCATAGTCTACACGGATGGCAGTCAAAAAGGAATTGGGGGTGCTATTTGCCAACAGGACTCAGAAGGGTACGAACGAGTGATAACATTCGCCAGTCGTACCCTGAACGAGCATGAACAGTTATACACAACAACTGAAATTGAATGTCTAGCTATAATTTTCATGTTAAAAAAATATAACATATGGCTATTAGGCAGACCGTTCATTATTAAGACCGACCACCAGGCGCTTACTTACCTCAAGTTCGCTAACTTCATCAACCAACGTCTAACAAGATGGGTGATGAAGTTACAAGAATATGACTTCGAGGTGCAATATATCCAGGGAGAGAGGAACCAGTTGGCAGATTATTTGAGTCGAATGGGACAAGTTAAGCAGAAAAGTAAGACCGAATTTTTGATAGCACCTATCGGTTTCCGTGCATTGAATCCGGATCTGGAACAAAGATTGGAAAGTATTCGATATTGGCAGAGAAACGACCCTAATCTTCATCGGATTATATTGGAAATAAGGGATGGTAGAACTTACAAACAACTTCAAGTATACAACGATTTGTTGGTGAAGACCGATGTCATCGACCCTAGGGTCAAATATTTGTATTTGAGTTGTGAATTGAGATTGCCAATAATCCAAGAATTTCATAAAATCATTGGTCACTATGGTGTGAGGAAAACCTACCAGGCCATTAGCCGTGAATTTTACTGGAAGGGAATGTATAGCGACATCCAGAAGGTAATCCAAGGTTGCGAGAATTGTCAACGTTCGAAGTATCCGAATCAAAATTTAACTGGGAAACCCTTGAATGTCATCAGTCCTTCAAAAGGTGAATTAATATCAGCGGATGTATTAGGGCCCTTACCTCGAACAACCAGAGGTAATCGGTTTGTGTTAGTCTTCTTGGATAACTACACTAAGTACGTTCGGTTATTCCTACTTGCCAAGCAAAACACCAAGGAGGCTCTTCGAGCCCTACAGCAATATCTGGACACCGAGGAAAAACCCAAGGAGATACTCACCGATCAGGGAAGAATCTTTACAAGTCTCAGATGGAAACAGCATTTGAGGCGGAATAAAATTAAAGGACGACTAACATCCAAGAGGAACCCTCAATCTAACCCGGTTGAGCGACAGATGAAGGAAATACTCCGACATTTACGATCCCGGGTCTATTCCGATCAAAAGGATTGGGATCAAGAGATTCCAGATATTGAATTTTTGATAAATAACTGTTATAATGAATGCCTGTCGAATACCCCACAATTAGTTCATAATCAAACTCCCACCAATTTAATTAGTCGAGCCCAACGGTATCACAATTTAGGAAATAATCTTCGCGAAAATCGAAGTAGTATTCAAGCCAAGATACAAAAAGGCGATAGATTAAAATTAAAGAAAAGACAAAAGAGGTATGCCAGGAGAACTGTGACACAATTTAAAAAGGTGACTTGGTATTAACCAAGGCTTTAGAATTCCCGAAAACAGGGAAAGAGACAAGGAAGCTATTCCTACTGTATCGGGGTCCATATAGGGTAGCCGAGGTGTTACAAAACGCCTACAGACTAGAACATGAGAGTGGGAGACAAATAGGGACGTTCAATGTTAGGAGCTTAAAACCATATCATTCACCAATAACTGAATTAAATTAATAGTTGAATGTGGTCTTTAGATTAAAGGGGAGGCTCAGCCCCAACTTCACATTCCTTTGAGTATCATAATGTAATAACACCTTATTAGAACGAGACGTGACAGACGATCGTCCCTATTGAATGACTAAATTTGACCTAAAAACGACAAACGGACATGTTCTGTGAAAGTGTAACAAAGGTGAAGAAATTTGTAAATACGTTCGTACTAACACTAGATTAAGTACTTACCCTTAATTTAGCCTAAGTTCGTTCGTACTAATTCTTAGACCTAAGTTACTAACTACTAAAACTTGTAAATGCGTTATTATTACTAACCTTAGTTATAAGATAACATAGAATAAGCGCGTTCATACTAATCTAGGTACTAAGCAACTAATAACTCCATCTATTAGAAAAGGAAGCCCTTAATGTTACACCGGACCAGAACGACAGACAAAATGACCTTCGGACAAAAGTTCGAATTATTTGGGGGAAACAAAAAGTAGAATCATTAGCAAACATTGCATTAATTGGGATTGGGGGGGAAAAGGTTTTGCCATGAAACAATTAATAATAATTGGGGGGGGGGTTTATTAAAAACCCAAAACACAGGTCTTAAAATTAACAACTTGAAAAGCTCAGTAGGATCCAAACACCTAATGATAAATTGTGTCACAGATCGCCAAGTCGTAACAGTACCACCTAGGATATAGACCATCATCTACAAATACCAAATAGATTATCCATGGTTTGGTGTCGCTAGTGAGAATCTCCGAATTGTCTTTAGTGTGAATTGTGGAGGCTGAAGATATGAAATGATCTGTTTAGTGCGCGGTACCCTGGTCCAGCATTGATAGGGAATAGTGAAGCAGTAGGTGACATTCAGTGCCACTAGCTAGTAGCAGAGAAATGAAAACGAATTGAAAAGAGAAAAGGAATTAAATGTTGTGGTTTCTAAGGAAATACTGGGTTACGACCCTAAACTGAATGATCAATCCAAAAAAGTAGCAGTAACGATTCTGTGTTAGTGTGGGATTGGCCGAGATGACCAGCCTGAATGGTTATTTTGTGTAATAGGCTAACGCCGTTTGAACTGGGATAGTGCTGGTAGGTTTCACGTAAGGAATGGTAGTGTGTTGGTTAGATACAGAATTAAAACAACCTGACGGATCATGATTGGGAGTGACAGTGAGCGATCGGACCTGGAAATGGAAGATTGGGGATAAATTTATTAATGAATAATTGGGTTAGGAACAAAATAGAAAGGGGTTGGGGGTAATATCATTGCGGGTATAAAGGGAAAATCACCCTGGATATAAAATTTTGTTTATTTATATAATTAAGGCGGAAAAGCCAATTTAGCTTTAAGTAAACTGGTAACACCAAAAAGTGAACCAATAAAATCAGAGTCCAAATAACTTCAGTCAAGTTCAGAAATCCAATAGAAGTTTATTTGATTTCTGAAGGGGGGAATGTGACGATACAGCGTCTAATTTTATTTTTTTTGGTTTTGTAATCTCAATATCTGAATTAATCATAACAATGTATAATTAAAATTGTAAGTTACTTTTAAGATGAATGGAATTCATAATTGGCAAATTTATAGCCGTATATAGTAAGCAAAGGACCTCTAGTGGTGATGAACTGATTAATATGAATTAATCATTGATTTGTGTCGCCCTCCATGGGTAAGCAGGTAATTAAGGCCACGTGGCAAGGCCGACGCCTTGACCCGGAGCAGAAAGACCGACCTCTTGTATATTGACCTTCAAAGTGATAACACCTAAGTCGTATTAGCCCCAGTGAATTACATCTGTTAGCAAAAATCTTTGTGAATCCAACTAATCTCATTACATTTTGGATTTATGAATGTGACTGTGAACCTGTTACGTGTGATTCTACAGAGGGAAAAGGATATTTGCCAGAAAATATCGGCAGATCGCGGACATCGGCTCACACCTGCGTTGTCGGCGGGTGTCCTTGGACACGAGTTCAATTACCTGTGGAAGCCAACAGCTAAGTAAAACATTGAAGTGCATTCAATTGAATTATCAAACTCCCTACGTACTTTTTTTCAATATACAATTGAGCATAATTAGCCACCGGTTCGAATTAATAACTAACGCGGGCTAAAGCCAACGCATGGCGTCATACTGAACTCTTTGAGGTTCCATTCAATTTCGTAAAAACTATTGAACTCAAACACTTAAAAATATTTAAAATTAACAATTTAAGAATAAAAATTTATAAAATTTGTATTGAATTATATTTAACTTTAAGTTTGAATAATTAATTAAGGCAAACACTTTCAATCATCCCGGTCACCTTAATGAGGAATTAATCCAATTAAATTAAAATCAAATACTAAATCAAAGTAATTTGATTGCAATAAAACATTCGAAAAATAAAACCCTTGAATTAAATGCAATAATTTTTAAATATTAAAATTAAATTATCTGGTAATTGAAAAATACTAAAAGAAAGATGGCGGACCCACGCTGTGTCATGTGATCAAAATATTAAAACCGCGGGAGGAAAGCAATTCTGGGAATTGTCACTGCACTATTAGAAAAAAAGTAAACAAAACAAGTTTAACTTATAGTAAATGTATAGTTCCCAAATGGGTCGGTAGTATCCGAAGCAGTTGACAACTCCATTTCAATAAAACCTACCTAGTGGTCAAGAGAATAATGACACAAATCACAGACAAAATTCCGATCCATTCTTCACAATAAATCATTAAATCAATTGAATATGCATTGAAGCGTATTCCAATACCAGTTATTCATAAAACGTTTAAATTAAATAATCGCGATTATTATTTAGCGGATGTGTTGTTGCAGCAAATTACCAAAATATAATAATAACATTTATTAATTAAAAAAAATTATTTTTAAATTAAAATCTTATAATATTATAAGAAATACATGATTATGACCAAAGATTGAAATTGTTTGATTTAATTAATTAAGTTAAGATTTGAGTGAAAATTTGAAAGAGTTAAACACCTGATCGAAGTGTAATCAGGAAGTATATTTGACGTCAAATGAATCAGGGAAGCGAGTGACATCTGTCAAAACAAATAGTATTTGACAACTGTCAAAAAAACATGTAAATAAACAAACCATGTCATCAACATTAATGAATGGTTAAATCAAATAAACCAAAACTAAATAATTACATATAGATTAAATTAACTGATAAAGACTGCTAATTGCATATAATTAGATAATAAAACTATTTATACCAAATTTAAAAAATTAAATAAAACTAAATATTATAACTCACCTGTCAAAATTTGACTGAAGGAATTAGGGCTTTTGAATATTAATTTTTATTAATACTGACTTCCCAATTAATTATTTTCTCAAGTGAACAATCAATTCCGTACAGTTTTGATTAATTTAATAGTGATAATTAATTTGAATAAATTATTTTATATAAAATTTAAATTTCCAGTCAATTGGGTTGTACCAATCGATAATTCATTGTTTACATTTAATTAATGTATTATTAGAACCAATTTTGAATAGATTGTTTACAATAACATTTTAACTTCAATTCTTGATTTTTCTCAAGTGAAGAATTAATTGTTCACAATTAAAATATCGTGATAGATTATTTCATTATTGTTATTGTTAATTATAATTACTTACCTTAAATTACCGACAAACTTATAATTGATAACTTTTGTTTACAAGGTAAACTTAGTAAAGTCACAATTTCAATTATTATAAATAAACAATATTTTTAATATAAACAAATTCCAGTTATTTGAATTGAATTAATTTACCTGGTTCTATTATCAATCCGTCTATAGACAATAAGATTTTTTTTCTTCTTTTCAGCTTCCAATTCCAGGTAACTGATCACTCCAGTCCGTTTTACCCTCAATTATAAGGAAAATTTTCTACCAGGTTAATTTTTAATTAAATTTTTTAAGTATCTGTTCCATAAGGTACTTCCCTGTGCAGCATCTTTAGCCTCATCAATATTTCACTTAAGTAACGGGGGGCTAATCATAATAACATCAGTTAGACCAACAAGGGCGCAACCCAGCGAAGCAGATAAGATACAATAACACCTTTAAATTCAGCATTGCGCCTTTTAATATAATTTATAGAGCGTCTAAGCATAGCAGATTATCTCCCTGAGTACACCCTGCTCGTAAACCATTTTATTGTTGCAACCTACTCAATATTGTCTCATCTTCAATATTGAGGAGAAGTGCAGGGGTAGCTTGGTCAGAGCGCAAACTGGGCGAAGTAAAATAAACAATAAATTATTTTACAAGTCCAGGTTTGTCACAATATATATATAAATATATATATATATATATATATATATATATATATATATATATATATATATATATATATATATAAAACAATTTTTGCTCGTTTAATAAGAGTAGATTAGGGTAGAGTGCCCAGCTGATGCGGACAAAGATGCAACGCATCAATATTGCACTCTTCCCTAATTAAAAACAAAGCTGGATATTTTTTTCATTTAAAATATATTAAGTTGTCTATTGTATTACCGAATTTCGGCTCTTGCCATAATAAGATATCTTATATTTTTATCATTCACAACGCGTCAAACACACCCCCACCGAAAATGCGCCAGCTGAAGGTCCATTCAATTACAAGTGACACCAAATGAAGCATATGAAAAAAAATTCAGCTTTTCCGAAATAAGCAACTGAAAAGGTAGCTTGCTCCTGGTCAATTATGACAGGAGTATCATATATGAAAGGATAATATGTACATAAGGTAAATTTAATCATTTTATTATTTTTATTTCAAAAGATCTAGAAAGATTTTACTTCCATAAAATATATACTTAATTATCGGATGGTTTTAAATTAATTTAAAAAAAAAACTTTATAATGTAATTTTTCAATTTTCCGAATAACTTTTTTAATTTGATAAGACCCTCCCTTTAAAATAGATAGATCTTCTTACTAAGAAGCTAATTCATTAATTAATTTAAGAATAAATTCAGGCTAGGAAAAGCTCGACGACCATAAAAAAAAACTTTTTAATGAAGATACAAGATTCGATGAAAAAGAGAGGTGCGAGGGATGGATGGATGGATGGATGGATGGATGGCGCAAAAAATAAAAAATAAAATTATCAAGAGCGAGAAAAAATCATTTTCAATTTATTGATAATGTTACTTTTATAATTATTTTCACAAAAAATATATAGATATACACTATATTTATTTCTTTATGAACATATTAAATTATATTTTTCCTCTTGAATACTTGACAACTTTTTGCTTGTCAATTCGACATTAAAAATAAAATAAAATACGAAGCAAATAAATAAAACGAGAGAATGAATCTTAAAAATTATCAGAGCTTGATTAATTTCTTTCCATTTCAAATGCTTTATAATAAAACTAGTTTTAATAGAATTAATATGTGAAAAAGAGTATCGAGACATGAACAATTTTGAAGTTTTATAAGAGTAAATCAAAGAGGGTTTTTAATAAAATTAAATTAAATACCCGGTGTCTGTATTATTTATTTATTATTATTTTTTTTTCAAAAGTTTATTTAACTTATGTAAGACCTAATTTAGAGTATTGTTCTGTGGTTTGGGACAAACATCCACAACGATTAGAGAGAAAATTGATATGGTACAAAGGAGGGCGGCTAGATTTGTTTTTGGTAAATTTGATAGGTTTAGTAGTGTCACTTCAATGATTAATGAATTAGGATGGTCTAGCTTATTGGAGAGAAGGGAATGGGCTAAATTGAAAGTGATTTTCAAAGCCTATAAGGGTTTTAGGAGTTGGGAGGAAATAACGAATAGATTTCAGGAACCAAATTATTTAGGTAGAGCTGATCATAGAAAAAAGATTCGTAAGCCAAGATTCTTGAAAAATATCGGTTTACATTCATTTGTAGGATCTGGCATTGATTTGTGGAACAGTCTGTCTGTTACTACTTGGGATTATAGTCCTCTGCCCCCTATGATTAAATCAATTATAAATTTTGTCAAGTCCTAATGTCCTAGAGTTGTGCCAAATTTTATTTAGCTCTCACAAGCAGAGATTAGGTGAGGTAGAGAGAGGTCATACCATCCTTGTTAAGGTTTTGACCAGGTTTCCTTAACAACTTATGGCAAATGCCGGGATGGCTAATGCGTCGCTTGCTCCTGGTATCGGGTTTTTGTGCGGAATTTTTAAATTACTTTTTGTCTTTTGATGGAAATCTATGGTCATGTTATTTGTTAATGAGCATACATTTCTATTTTTTTTTTTTTTCTTTTTTTTTTACTTGTTTATTATTTGTTAAATTGTTGTAATTAATTTGTATTGATGTTTATTAATGTATTGTAGCTAGATTGTATTGATGTTTGAAGGACCTAGCCACCGAGGACTTGTGCCTCTAAGCAGGTCGAGAAATAAAGATTTATTTATTTATTTATTTATCTAGGCGCACGGCAGTGTCTCACCCAAGTTCGGAAAATAGGGCTACTTTCGACCCCCCATAACTTAAAGACTATTAGACCTACACACTTAAAAATTTTGAATGTCTAATAAGAACCACTGGAATACCTAGAATTCCAAATTTTATGAATAAATCTATGATAGTTATTGAGTTATTAAGCTTTGAAAAGTGCCATTTTTAACACTCACTGACTCACTAGAGTACTTCCGCTGATCCTAGAATGCTGAAATTTGGCATACTGGTGGAGCTTGATACATTAATAGAGGGTGAAATCGAAAATTCGAAGTTTTTCGTTCTTCAGGACAAAATCAAGAGGTGAAATTCAACTGCTATACATTTGCATGCATTGAATAAATTTTATTGAGATAAATAAAAAGATAGAACTTTACAAAAATTAATGATATCTGACCAAAAACATAAATGTGAAAAAGTTCAGTACAAAAGTAGTTCGAGGGTTTCGGCTTCGCCGAAAAAAGAGTTGAGATCTAAACGAGTACCAAGTTCCATACCAGTTCCTTAAATCATAGCTATAGGGATGTACAATGTTCAAAAGAAAACTTCTTACGTTCCTTTATATTGAATTTATAACTTGGAAAGTTTTTTTTACCCCCTTGGCCTCGGGTAATGCCTATTTTTGGCAAGTTTTATATCCAACTAAATTGCTTATAGTATAAAATAGAACAACTAGCAAAGTTAAATTTTAAGCTTGTATTAAATAAATATCATCACGTTAAACGTAATTTATTGACTATTATAACTTGCAGAGTTATAAATTCAATATCAAAGAACGTAACAACTTTTTGAAAGTTGCTCAACCGTTGTTATACTCTGCGCACAATGGGCTTGTTTACAATTTTTTTTTTAATTTCATTTTATAAAAAAATTGCATCCAAAAATGCAAAAATCCAAATTACAAAAAAAAGTAAAATTTAGAGGGTCAAATTTTTTTTGGAATAATGTAAAAATCCTTTCTTGTTTGTGTGTTATTAGGGCGCTCGTGAGTGCTGAGTGCTGTGTGGTGCGTGTCCGCGCCCCCCACCAAGTCGGTGGGGTCCTAACAATGTTTGTGCAGGGCGTTGTTTGTGCCCTGATGGAAAGCCAGAATGGGCGCCACCCGCTTTGTTAGCGTGGGAGGGGCTACTAGTTGGCGGTTGGCCCCTCCTCCCATTCGACCGGTTGATGAGATCGATTCGATGCTCAGCCGAGATCGAATTGCTCCACTTATAGCATGACTGAAACATTATCAGTCATGCAAAAGTGTCGCAACGATCTGACTGAGTCATAAATAAATAAATAAATAAATAAATCTTTATTCCTCGACCTGCTTAGAGGCACAAGTCCTCGGTGGCTAGGTCCTCCAAACATCAATACAATCTAGCTACAATGCATTAATAAACATCAATACAAATTAATTACAACAATTTAACAAGTAAAAAAAAAATAGAAATGTATGCTCATTAACAAATAACATGACCATAGATTTCCATCAAAAGACAAAAAGTAATTTAAAAATTCCGCGCAAAAACCTGATACCAGGAGCAAGCAACGTATTGGCCATCCCGGCATTTGCCATAAGTTGTTAAGGAAACCTGGTCAAAACCTTAACAAGGATGGTATGACCTTTCTATACCTCACCTAATCTCTGCTTGTGAGAACTAAATAAAATTTTGCACAACTTTAGGACATTAGGACTTGACAAAATTTATAATTGATTTAATCATAGGTGGCAGAGGACTATAATCCCAAGTAGTAACAGACAAACTTATTACGATCATATTAATTAGGAACTCGTAATCTCATTAAAAAACATTTATTTAACAACAACGTCAACATATAAATATAAATACAAACAATAGAACGATTAACAATACATCAAGTAAGCTTTGTACGCATCAATTCTCCCCTCCTTAGAACGCGGACGCAGCTTCTCACAGGATCATTCTTCTTTCTTCCTAGGTTTAAAATAACTCGAATGATATTTAACTAACCTTCCCCTTTCTTGACTATTTTCAATAATTTTTGCTCCATCCATCGATTCTTCTAAATATAATTTTATTTGATGAAGTAACTCTTCCTTATTTTGATTTAATTTCATCTGCCCAGCATCTAGTTTCTCCTCTTTCATTTTATTCAACTCATCCTCCTTGACTTCATTCAACCAGTACGGAATTAAATCATCTTCATTAGTTAATACCCTTCTTCTTTCCTCTATTTGTAATTCCATTGATGGCCGAATGATTTCCGAAAATTTATTCTCACAACAAATAATATGACTAGAGATCTCACTTTCTATTCTTACTTTCTTAGGGAATCCTACTGCTTTTTGAACAAGGAACTCCCTATTTCCTTGCTCCTCCACTCGTTTCCCTTCTTGAAGCAAGTCTCTTCCCTATGTCCTTCCCGTCTACAGAATCCACAAAAACGTCTATCCTGAATGCACCTTCTATCTTGAGTGGGACCCGTCTTCTCTTCTTTATCCACATCCTTCAAATCCCTTTCTATTTCTTCTACCGTCTGCATAAACCCTTCAATATCAGTGAATTCCATTCCTCTAATGGACGATCTAATACGTGGAGTAATCATCTCTACTAAAACTTGCAGGATTGAACCAACATCTTCGTCCGGAAAAACTCTCTTATATAAAGCCATCTTATTCTCAATAAATAACCTTATAGGTTCGTCCCCTCTCTGTTTCTCCCCATAAAACATAACCTTTAACTTTGAGACTACGATTAAACTATCGTATTCTCGGAGAAATTTCATTTTAAAATCTTTCCAATCCAACGCTGGAAATTGATTCACCACCCGCCACCATATCTTGGCCTTATCTAACAACTGATCCGAAACCACCATGAGCCAAACATCTTCCGGTACTTTATATTTTAATAGAGTATTCTCGACCTTTTTTAAAAATAACTTCGGATCTTCCTCTGGGAGAGCTCTAAACACCGGAAGGAATTTTCCCACGTCTGCTAATTGAATATTCCTATTAATCTCAAAATCACTAGCCTTTTCCGAATTTTTCTTCCTTTTTACCATTTCTTCCAATTCTATCCTCTTGTTTCTTTCCTCTTCCAAATCATCCTTTAATTTCTTTATTATTTCTTCAAAATTATTTTTTAATTTATTCACTTCCTCTCCCAAATCCCTTACTCTATGCTCACCTTTTTTATATCATCCTTGATCTTCGATATCTCCTCCCTCGTTATTTCCATATTCGAAAAATCATTTTTCTTATTCCTCTTCGCCAGTGGTCTACTAGGTTTTTTATCATTTTCACATTGTTCGGGCGCCAATATTACGATCATATTAATTAGGAACTCGTAATCTCATTAAAAAACATTTATTTAACAACAACGTCAACATATAAATATAAATACAAACAATAGAACGATTAACAATACATCAAGTAAGCTTTGTACGCATCAAACTGTTCCACAAATCAATGCCAGATCCTACAATTGAATGTAAACCGATATTTTTAAAGAATCTTGGCTTACGAATCTTTTTTCTATGATCATCTAGCGGCCGTGTCTAAAGGCTCGTCGCCAAAGCAACAGCGGGCCGCTACATCACACCCTTTCTTTCCTTTTTTTGGTGATTGCTTTACCGACTTAGTTAGTCGGGGTGGGCTCTATACACCTAGCTGGTTGGTCAAGAACTGCTTGCTTAGCAATCACGTCGGGGTCACCAGATTGTTAGGGCGCTCGTGAGTGCTGAGTGCTTTGTGGTGCGTGTCCGCGCCCCCCACCAAGTTGATGGGATCCCAACAATCTGGTGGTTACTGCCCTTTTGGGAGGGGCTACTAATTGGCGGTTGGCCCCTCCTTCCATTCGATCGATTCGATGCTCAGCCGAGATCGAATTGCTCCACTTATAGCATGACTGAAACATTATCAGTCATGCAAAAGTGTCGCAACGATCTGACTGAGTCATCTAGCGGCTCGCCAAAGCAACAGCGTGCCGCTACATGTGTCATTAAACTGATTTAAAATGTAATTTTCAAGAGTATTTATTAATAAAAAAATTTGACTTCAAATACAGGCGCACAGGGCCCCCCCCCCCCCCCCCCCCCCCACACACACACACACACACACTTGCACACTTTTATTAATGTTTTGAACATTTTTGCTTCAATATATATTTGTACCGTGCAGTAAGCGAAAAAATTAAAGGGAACATTGAATATAAATGTGAAAGTAATTATACCACATGAATGGCAGTATATTGCCAGATTCCAGAAATTTGATTATTATAATAAATCCCCTGAGTATCCTAATCAAGAATGTAAATTCTCAAGTCTTATTCCCAAGAATCCAGTAATTTTCATGTCATTCATAAAAAATATCAAAAACCAAGCCATAGACGCCCACATACATAAAAAAATATATATATTTTAATTATAAAAAAATTAGCTTCCCGCTTCGAGAATTTCTAAATCGGGTCATATGGGAATAAAAGAAGTGAAGTAGCTCGATTTAAGTTGGCTTCCTTTCGTCCATTCTTTATTTCTCTTCTTTTCTCTGCGTCTTTCTTAGTTGTTAGTACTTATACTTAAAGTCCTTAATTAATAAATGAAGCCTCCAAACCAACCAGCAACCGACTAAGCGCCATTTTATAAATTTTACAAAAGTCGTGTTTTTAATTCTAATAACTATAGTTTACAAAAATAATTCCATGTACTTGGTAATGGACTTGGACCATTATTCCTTTTAATATACCCTCATTTTCTCTTTCTTGAGGCTATATTAATGTATATACATTGGTTTTTATTGTGAGCTGGTTATATAAGAATTGAACATGCCTAATAGAAAATGTATAAAATGGTTCAGAGAATGTTTGAAGTTTGAAGATTTTACTTTTATTATTATTATTAATATTATTATTCCCCTAAGTAGAGTGTTTTGTATAAGTTTCCACTCAAAGCATTTTGATAAAACATTTATTTATAATTCTTGGCTATTATTTATTGAATACGCTAACGATTTTCCTTCATTGATTGGAAAGCTAGCTAGGGTTGGTCTAGCAACAGTTGCGACATTTATTTATATATAATTCTTTGACCGATACAGGCACTCATCATCAAAACAGCCAGAACCACTGGATAACTGGATATAGAAACATGAAAATTGGGGAGAATATTACTTCTATGGCATAGGGGCTAAAAAAGGATTTTTCGAAATTCGACGCCGAAGGGGGTCCAAAAGGGACAAAGTTTGTTTCCACTGATTATGGAATATCTCATAAAGGACCATAAGATATTTACTTGCTTTTTACTTATAAAAGTACTAAATAAAAATATATAAATAGTAATTTAAGGATTTTTCGAAATTTGACCCCTAATGGGGTCCCAAAAGGGGAAAAATTTGTTTTCACTGATTATGGATTATCTCATAAAGGACGATAAGATATTTGCTTGCTTTTTACTTGTAAAAGTACTAAATAAAAATATATAAATAGTAATTTAAGGATTTTTCGAAATTCGACCCCTAAGAGGGTCCAAAAGGACAAAATTTGTTTTCACTGATTATGGATTATCTCATAAAGGACGATAAGATATTTGCTTGCTTTTTACTTGTAAAAGTACTAAATAAAAATATCTAAATAGTAATTTAAGGATTTTTCGAAATTCGACCCCTAAGAGGGTCCAAAAGGACAAAATTTGTTTTCACTGATTATGGATTATCTCATAAAGGACGATAAGATATTTGCTTGCTTTTTACTTGTAAAAGTACTAAATAAAAATATATAAATAGTAATTTAAGGATTTTTCGAAATTCGACCCCTAAGAGGGTCCAAAAGGGAAAAATTAGTTTTCACTGATTATGGATTATCTCATAAAGGACGATAAGATATTTGCTTGCTTTTTACTTGTAAAAGTACTAAATAAAAATATCTAAATAGTAATTTAAGGATTTTTCGAAATTCGACCTCTAAGAGGGTCCAAAAGGACAAAATTTGTTTTCACTGATTATGGATTATCTCATAAAGGACGATAAGATATTTGCTTGCTTTTTACTTGTAAAAGTACTAAATAAAAATATATAAATAGTAATTTAAGGATTTTTCGAAATTCGACCCTTTAAGAGAAAGGGGTAAAATTTGTTTTCACTGATTATGGAATATCTCATAAAGGACCATAAGATATTTACTTGCTTTTTACTTATAAAAGTACTAAATAAAAATATATAAATAGTTAAAGGATTTTTCGAAATTCGACCCTTTAAGGAGGTCCATGAGGGGCAAAATTTGTTTTCACTGATTATGGAATATTTCTTAAGGACGATAAGAGATATCTACTTGCTTTTTACTTATAAAAGTACTAAATAAAAATATCTAAATAGTGATTTCAGGATTTTTCGAAATTCGACCCTTTAAGGGGGTCAAAAAGGGGAAATATGTTTACAATGGGTTTACAATGAATTATCCATTATCTATTAAACTGTAAGGGCAAAATGACAGTGTGAATAAATACTAGTTATGTTCTAAAATGACCACTTTTAAGTGGTTTTTGAACTCTTTCAGAACTCCAGAAGTGGTTTAATTTAAAATTTTCAAAAAATTCCCTCTTTAAAAACGATAAATTTGATATCTCATGTATTTTAAAATATATAAATAACGGAACCTCTGACTAGCATTTAGCCAGCTTATTATAAAATGAGGGCACCAAGGCCGACATGTGCTAAGCCCGGCTCCAATTCAAATTTGGGAATAATGGCATTTTCTCTTTTTCCCTCTTTTGTCTAGACTTTGTTAAATACAGTGTGAGTATAAGCGGGCCGTCTAGTATTAAGCCGCCTAGGCACGCACATGATTTGAAAATTCACACTTATTAAGCATGAACCGTCAACCGGTAAATTTAATAATTTTGCAGAGGAGTTTCCTCGAAATCGGCCGGCTCTATAAACGGCTATTTCTATTTACTAAATATGATGTCAATAATTCAGACATATGGTAAAGAGTTTGTGACGCTTAATTTTATTTAGATCAAGAATGTTAGTACCTGGAGGCACTTCTTTCTTCAGTTAAAAGCTTTATTTTAATATTTTTTTAATTTAAAATTCAGATAAAAATGTCGATTTTTATTTGAGAGCCGTTTTCAAATTAAAAAAAATACAAAAATATATAATATTCGCTCACTGTACCCCCCCCCCCCACCCACCCGGGCTTACGTTTAGATTTTTAGAGTCAACTGAAATAAAATTAGCTCTCTCAAATAAAACGAATATACTAAATAATCAATTAGAAGTTAAAAAAAGTACAATCATTGATTACATTCTTTAAATATTTGCAAATTTGTTTGTGTGTAAATTCTCATTTCTCAGAAGACCATTCAAAATTAAACAAAATAGACTTCTCCCTCCACGAATTTTAAATATTTACTCTTTTGTTATCTTAAAAATTAATCTTACCATTGAGTTGTATTCAAATTCGAAATCCTCTTTTCTCAAAAGGCCATTCAAAATTAATCCAAACTAGACTTCCTACCTTTTCTCCCTCCAGTAATTTTAAATATTTACCCCTTTGTTATCTTAAAAATAAATTTTACCATTGAGTTGTATTCAAATTTGAAATCCTCTTTTCTCAAAAGGCCATTCAAAATTAATCCAAAGTAGACCTCCTACCTTCTCTCCCTCCACTAATTTTAAATATTTACTCTTTTGCTATCTTAAAAAATAAATTTTACCATTGACTTGTATTCAATTTCGACTTATTCAGATCAGTTACTTCCTGTATCTCCTGAAGATGGGTTAGTCACCCGAAATATATATATCGAGATTAAAGATTCTCTAAAAATAAATTCGTTTTATTTTTTTATATCTTAATGTGAAACCTACCAAGTATTTTTATCCAATAATAATATATATACAAACAAATAAATAAATATATATATATATATAAATAAATAAATAAATATACAATTTTTGCTCGTTTAATAAGTAAGAGTAGATATATAGAACCGGATTATTAGAAATGAGTCCTATTCATTTTTATTTTGATTACCACCCAATGTTATTGATTTGAGAGGCCTATAGGTAAATACCGAGGGGTGAACCGGGACCTAATATGCTGTAAACCTACTTCCACTTGTACTTCCAAATATTCCCAAATATTTCCAAGTGCTTTCAAATATTTCCAGGTACTTCCAAAATAATTCCAAAGAGGTGTACACCTACTTCCAATCGCGGATCACCCCTCTGTAAATACTCAATCTGTATGCGAAATTTGAAGAAAATCGACTCTGTAGAAATGGGTCAAGATTCTACTTGTCTTTGATATTTCACCCCAAGTTATGTATAAGAAAAGTTGTATAGGAAAGTTGGAAATATTTTTTTTTAATAATTTAATTAAGTTACCTAGGAAGAATTGATCTAATTTCCTGACCTGAACAGGAATCGATCCTGATGAGTTAATGACAGTTGATTGCTCTAGGATTCTAGCCGCTATGTTATTAGTACTTTTAATGGCTTCCTGGCTTGTTTCAATTATCCTTATTTATTTTATTAATAATATTTACTTGAATTTTTTTACTATTGTTTAATACTGCAACAAGGGACGAATTTCCTTCAATTCGAAATGAATTTTTGTGATTTATCATTTATTGTACGTAATTCAAATCTAAAAATAAAATTTCCCCTTATTGGGGGCCAAATTTTGTTAACGGAACTGAGAACTTCACCAGATTTTAGCAGGGATTGGACAATACCGAGGGGTGATCCACTTTAGAAGTATTTTGGAAGTACTTGGAAATATTTGAAAGTACTTGGAAATATTTAGAAGCGCTTGGAAATATTTGGAAGTACTTGGAATATTTGGAATTACTTGGAAATATTTGAAAGTACTTGGGAATATTTGGAAGTACTTGGGAATATTTGGAAGTACTTGGAATATTTGAAAGTATTTGGAAGTACTTGGGAATATTTGGAAGTACTTGGAAATATTTGAAAGTACTTGGGAATATTTGGAATTACTTGGAAATATTTGGAAGTACTTGGGAATATTTGGAAGTACTTGGGAATATTTGGAATTACTTGGAAATATTTGAAAGTTCTTGGGAATATTTGGAATTACTTGGAAATATTTGAAAGTACTTGGAAATATTTGGAAGTACTTGGGAATATTTAAAAGTACTTGGGAATATTTGGAAGTACTTGGAAATATTTGGAATTACTTGGAAATATTTGGAATTGCTTGGAAATATTTGAAAGTACTTGGGAATATTTGGAACTACTTGGAAATATTTGGAAGTACTTGGAAATATTTGAAAGTACTTGGGAATATTTGGAAGTACTTGGGAATATTTGGAAATACTTGGAAATATTTGAAAGTACTTGGGAATATTTGGAATTACTTGGAAATATTTGGAATTACTTGGAAATATTTGAAAGTACTTGGGAATATTTGGAATTACTTGAAATATTTGAAAGTACTTGGAAATATTTGGAAGTACTTGGGAATATTTGAAAGTACTTGGGAATATTTGAAAGTATTTGGAAGTACTTGGGAATATTTGGAATTACTTGGAAATATTTGAAAGTACTTGGGAATATTTAGAAGTATTGGAAATATTTAGAAGCGCTTGGAAATATTTGGAATTGCTTGGAAATATTTGGAAGTACAAGTGGAAAGTAGGTGTACAGGATATTAGGTCGCGGTTCACCCTTTCGTACAATACCCAAGCACTATTTATTTATTTTTTTATTTCAGATATGCAGTATAATTTTAATATTTTTCCAACCCGAACCGGAACTGAGCCAGCCAAAAAATGTTTTTCTGAACCTGAACCGAAACTGAACCCATTTTTTTTCATTTCTGAACCCGAATCCAAACGGAACCAATTTTTCTGCGGTTTCCGATCCCTGGATTTTAGTTGAAAACGGACGAGCTGATGAATAATTAAGAAAAAACATTTTACTTTACCATACAGGGTATGGTCAAGTATTGTAATTGTGCATGAAAAAAGTGGGCTTTTTTGCTTCTTTTTTTCAAAATATCTCAAAAACGGCTGAAACTATTTTGATTGAATAAATTGAGCGAAACCATGGCATTTCGCTCTACAAAAAATCTCTAAAAAGTGAACATCGAAAAAATAATATTTTTCGAAATAATAATTGTTTTGTCAAAATGTCTGTGTGCGTTAGCAAATTTTTGTGGACGAGCTAGCTCAAAAACTAGTGGAAATATCAAAACCAAATTTCACACGTAGTTTTCGTCCATTGAGATTAAGAGCTGATTTATGATTTTGGTGCATATCGACCCAAAAATAAAGGGGTTAAAAATTAAAAATCTAGGCTATTTGAGAAAACTCAACCAAATCTTGTATACATAATCAGTGGACCCAGAGAAGTCTAAAAATGCAAAAACTAACAGTCTAAAATAGGGGGGGGAATGTAGGGTCAAAAAATGAAAATTTTTGGCTCATTTACCAAACTCAACCAAATTTTGTATACATAATCCATGGGCCCCCAGAAGTCTAAAAATGAAAAAACTAATCGGACAAAATGGGGAGAGGGGGAGTGTAGGGTCAAAAAATAAAAATCTTGGACATTTACCAAACTCAACCAAATTTTCTATTCATAAAAAAATCATTAAATTAGCTTGGAGTAGTCGAAAGGAATAATTAGCTTAGAAAAGGACTGTTTTTCGTGATTTGAATTTTCTTTTACTGTAAAGTGGTAAAATTTTAGTAAGCCTTAACAACTTGTTTACGTCACTATTAAAAATTTCTTATATTTTTAAACAGTTTACGATGTAGTGGCTAAAAACCCCGCTTTGAACATTCCTCTTGTTATTAAAGAGGAAAGGACTTAATACCTTTATGCGTAGGGGTATAAACCCAGTAGCTTGAGTATTAGCTTACCTTTACTTGCGCTTTAGTGTACGATGCACTTTAAGTTTTGATATTGATAGTAAAAGTTTGATGCTTTTAAAGCAAGATAAAGATGAAAGTCACATAATCCATGGGCCCCCAGAAGTCTAAAAATGCAAAAACTAACAGCCCAAAATGGGCGTGTAGTGTCAGAAAATGAAAATTTTGGCACTTGTACTAAACTCATCCAAATTTTGTATGCATAATCAGTGGGCCAGCAGAAGTCTAAAAATGCAAAAACTAACCCCCCCCCCCCTACATGATTATAAATAATTTTATTAAATATTAAATATAAGTGAGGGGTCAGGTTGTATGGTAAAGTCAAGTGGATGGCCACATCAGAACGTGTCAGTTTATTTTCTTCTTTAAATAAATTTTGAATTAAAATAAGACTTAAAATAGCATAATAGATAATAAACTACCATGAAATAAATGGCTACCAGTCATGTTAATAAACATCAGAGAAGATCAAACGTCAGAGTAGATTTAGGTCGTTTCTAAACAGAGTGATTTCATTATAGAAACTTATATATATATTTATATACAGAAAGTACCTTATTAAAATCAAATATAATACATAATATGATGGAGTGAGATCAAATTTCAAGTCATCAACAACAGTCCAATAGAACAAGTCCCAAGCTTTAACTATCTGGGAGTTCAGATTTCTAGCAGACGAAACCTTAAGGAAGAAGTAACTTCGCAAGTCATCAAAGGAGCAAAAATTTCGGGCTGTCTATCCAATCTAGTCTGGAAAAATAAGTTTATGTCTGCCGAAAGTAAAATTAGGATATATAAGACCTGTGTTCGTCCGATAATAACACTCTACATCTCTGGCTTTCCGGTTATCTGATGAATAGAAAATGTACTGTCAAAATTCGAAATAAACTCTCCCATGAATTTGTCGCTCACTCAGGAGTTCCTCAAGGATCTCATTTAGGGCCATTGCTTTTTCTAATATTCTTCAACGATGTTTTGACTGTCTTTAATGATGTGAATGTCCTCCTCCTGGCTGATGACTTGAAAATGTTTAAAGTTATTCATTCTATAAATGATTGTCAAACTCTACAATTAAATTTGAATAATTTCAATGCCTGGTGCACTGATAATGGTCTCAAACTTAACGAAACCAAGTGTAAATTCATAAACTTTTCCAGGGCAACAAATTTGTTAAAATTTACATATTCAATAGATAACCACAAATTACTAAGCGTTGATAATATTAGGGACTTGGGTGTGATCTTCGATACTATATTGACATTTGTCCCACACATAAATAACATTGTTAGTAAAGCTCGTAAAACCTTGGGTTTCATCACGCGGATAACCTCATCCTTTCGAAACATAGATGCACTCAAATTCTTGTTCTCTGCTCTCGTGAGAAGTAAACTTGAATACTGCAGTGTAATATGGAACCCCTACTATGAGATACATAAGGCATCCTTGGAAAGAGTCCAGCATAAATTTTTGAGGACGGTTAATTATAAACTAGGCATAAGTATAGATAATCTGAATTATGACTATCTAATTTCACACCTGAAACTCAACACACTGGAACAACGACGTGATTACAATGACATTTCCTTCCTGCTTAAACTTATTTCCGGAAAAATCGTGTGTCCAAAAATTCTATCTACGCTAAATTTTAGAATCCCATCCCATAGCACGAGATCCCAAGATATGTTTGTAGTTCCACATCACTCGACTAACTTCGGTAAAACCAACGCCATTGACAGAATTCAAACACTAGCAAATAAACACTCGACCAATCTTGACCTTTCCAGCACAACTCCTCACCAACTCAAAAAAATCATCTTAAAACCATCAGCCACATTGTAAAAACCACTTCAGTGTAATAAGTTTGTTTTTTTTCTCTCTGATACCTATCTGTTATTTTATTATATCCATATTGTTTTAATATTGTATCCTGTATATGTTTCTTTTTCTGTATTGGACATCTTGTCCGTAAAACTAGCTAAACAGCTAAATAAATAAATAAATAAATAAATAAATATGGGGCTGAGTCCAGGGCGGACACATCCGTTACAAAGCAGCTTCTCCGGACAACTGAGATGAGAGTTGTAAGACATAGTTGATTGGGTTCACGTCAAGAAGAAGATGCTGGGCTGCCCATGTAGACAGAATGCAAGACGACCGTCTCCCGAAAATTTTGTCAAAAAAACCGTCCCGAGGGGGTCAGAAGCCGTGGAAGACCAAAAAAACGATGGAAAGAGAGTTATGACCCTGATGACTGATTGTAAATGTTGGAGAAACAGGTGTTCACACCTATATAGAAGAATAATAATAAGAAGAAGAAGAGGTCAAATTTAATTTAAAAAAAAGAAAAACTCACTGAATAAATTTATTCCTGAACGATTAGCTAAGCACAAAATACAAATTATTAGTCATTAAATAAATGAGAGCGAATTCGTTTTGACGCGACGGTGGCTGAATTAATTTTTAATATTCAAATCCATTAGTAGCATTTAAATTTAAATTATAATCACTTGTAAAATGTACCTACCCTTCATTACACTAATTTGTTTCCATATTATTATTATTATTGAAAATGGGAGTCGAGTTAACCCAGGGGGTAGCGTCATCAATTTCGACTGCGCAGTAATTGTCGCACACACACACACACAGGAAATGGGAGAATTAATTAAATTATCCTTGGTTTTTTTTCCTAGACTTTTCGGTTTCTTTTTATGGAGCCGTCTTCAAGTAATAATATATATCGTTGTAGTCAGTGGCGGAATGAGCGTGCTTGTAAAGGGCCCCGAAAAGGGGATTGTGTTAAAGTGTTTTCTTAAACATTGTTTTATAAGTGGATATTGATTCACTTATCAGTCCGTCTCCAAAAATTACTCCAATCTTATTGTTTTATAATTTATAACACTTGTATTCAATTTAAGAAACGTAACAACATCTCGATTTTTTAAATTATTATTTTCTAAGGGTTGAAATTTTATTTAAATCTCACACAAAATTAATTATAATTATTTATTGAAATACTAAAATATATTTACGACGTTTCGATCGATGTCGTTTTCAAGTATGAACACCCAGTTCGATTCAGTTAACCTAAAATCTTTTTTTGTATTATTTGTTCGTATTCAATAAATAATTATAATTAAATATGTGTGATTTAAATAAAATTTTAACGCTAAAAAATTATAAATAAGTGAAATCAAGGCCTATTTAAATAATTATATAGTAAACATAGTAAAAAATATATTAGTCCAGGCAAATTACGTGAAAAAATGGCATAAACAGGAAATAATACCAGGTAAAGATTTTATTGCTGGAATAGCTTTATTACTACTCCAATATTACTACCCTAAGTTTTCCCTCAAATCTGTGCTGTGGAAATTTTATACGTGCATTAAAATAAGAAAATTTCTGAGTTTTTTCAGTTTATCTTGAATAACTCTAAAACGGTTTATCAAATCAAAAAGATAATTTTTAGATAAATTAAAGGTCTTTAAGTTACGAGTAAAATTATAACAATTTCATCTATTTAGGTTCAGTAGAATCGGTACTAGCACCCGTCAATAACACAGCCCCCGGGATCACTTCTGAATATCTGAATATTTTTCTATTTTTCCCCATTTTTACCATGAAGGAGCACGTTTTCGACAAAGACCACTCTATACATTTTTAAACTAGATTAAATTTGCTACAATTTAAATAAAGTTTCATTCTAATTGGATAATGATAACATGAGGTTGACGTTTTGAAAAAAATGCAATTTCTATGCAAAAAATCGCAGTTTTTCTTTCATAAAATGAAAACCCACTCGAAACCACTGAAACTTGATTCCTATTTCACTTACTAGAGAATGAGATAGGAATCAAGATTCTAGGGTGAGCGGTTTTCATTTTTATGAAGGAAAAAACTGCGATTTTTTGCATAAAATTGCATTTTTTCAAAGCTTCAACCATATTGCGGCACAGGTTACCATTATCAAATTAAGATGAAACTTTGTTTGAATTGTAGCAAATTTAATCTAGTTTAATTTTGGAACGAAGTTCCTTATGGGACGCCTCGGAGGGGTACCCTAGCCGGTGAAAAACGTCCGTAACGTTAAAAAAAACGTGCCAATGCTCATGCGCGCGCATCCACTCAGCTCGCCACTCTGGAGGCGGGGCCTCTGGCTTGTGCTGTGGTCGGGAATCCCTGAGAATTTTACTCTCGGCGAGAAGCTTTCAGTGAATTCCATTTCTCGAACATCCTTCGATTCAACAGGTTAGTATTTCATTACCCTCCTCTACCTCTCTGCTTCTATTTATCGAAATAATCCTCTTTAAAAATTTTATTAATTTAATAGACAGAATAATAGAATTCAATAAAATGGCATCGAATTCAGAGACAGAACATTCAGAACATTTCGTTATTCAGCAACAAATAACAAAGGTGTGCTTACTTAATTAATAAATAAATGAAAAAGTTCAAATCTATTGCAATAATTCTACTAATTTATGTATTATATTTCCAGCTAATAGAAGAAAATAATCAATTAAAAAAAATCTACTAAAGGTAAGCGTTATATATTAATCGTGGTGTATGTGTAAAATCCCCGTGAATCCCTAATTGATTTCATAACTAATTCCTATAATTTATTTATTTATTTAATTAATTGAATTTTATTATTTATTTATTCTATTTAAGGAAATAAAAATTAAAGAAGAAGAAAAAATTCCTTGGAATTTGATTTCCAACGAGGATTTGATGAATTATTATTAAAATATCTAAGATTATTTATTTATTTATTATTAGAGTATCTATTAGTTAGATATTTATATAATATACTGAGTAAAACATTGTATAAATTCATATACTGTTTTTTCTCAAATTCAAAAATATTTCCATACAAGTTTGTTCGATAAGCAATCAGAGTCATTTAAAACTTTTCTGAAAAATACATTTGATTTAAATATGAACAATAATGAAGATGAATCCACTACGAGAGACAATACTACTATCGATGCTGTTTTATCGAGATATTTGGCAAAAATCGAATCACAAATATATATATCTTATTTTAGTTACCATAAAGCTATAGTTTCTATGATAGAACATAATTAGGCTTAATTATTATTATTCATATAAATACCTGTTTCTTTTTGTATATTATTATTATTATATATTATATATTTTTATAAATCATTGTAAATAAAATAAAGGTGTTAAGATAATTTTATAAAGTAGTTTCTTTGCTTTTTATCGATAAAAAAATCATAATAAAAAATGTATACCCGAATAATTATTTTTCTTTATACCTAGAATAGAACTTAAAATTAATATTTTTATAATAAGGAACTTCGTTCCTATCCGGTGTCCTACGACACAGATCTATTTTTTACTTAGGGAATTTGGTGTAGGTTTTAGGTGAAACATGATATTAATTAATAAAGTAAAGGGATTGTAGTTTCAGTGAATGAAATAAAAGTGTTTGTATAAACCTCTTTGAATTGTATTTCATTCACTGTGAAACTACACTCTTTACTTTATTAATTTAGTTTAAAAATGTTAAGAGTTTTCTTTGTCGAAATCGTGCTCTTTCATAGTCAAAATTTGAAATAATCGAAACAAGTGCGATTTTTGGGATAGGTATTCAAAAGTGATCCGGGGTCTGTTTTTTGGATCCCCATAAAAAAAGAACTACTGGATCAATTTTCTATAATTTTTATTTAATCGACGAAATTATGTCCCCTTTTAATTTACTGTAGGTTATTTACAAAATATGGATCGTTTTTGATTTATAAGCGAAAAAATGGAAAAGTCCGAAAATTTGAAGGTTTTCGGCAACCCAAAAAGTTGTCCCCCACACTTTCGAGGTCACAAACTTAGATTTGGCATACCCAAACCATACCAAACGATACTAGAAAAAAATCTTTTCCCGCAATTAGTGTAAGCTTAACCACATTTTGGATCCTCTATTTACTGGGCTATAAATTATTATCGTGCACTTGATCAGCAGATCAATCATTGTTATCAATCACTTCTAAATAAGGATTCTTTGTTTCAACAATCCAACTGAAATAATTTATAATATATATTTTATGAAAGGTAATAAGAAGATCTGCGGGAATTATAGAGGAATCTCGCTTTTGATAACAGCATATAAGATATTATCTCGTATCTTGCTGAGAAGACTAAGTCCCATCTCAGAGGAAGTTCTCGGGGAGTATCAGTGCGGTTTCCGTAAGGAGTAGATCAACATCGGACCAGCTGTTCAACATCCGACAACTAATGGAGAAGAGATGGGAATACGCCATCTCTTCATTGATTATAAACAGGCATACGACAGTGTATTTAAGGGAAAGCCTATGGACTATAATGGAAGAGTTTGGATTCCCCAAGAAATTAATCAGAATGACAAAGGTATGTGTGTGCGGATCAAAATCTAGAGTGAAGCTGGGTGGAAACTTATCTCAGCCTTTTGAAATTGGAACGGGTTTGAGACAGGGTGATGCCTTGTCACCATTGCTGTTCAATCTAGTTTTGTTGAAGATAATAAGGAGTGTAAAACGGGTTGACGCTGGCGTGCACTCTGGGCAGAGTAGTGAGTGAGGCCTTGGATATGCGGATGACATTGATCTTGTCTGCATGAGTGAGGAAGGACTGAAGAGAATGTTCGGTGCGCTCGAGACGGGAGGGAATGGGGTGGGTTTAGTTATAAGCGAAGAGAAAACCAAATACATGCTAATGTCAAGATCCATACCAAGTTGCACACCAATGAAAGTGGGGAACAGGGTTTTTGAGGGCGTATTTAAATGTTTGGGCGCTATAGTGACGTCGGATGCCAGAATAGACCAGGAAATAATCTCTCGAATACATGCGGGTGATAGAGCATTGGCAAGTCTGAATGGACTACTTCGAATGAGAGTTCTATCAAGAGAAATAAAAATAAAAATATACAATACCTTAATAAGACCGGTTGTGATGTATGGCTGTGAGTCGTGGACAATGACGCTACTTAACCAGAGGAGACTGATAAGTTTCGAGAATAAAGTTCTCGGAATATATGTGGGCCTGTTCAAGATCTAACTACTGGTGAATGGAGAAGTCAGAGACTTGACAAAGCAGCCTTATATCTCAAGTGTAGTGAGAAGGAAGTATATTAGAATGGGCCGGTCATGTGGCTCGTGCTCCAAAAACCAGGGACATAAAGAACCTCCACGAGAGCTACCCGCCTGGAAGAAGACCACCAGGCAGACCAATACAAAGATGAGTGGATAATGTCGTCAGAGATCTGCAAGAGCTTCACGTGGGGGTAGGATGGGAGGGATTGGCCCAGGATAGAGGAATATGGAGAGTGCATCACGCGTGCGGCTCCTTGCTCTACAAGGGCGATTTGGCCATCGGAAGTAAGCAAGAAGAAGTAAGTATATATTTTATAAAAAAATATTTAAAAAAAAATAAATGTTTTGTTAATAAGCACAAAAATTTGGATATTTTAATCGTTCATGGTTCAGAATTTTTTTTTTTGTTTTATTGATTTTGAGCCTCCCGTTATTTTACCTCTTAGGGCCCCCACTTGACTTGATCCGCCAGTGGTTGTAGTGGAACACAAATCATCGATCTTTTAAAATCGATGGGGTTGCTTCAGTTCATTTAATTATATTGCCAAGCAAAGCATGTGTGTCATCAGGCAACAAACCACGTGCATGTTTCAACCGATTATTCAGATAAATTCATAAATTGTTACTAACACTAACCAACCTTAAAGTGTATCAACATTGTGTGTGTCTATCGAGCTTACTTATATTTTCTTCACTCAATTTAATTATTAAATAATTCGATAATTTTATTTTGTATATAGAGGGTGTTTTTTTTTTTTTTTTTTTTTTTTGTGCCTATGTTACCTCATATCTCCGCCAATTGTCAACCGCTTTTGAAAAATTTTTTGCATTGGGTCCAGTCTAGCTTCCGATTGGTCCCATTTTTTTTCGATTTTTTTCATAGGTATTAGACCTTTTTTATTAGGTTTGTTTAGGTTTGTTTAGACCTAACCTCTTTGTTTATGAACCGATTTCGATGGTTCTTTTTTTATCCGAAAGGGGGTGTCTTAGGGATGGTGTCATATTAATTTGGTCAAGTTCTGATGATATAATCACTATTAATAACATCACTAAAAAGAGAAAAATAAAAATTTTTAAGAAAAATAAAAACCGACTTCAAAAAATTAAGTGCAACAAATATAAAAATACACTAAAAGGTATAAAATAATTATTATCTTATTTAGTTACAACTAAACGACGAAATATTAACACGAAATTACTTTTTGAAGTTGGTGCCAAACATATACCTTTTTATGAATCGCACTCGACGGATCTTACTTAGTACGTTTGGCGGGTACGCTCGCTTATAGGTATAGTTTGTTTGGCACCGACTTTAAAAGTAATTTCGTGTTAATATTTCGTCGTTTAGTTGTAACTAAATAAGATAATAATTATTTTATACCTTTTAGTGTATTTTTATATTTGTTGCATTTAATTTTTTGAAGTCGGTTTTTATTTTTTCTTAAAAATTTTTTCTTTACATCCTTTTTCCTTTCATTGTCATTCAGATCACATAATTTAAAAAGTAATGAGCCGATTTGCTTGAAATTGATATCAATGTAAAGCTAAATAAATAAGCTTTAAAGATATATTTATTTTATAAATATCGGCTTGGCCATTTAAAAGAAAACGACTTTGTATGCGCGCTTAGAGGTTGAGTCGATTTTAGCTGCTCTCCGAGTGTATTTCCTTCACTGACTTTTCAAACCCCTGAAGAAGGAGGGAAGAAGCCTCCGAAACGTCAAAAAATGTACGTTCAGGAACGTCTTAAACTTGGCATATCTCCTGTTCACACCTTGTATGTAATAAGATTGTTAATTAATTTTCTAAATTTACCAACAATACGAAATATTTTTTCAGATAATATAATTGTTGTTGTTCCAATTTTACTTTACTATAGACAATTTGGGCAAGTATTATAATTGCAATTATTTTTCTTCCCTTAGATAAAAACAGATTGGCGAGGCATATTACCTCTCTTTCTCTACATAGTATAGTATAGTATTTAGGTATCGATTTTTCAAAGAATTTGTTTAAATTTAAAGGTAAAGTAAAGCAGAGCTACTACGCATTACTTTCATATGGCGTAATCGCAAAATATTATTCTCTTTAAATTTTTAATGCGATTTTTGATTTCGGCAAAATGAATACAAATAACTTGTAAATTTCAAAGTACAATAAATCACAAGAGGTTGTCATCTACTAGATATTATAAGAGGGAATGGATTATTATTAATTGTTGTTTTTTCCCCCATTTTGGAATCGATATGTTGTATTTTTTGATATTATTTTTTATATTATTATTATAATTATATATTTTTTTTTAATAATATTTTTACTTTTTTTATTCAAAAGGGTGGTAGGGAGTTGGACCAGAATTTAAATCAAACACCAAGTTTCTTTAAATTGAAAGTTTTTGTGCCGAGGGTAGCAGAATTTTTATATATTGAAGGAGAAAATAAAAGAGTGTGTCTTCTGCTGAAATTATAAATTTTATTTATTTATAACGAGACTATAGTTTCGAGGGCTTTGCCCTCTTCATCAGTCTATTACAATTGATTCACAGGAATTAATTGTAATAGAATGATGAAGAGGGCAAAGCCCTCGAAACTATAGTCTCGTTATAAATAAATAAAATTTATAATTCCAGCAGAAGACACACCCTTTTATTGTCTCCTTCAACAAAGTTTCTTAATTAAATAGGCCAAACATTTCGTCACTGATTAGCGACTTCCTCAGTGGCACTTTTTATAAACTTATTTGTCAGGAGTTCTTACTAAAGAATGTTTTTATCTTGTAGTTATAAGTTTATAAAATGAGCCCAGAGGAAGTGGCTAATCAGTGACGAAATGTTTGAACATTTAATTAAGAAACTTTGCATTTGATTTAAGTTCTGGTCCAACTCCCTATGACCCTATTAAATATTTGATTATGGATACGAACAATGAAATATAAATATTTTTACTTTTCAAAAATTTAGCTTTCAAAAATATTTCAAAATATACTATATAATATTGGTCTAAATTAATTTGTAACAACGCTTAGAGAAATTTCTCTAAAAAAATTACGCTCTTGCCTAGAATCGAACCGACGAACTCTTGAACTATGGTCATTGGCTCTAGCGATTACACCATTGGGACATTAATATTTCTATCTTGATTTCTCTTACTAAAACTAGATATTTTTGATTTAGACTTTGTGTCGAGATAATATTGTATTCATTTGAACTCGAATGAAAATGAAAAAACACCAATTGATTTTAAATTAAAAAACATTAAATATGTATTAATTAACGAGGCAAATTTGAAATATAATTGTCAGCTAGGATTTTAAACTGACAGCTCCAATGGATTTTCATTAACCAGGCAAATTTGAAATATAATTTTAATTTGCACTCGAATTTTGAAATGAAAGACTCCAATTCATTTTAAATTAAGAAACATTAAATATATTTTTTGTAATTAATTAAATTAATTGAACCGCGTAAATTTGAATAATTTCCATGATTCAGCCTGCGAATTTTTTGCAGTTCATAAATCATTTCATTATTTTTGTTTTGAAAAGGAAAAATGAAATTTAAATTTAAATTTTAAATTTAAATATATTCATAATTATTCCTCCCCCCCCCCCCCCCCGCCACTCAAAAATTAAAGAGGCGAAACTTTTAAGAGACGATGTATTTTCGGTAGTTTACGGGTATACATTTGGAGTGTAGTTTTTTAAGAGGAATACAAATTTTGGACGCGCGTCAGGGCACCAGCCCGGAGGGCCGAGCTTCGAGGGCATGCCGAAGGCACGCACGAAAAGCTCGTAATAATATATACACGTAAAGGGCAGCGAGAATAATTTTTGTCCAGGGAGGCGAAAAAGCTGATTCGGGCAGGGACTGTTGATAAATAACGAATGAAATAAACTGCAACGGATCGTTGCTAAACTTTATCCAAATTCATTTGAAATATTAATATGTTCTTGAGTAAAGTACTTTAAAATATAATTTTACTAAAAACTTTATTTAACCTTTTTGTGGTCCCCAAGGTACTTAATTGGGATATTAAATTTCATCAAAATTGGTTAAGTCATTTTCAAGATATTTAGAAATAACTAAAAAAGTACTGAAATAAAGTACTAATGTTTGTGGACCGATATGTACCAAAAACTAATCAGCGCTTCATTTTGTTAAAATAATGGTAGGTTTTCAATTTCAATTCAATCAGCGCAAAGGTGTGGAAAAAATCGTGGACGAAAAAAACGATAACACACATACATACATACATACATACATCCCCACGCACTTCCAAAAAAAATGGCACTTTTTGGCCTCTCGACGAGATTCCAGGTAATTTTTGGCAAAACCGTCACGTGCTAAAATTCAATCTCATTGAATACTTCAATTTGTGACCTTAATTGAGTCTATGGGTTCCGTAGTCTTTACCTGAGGACCCTTTGAAGTCACGCTTGCCGCGAGAGCGATTCCAATACTTTCTCCCATGCTTCGCATTGGATAAAGTAAAAACAAATAAAATTGAATTCATACTCTAAAGGAGTTTTTATATTAGGTCTATTATGAAGTAGTTAAAAAGCGTTCGTGTTCTTAGAGAAAAAAATTGGAGAGCAATTAGGCCAAGTATATAAGAAAGATGGAATGGTTGATAATAAATACTTACGGAGTGGCATGACAGGCAGCTCCTGACAAAAAGGAGCACACATTCCGTGTCCTAGGTCAATTCGTGTAGGCACTTGTTCGTTGTTAGCACTGGAAATGGCAACTGACCGAACACGGCCACGCGGGATCCCGAGTCACGACCTCGCAGGTGGTCGCCTTAGGGATCGAACATTCGCCGATCGATACAAAATATATACATTTCTCGAGTAAATAATAAAAATCATATTGGGTCTGCGTGACATCAAGTCCACTTACAAACAACCACCATCTTCAATTTGCTCCTTAGGGGGCCGTCTATAAATTACGTCACACGAATTTCAAGATTTGTAGACCCCCGCCCCTGTGTCACATTCTCGTCACATTTTCGTTGAGCCCCCTTGATTTGTGACGTCACTTTTATACTCGATAATTTAATAATTGTAGATTTTTTTTTTTATAAATTAAACTCAACTAAAAGGATTTAATATATTTTAAGTTTAACTTTATTTTTATTAATTTCATTTAACACATTATTCAATATTACTATTGCATTATAAATAAATTTGATTATTAATAAAATAAACTGCAACGGATCGTTGCTAAACTTTATCCAAATTCATTTGAAATATTAATATGTTCTTGAGTAAAGTACATTAAAATATAATTTTACTAAAAACTTTATTTAACCTTTTTTGTGGTCCCCAAGGTACTTAATTAGGATATTAAATTTCATCAAAATTGGTAAAGTCATTTTCAAGATATTTAGAAAAAACTAAAAAAGTACTGAAATAAAGTACTAATGTTTGTGGACCTATATGTACCAAAAACTAATCAGCGCTTCATTTTGTTAAACTAATGGTAGGTTTTTAATTTCATTTCAATCGGCGCAAAGGTGTGGAAAAAATCGTGGACGAAAAAAACGATAACACATACATACATCCATCCATCCGCACGCACTTCCAAAAAAATGGCACTTTTTGGCCTCTCGACGAGATTCCAGGTAATTTTTGGCAAAACCGTCACGTGTTAAAATTCAATCTCATTGAATACTTCAATTTGTGACCTTAATTGAGTCTATGGGTTCCGTAGTCTTTACCTGAGGACCCTTTGAAGTCGCGCTTGCCTCGAGAGCGATTCCAATACTTTCTCCCATGCTTCGCATTGGATAAAGTAAAAATATTTTTTTCTCCAGTCCATGGCCAAACGAAGTTTTTTTTTATGGGTTGAATATTTAGAGCGATAGAGCAGTGTTTATCTTTCTTACTTTGTACATTTAACCATTTCTGCCTAGCCCTTTGACGTACACAAATTAGTATAATGAGCTTTATTAAAGGACATTAAATTTCTAACAATAAATCATATATGGATGAAATCTCTAAAATAGGTGCGGACGTCGAATTGCATTGGAAGATAAATAAATTAATATTGGGTATAATGATTTATTCAAAGGGTTAGCTAAGGAAAATTAAATAAAATAAAATGAAAACTTACATTGAAAGAGATGATTGCGGAAGAATTCAGTTTCACGTTCACTCAGGCAGGGATAGAAGAAGTATGAACCAATGTATTCTCTCTTTCCACTGGTATTTGCATTAGCCTATAGAACAGAAGAAAATAATATTAGAATTCAAAGAGAGAACAAGATATATGTAGGAAAATAAGGAAAGCTAGTATTAAATTTAGGCTTGCACACACACACATACACACTAATCTCAATGCACCAAAACTACATGTGAATTTTTTTTGATATTCACACTAGTTTTTAAGCTATGCAATCACGTCGGGGTCACCAGTGTTGTTAGGGCTCTCTTGAGGTGAGTGCTGTGTGGCGCTTTGTGCCGCGCCCCCCATCAAGTCGATGGGGTCCTAACAATTTTGCGTGTGCAAGTTGTAGGTTGCGTGCTCATATAGGGTGTGTGCAGGGGAGGGGCTGCTGGTTGGCGTTTGGCTCCTCCATATCCGAATCCATTCGAATCCGGTTCGCTTCCCCAGTCGAAATCGAGTCGCTTCAATTATAGCATGGCTGATAAAATTTCAGTCATGCAGAAACGACGCAACGATCCGACTGAGTCATCTAGCGGCCGTGTCTCAAGGCTCGTCGCCATAAGCGAGAGCGGGCCGCTACAGTACTAATTGACATTTTGACAAAACAATTTATATCTCAAAAAATATAATTTTTTCGAAGTTCACTTATTAGGGCTTTTTTGTAGACCAAAACGCTATGGTTATGCTCAAGTTTTTTAAGTAGGTGTACACGATTTTAGGTCGCGGTTCACCTCTCGATTCTTCTATTTGAAAAAATCTGCAGCTGAGGCGCATCGATTGCTTGTAAAAGCATATGATAGAAAAGATTATTAAAGCGTGGCACAATACACCTACATTTCAAGAAATAGCCAAAAAAATGCATTGCCAGCCAGCATATGGCGCAGGGCATACACAAAATGGGATTGCTCGATAGGGACGAATCACTAAATATTGAAATTGTATTTTGAATTGTATTTGTATCATTGAATTTGTATTGTCCTAAGCAATATTTGAAAACATTTAGATTATCCCAAAAGAAAAATTCTAGCCTTGCGCCAAACGCCTGAATATAGGCAATCGTTTCGTCAGCTCTTCTTAAAAGCTGCGTAAGATTTAGGGTCTACCGTAAAGTACTTGAGTTTTTAGGAAATAGCTAGCTAATAAAATTTTTGTTTAGATAGTAGCGAAACATTTATTTATTTATTAAAATAAACAGATGTGGCCATCCACATGACCTTACCATGTTGTCCTAAGCTAATAAACCTATAAAAGATAACAATTGAATCGATATTATCTTATTATATTAAACGAGCAAAAATTGTATATATATATATATATATTCGGTCAGGTTCTCGAAAACGGCTCTACCGATTTGGATTAGGAGGGTTTTGTGTTGGACATTCGTTCTGTCACGGCCTCATCTTCGGCTAAGTTAATTGAAATAATTATTCACAGGTGGTTGTCTCGACAAAAATATTTATTTATATTTTTATTCAATTTCCTTTTAATAATTAATTGGTTTTTTAATTTTATATCCCACAATAAGATTATTACAATTATTATTATATATTAAAAATTGGGTAATTTAATTGATTGATTGGTGAGAGATGGATGGGATTGATGATAAACCAATCGACTTGATTGGGGAATAATGGAATTGAAATAATTATCGGAAAAGAGGTTTTTTTATCTAATTAGATTTTTCCTCTTATTAAAAACAAGGACTAATGATGAATAAGGACACTCGATGGTGGAGAAGCAATCTCCGGAATCGAAGCAAAAATACAATGTATACATTAATTAATGTAAAATAATTGGTTTAATAAAATTTATAAAAAAAAAATTTAATTGATTAAAAATCGAGTTTTAAATCCCACAAATATTAATTTGACAATTTAATAGATGAACTCAAAAATTGTTATTTAATTAAAAAATATAATTATACCGTATTGATTTATATACTTATACACATAATCTGTAGACCACTGAAGGGTAGAAATGCAAAAACTGGGTGCTTGGGCAGATGTGGGGGTGCAGTGATTGGGGGTCCGGAGAGAGAGGAGGTACAGTTTTTTGGGGGGTGTAGGTGTAGTGTGGGTAGGAGGGTGCAGGAGGTGAGGGTCTGGGGGCGACGGGGGTTTTCGGGGATTAATATATAGCTATTAACTGAAGCAAAAATTTACCGAGCATCGCTCGTGTGGCCAGGTACTGAATTTAATAGTAAGCAAAACCCTTAAAAAACGTATGAAAGATATAATTTTTCAAATGAGTATAATAATTTGGCCTCCCACTGTAGATAGTAGTGAAACATTTTTGCAAACACTCAATTATTTAAGAAATTTGAATATATGTAAATAAATTGTGAAAGAATGCATACCATAGTCCTGACTTGAATACGCCTTGAACTGATGGGTCGAGATGTCTCCGTGGGGACCACAAACCAACCTCCCATCTTCAGCATAAAGAAAACAAACACACACATGAATAAATAATAAAAAAATAAAATTGTAAAATTATACCTATGGTCATATATAGTATATTATCGATAAATGAATTATTTAAATTCCCTATGTAAAATTTTGTTTAGATAGTAACGAAACATTTTTCCAAACACTCAATTATTTAAGAAAATAAACTGATGTTGCCATCCACATGACTTTAGCATACACCTGACCCCTGTCTCATATTTAACTAGCTGCAAGGCCCGCCTTCGGCGGCCCTCTTGCTAGCCAGGAGAACGCCCCTGGACCCCCAACCCACGAATCCCACCCTCACACTACATTCCCCCCGACCCATCCAGCACCCCTACCCCCGCACCATGAACCCGTGCCCAACCCCCGCCCCCATACCACAGAACCCAAACCTCACCCCTCACTCCAACCCACCACACTCCCCGAAACCCACCCAGCACTCCAAACCCCCGCCCCCACACCCTGCCACCACTTCAACAGCACCGTTTTGACGTGAATCGTCAGCAACTTTTTTGCGGAAACCCACTCGAAACGGACAGACAGACAGACAGGACATACAGACAGGAATTTTGTTGAGGGTGTTTTCGTTCATAACTTTGCTTGAAACGTGTGCAACCAAAAATTTGGCGTGATTTGGACCAAATGTACAGACAAAACCTTAATTTTATATATATAGATAGATATTTAAGTACCTGGAGCCACCGAGCGATGTACGGCAACTCCTGCCCCCCCCTCACGAAACCACACACCTCGCCCCCACCACTGCAACCTCACTCCGTCCCAACCGCGCCTCCCACCCCCGGATCCCCCACAACTGCATCCCACCTCCGGCACATCCCACATCCAACCCACCCCGCACCCAGTTTTTGCATTTCTAACTTTATAATGGTCCACATATTATGTGTATATTTGTTTACTCGTACACCAATTTGCCCACATTCGTTCATATTGATAAACATTATAAATAAAAAATAAATAGGAAAATAATAATAAAAAAAATAAACGTATAGGATCTGAAATAAAAACATAAAATTAAATAAGATTTGTTTCCAAGTTATATAAAAAAAAGCCACTTCAACCACTTATTTGTAAACACACCTGTAATGTTATGATTTAGACCTGTTAATTAAAAACAAACAAAAAATTTCTATTTTTAATATAATATATTAGTATTTACTATAACCTATTAGTGGGTTTTAAAATTAAAAAAACAATTAAAAATAAAAAATAATTGAAAAAAATGTAAACAAACTTTTTTATTGAGATTTTCATCTATCAATAATTACTTTAATTAAGAAAAGATCAATTAAGATTAAATTTGACGAGGTCCAGACCTGGCCAGATCGCTTTCTCATCCTCAAAACTTGTTAACAGAATTTGTTTCATCAAAATCGGTAGAGTCGTTTTCAAAATAGAACCAAGATACAAATATATAAATATATAAACATTTTTGCTCGTTTAATAGGAGTAGATAAGATAATTTATAATCATTTAAGAAAGAACTCTCACCCATCTGAATTTTGGACTCATTAGCAATTTATGATCTCTCCTTATAAATGAGAATCTTCTATTGTAAATATCAACCCTCTTTTGGGTCCCTATCAATTTCACATAGTGAGTTATTTTTATAAAGCCATATAGGGTGCATGTGCAAAATCTTGTGCAAATCAATCAAATGTTAAAATGTTGTATTGATAGATCTATTTTTAAACCCCTCCCTGCCCACAATTTTGGGCCCCGAAAAAAATTTGCCTCTCTTTTTTATTATACCAAAGATCTCTTGAATAGTAAATTCAATTTTTGTTCTTTGTTTTTTTAGGTAGGTTTCTCTTAGTACGGCCTGCCGCAGGGATTTTTTTTAGTTAGAATATCTTATAATTTAATTTTTTAAGAGCCCTCAGCCCCTTAAATTTTTGTTGAATTTCAACCAAAATCTAATCAGCTCTTAATCTCAATTTAAAGAATCAACATGTGAAATTTGGTTTTTATATTCACACAAGTTTTTGAGCTTGAGAGTACACAAAATTTTATAACGTACTAACTAACAGACATTTTGACAAAATAATTAATATCTCATCAAATATAATTTTTTCGATGTTCAATCATTAGGGCTAGTTTCAGGCGTTTTTGAGATATTTTAAAAAAACCGAAACAAAAAAACAACAACACTTTTTCCATGCACGATTACAATACTTGACCATACCCTGTATGCTAAAGTAAATAAAAGAGAGACAAAAGGTATGAGCCTCATCAATATAAATATAAGCTCACGGGGTAAGTGAAACTTTAATTTTAAAACCCGCTAATAGCTCATAACAAATAAAATTTATTAAAATTAGGAAATTTAAATTATTCTTTAAAATATATTGATGGATGAGGAGAACCAATCGACTTGATTGGGGAATAATGGAATTGAAATAATTATCGGAAAAGAGGTTTTTTTATCTAATTAGATTTTTCCTCTTATTAAAAACAAGGACTAAAGATGAATAAGGACACTAGATGGTGGAGAAGTAATCTCCGGAATCGAAGCAAAAATACAATGTATACATTAATTAATGTAAAATAATTGGTTTAATAAAATTTATAAAAAAAAATTTCTATCAAGATTAACCAATCGACTTGATTGGGGAATAATGGAATTGAAATAATTATCGGAAAAGAGGTTTTTTATCTAATTAGATTTTTCCTCTTATTAAAAACAAGGACTAAAGATGAATAAGGACACTCGATGGTGGAGAAGTAATCTCCGGAATCGAAGCAAAAATACAATGTATACATTAATTAATGTAAAATAATTGGTTTAAACATTATTCTTTTAAAACCCACTAATTGTTTATATGACAAATAAAATTTATTAAAATTAGGGAAAATTTAAGTTATTATTTTAAAATCAAGGCTAGTCTTTTATTTCCCCTTTATTGTAACAAAAAAATTCAAACAGATACTTCGTTAAAGAAGTTTCACTTCAAAAATAAATTATGAAATATTATATTATATTCACCTTCGATGGATGCACTGGGCGATCGATCTATCTCTTGAATTTCTCACCGTCTCCAGATGTTGAAAACAGCTTTTTTGAATGAATACACCTATAACACTTTACATAAACATTAGTAGAAACCCCCCCTTACTACATACTAATTTAGTCATCAAGACGTATGTAGTAAACCAAATAAATCCCTTTAATTCGCGGAAAAATTCAAATTTTATTCCATCCAAATCAAATTCTTATAATTTGAAATATTAGGGGTAAAATTCGAATTCTTATAATCGGACTTCGAGAGAGCCTGAAGACGTATGTATCAGTGAGAGTGGCCTTGATTTTTTGGAATATGGGTAGAACGAGAGACCAGGGCGAGCTGAAAAAATCCTACCTAACATTTCCACTTGCCTCATTATAAATACCATGTTCATATTTCAGTGTGGGGGGGGGCTTTAAGTGTAACGCAGTGTCCCTAGCCACAAGGCAGCCGCTCTTCTTCCTTAGGCTAGTCCTGAGGAAGCAACGGACAACCTTCTGGTCTACGTTCTAGTCCATAGAGCCACCTCAAACCCGCCCTCAAAGACACAAAGCCACCAGACTCCCATTACCACCCCATTGTTCCATTTGAACAAGGCGTCAAGCGACGACTTTTCGGTTAAACATAAAACATGCAAGATGAACCTGGACCTCGATCTTTAGAAATCCGATCGAATCGGTCACTTCCCTCGTGACTCGTTCATGGGTCCAACAAATGGGTGGCGTCGATTTTAGCTCTCTTGAGGGTCTTAATACTAAAATAACCTTAAAACTAAGAGGGGGAACACATCACAAAATATCCCTAAGAGGCCTAAGATAGACGACACCGCATTTGCTGTCTCCAGGAAGGAAATCAAAGGGAAGAGTGCAGGTCCCCAATACAGAAAAAGAAAACGTCATCGTTGGCATGGCATATCATCCCGCCCTCCCTCTAAACTATTGCATACTACACCTAATAAAACTGTGAAATAAATTCCTATCACATATTGTGAATCTAAAAATTAAAATCGTGATGAATCCCATCGGTGGTCGAGGCGGTGAAACCTGATAATCCCTACGCGAAATTCCTACAATTCTAATAAATTGTGAAGATCCTCCAATAATTCCCACGTTGCTCCTTTTACAGATGAAGATGAAATGGGGATCTGAAAATTCCTAATTTGATTTTATTTTTACGTTTAAAAATTGAATAATTTCAAGAAAATGAAAATTATTTAGCAAGTGATTTTAATTTATTTTTGATATTAAGAATTGCAACAAAAATTGAAAATTAAAAAAAAAATCAAAATTAATTTAAGCTATGATTGAGAGTAATTTGATCCAAAAATTTGAATTTATGAAACATTTAATGACCAAGTTATTTAATCAAAAATTTATTACATTATAATTGAAAGGAAAAACTTTAAAATTATATATGAAAATAAATAATGATTGTAGCTAGAGGGGTATGCTGAAAAAAAGAGAAACATCCTAACACTTTGCCTATTTATAATCTAGCTATAAAAAAACCCTTTGAACAAGCTTTAACTAAATGCCATGCTAAAAAAATATAATACTCATATTTGGTGCGCTTTTGCGTGAGAAAAACATAAATTTGTCGGATGTGATGAAAGACGGCACCGAAACGTCACCAAAGTGAAAGATACATGAAAAAGAAGAGAAAATAAAGTTAGAAATTATATAAATGAATATTAAATGAGATGAAATGAAAATATTATGAAGATTAATTAAATCTAATTTATCATAAATGTGAGAAATTTACTCTACTCTACCATTTTTTTTTGATAAGAATTTTGAATAAAGAGCATTAGAATCTCTGAAATAGGGGAGATCTAATTTTAGGTTAAAAAATAAAATGAGAGTTGGAGTCTTCTGTTTTTAAATAAAATAATTTTTAATTATTTCTAGAGACTATAGTTTCGAAGGCATTGCCTTCATCATCAGTCTATCACAAATATTTCAGTATTTAGTTACAAATTAGTTACAAATTAAGATTTATGATTAATTGAAAGTAATGGAAGGCAGCCCAGAGGTAGTGAGGAAAGAAAAAAATTAACACATATAAAATAAGGTGTAATTTATTGGAATCCTTCCTCCTTTCCTTTCAAACCGACGTTTCGGAGGATTTTTCCCTCCTTCATCAGGGTTTCAAAGGGTCAATGAATGAAACAAATAAAATGTTTCCTTCTTAAGATTTATGCATTGAAAATTTTGAAAAAAATAATTTATAACTAATTTGTAACTAAATACTGAAATATTTGTGATAGACTGATGATGAAGGCCATGCCTTCGAAACTATAGTCTCTAGAAATAATAAAAAATTATTTTATTTAAAAACAGAAGACTCCATCTCTCATTTTATTTTTTAACCTAAAATAAAAACAATTCTGTTACCATCGACAGTGAAATCTTTTATTCAACTAATAGGAGATCTAATTTGTAACTCAAGAAGGTTTTTTTTTTTTTTTTTTTTTTTATGATAATGATGAGAGAAGGAGTTACACCAAAAAAGGTGCAACCCCTAAAGGCCTGGGTTGGCCCCTCCATCGTGAAAAGAAGAAGAAAGAATTTTATGGGTTGGGCGGGGGTCGAAGGTATCTGTGGATACGGGTCTTAAATAGCTGAAGGTTATAAGTCGCGGGAAAGATGGTAGCAGGGAGCGAGTTCCAGTCTCTGGAGGTCAAAGGGATAAAAGAGTTGGCGAAAGCGCTTGTTCGAATTTTATCCAATTTGACAGCGAAGGGGTGCTGAGCGTTAGAAAACCGCGTGTTTCGCGTAAAGAGGGCATTAGGTGGGATAATTGATTTCAGCTCGACTGAACAGACACCGTGATAGTATCTGTAGTACAGGGAAAGGGCAGAAACGGTTCTTCGGTGAGCCAGGGAGTCGAGTGAGTTGGTTAGAGCCGGTTCTCCTATTAGTTTAATTGCTCGCTTCTGAATTGCATCCAGTGTGGCAAGAGAATGCTTGGAGGCACCCCTCCACAGATGAGAGCCATATTCGAGACAGGGACGAATTTGAGCCTTATACAGCATAAGAAGTTGACTGGGAGTATAACAGCGTCTAGACCTAAATAGGAGACCAAGCTTGCGCGCTGCAGCTTTAGCAGTGGTTGAGATATGGTCATTCCATGAAAGGTCAGACCCTAGAGTTACGCCTAGCATTGAAATTTTATCCCTGAATTCTAGTGAGTTTGAGTCGAATGATATGTTTGGGAGGTTTCTGTCGACGCGCCTAGAAATAAGGCAACACTGAGTTTTCCCTGCATTGAAGTTAACTAAGTTTTGGGATCCCCAGTTTTTAAGTTTGCATAAGTCTAAATTAATTGAAGAGGCAATGTCTGCACGGTTTTGCGATGTAGGGGCGTTATGTAGGGTGCTGTCATCTGCGTAACAATGTACCGGATTGGAGGGCAAGTTTAGAAGGTCGTTGATATAGATAAGAAAAAGCGTAGGGGAGATAACCGATCCCTGAGGAACTCCAGCGTTGGTGTGGAAGGGGGAAGATGATATTCCATCGATGACAACCTTAATACTACGGTCTGAAAGAAAACTTTCGAGCAACTTACAGAGTTTCGGTGCAAGGCCGACGGAGGTCAATTTGGCAAGAAGATTTTTGTGCCAGACCATATCGAAGGCTTTTGAAATGTCTAAAGCTACCGCGAGGGTCTCATTCCCGGCCTCCAAGGTTTTGTTCCAGATATGAGTTACATATGCTAGGATGTCACCTGTCGACCGGGATTGCCTGAAGCCGTATTGCCTATCGTGGATAAATTTATTTGACTCTAAGTGTCGTAGAACTTGCTCGTTGATGGCCTTTTCCATAATTTTGGATAAGACAGAAGTGATCGCTATAGGTCGATAGTTTTTTATGTTGGAAGAATCGCCTTTTTCTTAATTGGTTGGATTCTGGCTAGTTTCCAGGCTTCCGGAAATATTCCAGAGTTATAGGAGAGATTGTATAATTTGGATAGTATAGGAGCAAGTTCAGGGGCACATTTTTTAATGAGAATGGCAGGGATATCGTCGGGGCCAGCAGAAGAGTTGTTCTTTAGATTCTGGATGATCTTTAGAATTGCTGGTATCCTGAAAACAGTATCTGACATTATATTAGTACTGGGAGGGTATGTGGGTGGTTCAAGCCCTTTGTCGTCCAGGTTTGAGTTGGACGCGAAATATGAGGCAAAAGCTTCTGGCTTTGTCGGGGGCGTCAATGGCTATCAAAGGTTTGAAGGATAATTAGCCCAGTAAATAGAGGATCCAAAAAGTGGTTTAGCTTACATTAATTGCGGAAAAAGATTTTTTCTAGGATCGTTTAGTATGGTGTTGGTATGCCAAATATAAGATTGCGACCTCGAAAGTGTGGAGGGCAACTTTTGGTAGCCGAAAAACCTCGAAATTTTTGGACTTTTTCCAGTTTTTCGCTTATAACTCGAAAACAGTTCATATTTTGTAAATAACCGTTCTATAGTAAATTAAAGAGAACAAAATTTCGCGTTGAGTAGAAAAAAACAATGCAAAATTGGTCCAATAGTTTGATTTTTAATGGGGATTCAATAAATAGCCCTCGGCGCATTTTTCGATTTTTCCTATTTTTGACCTTGAAGGAGCACGTTTTCAACAAAGACTACTCTATACATTTTTAAACTCAGATTAAATATTCTAGAATTTAAATAAAGTTTGATCTTAATTGGATAATGGTAATCCGTGCCGCAATGAGGTTGAAATTTTGAAAAACTGCAATTTTTGAAAAAATTCGCAGTTTTTTCTTTCATAAAATGAAAACCACTCATTCTAGAAACTTGATTTTTGTCTCATTGTCTAGGAAGTTTTGTTTACTTAAACGTTTAATTAGACCACTTTTTTGATAAAACTCTTAGATTTATAGATATCCAGCATTTCCCATGACGCTTTTGAGGATTTGGATCATATCCTGTCCGGAAAATGTAGGATATCTATAAATCTAAGAGTTTTGACAAAAAAATGGTCCAAAAAACGTTCAACTCATCAAAATTTCCTAGAGAATGAGATAAAAATCAAGTTTCTAGGATAAGTAGTTTTCATTTACAAAGGAAAAACTGCGAGTTTTTGCAAAAAGATTGAATTTTTCAAAACTTCAATCTCATTGCGGCACAGGTTAACATTATCCAATTAAGATGAAACTTTGTTTAAATTGTAGCAAATTTAATCTAGTTTAAAAATGTATAGAATGGTCTTTTTCGAAAACGTGACATCCTTCAAGGTCAAAATGGGAAAAATCGAAAAAATGCGAGTTTTTGGGATATTCAAAAGTGATCCCGGGGTACTATTTTTTGGATCCCCATTAAAAATCGAACTACATGGACCAATTTCGCATTGTTTTTTTTCGGCGCAAATTTTTACGCTGAAATTTTAGAACGGTTATTTACAAAATATGAACTGTTTTCGAGTAATAACCGAAAAACTGAAAAAAGTCGAAAGGCCACCAAAAGTTGTCCCCCACACTTTCTGTCGCAAACTTAAATTTGGCATACCCACACAATACCAAACTATCCTAAAAAAATATTTTCCCGCAATTAATGTAAGCTGAAACCCCTCTATTTACTGGGCTTTATAGATATTAAATAAATACTAACCTCGTCGTTAAAAGAAAAGGCTAAACTCGCAGGCAGCCGATGATCTCGTTGCTCAAGTGGTTGTACTTATCACCGCTCAAGTGATTTTTCACCTTTAAGAAGAAAATTATTGCAAAATTAGTATAAGTACTACATATATATCGAGAGATGAACTTTTGAAATTAAACAATCTATAAATAAATTTTTGAATTAAGAGAAGAAAACACTCTAATGAGAAATATAGAAAAAAATATTAAGTTTGAAATTACTATTATAGAAATAAAGTACCTGGAAGCCCCTCTCCCGCCCCAACCCCCCTCCCCCTCCACTCGCACCCAGCTTTTGCATATTTAGCCTTCTAGTGGCCCACAGATTATGTGTATATAAATAAATTTCGTATAATTATTTTTTTAATTAAATAACAATTTATCGAGTTATATAATTATAAACATTGGCAAATTCTAATATATAAAAATATTTCTTATGAACTGTTTGTGGGATTTAAAATTCACTTTATAATCAATTAAATTGCTTACTTTTAATATATAATTTTATTTGGTATAAAATCTTTGTGGGATTTAAAATTGAAAAACCAATTATTTATTAAAAGGAAATTGAATAAAAATGTAATTATACATTTTAATCAAGACAACCACCTGTGAATAATTATTTCAATTAACAAAAAAAACCCTTCAAAAATAATTTAGCCAAAGATGAGACCGTGACAGATCGAATTGTCAACCCAAAAACCCTCTAATCCGTGAATTTGATGAAAATCGTTAGAGCCGTTTTCAAAATAGAAAAAATAGAAAAATATATACTAGGTGTACCGGAGAAGTCATTACCGGTTTTTTCGGAAAAAAACTACGTAATTTTTTAAGAAAATGGAAAATTTATTTATTCAAAGTATTGGCCATTTGATTCTATACATCTTGCCCATCTTTCTAGCAATTTTATGGATGCCATCCCAAAAAAACTGTTTGTCCTTTGAGCAAAACCATTCATCGAGCCATTTTCTAACTTCTTCGAAATTGGCGAAGTGCTGCTCTGCAAGCGCGTGTCCCATCGATGCGAAAAGTTGATAGTCGGACGGGGCAAGGTCTGGAGAGTACGGCGGGTGCGATAATATGTCGCACCCAAGTGCTTTCAACGCTTCCTTGACCGGTTTTGCTTTATGAGACGGCGCGTTATCGTGTTGTAAAATCACTTTACCGTGTCTTCGGACCCATTCTGGACGTTTTTCGATCATTGCGTGGTTCAAATTGATCATTTGTTGTCGGTGTATTGTTTTTTCAATTGTTTTTGAGTTTGGGTTGGGTCTTCATCCAATAACTCCTGTAAGTTTCGCATCTTCAAACTTTTTTGGTCTACCGGAACGTTCTTTATCTTGCACATCGAAATCACCACTTTTTGAATTTTCGAAACCATCTCCTCACACATGTTTTTAAGGTTAAAGCATAAGTCATCGTAAGTTTCTACCAGCAAACGATGACTTTCAGCGAGCTTTTTCTTTTGATCAAATAAGAAAATTAATGCGTGCCGCAAATGCAGTACGTTTTCAGAGCATAGGCACCTGGCATTCTCAAAAAAGAGGTATAAATCTATGAAGGTAAGTCACTTTCGCATGAAACATAACATGTATAGTTTTGAAGCTTGATGTCGGTAAGAATAAAATGCATATGTGTCAAATCATAACATTGCATATCTTCAAGCCTGAAGCGACATCTGTTAGAGAAAACCGGTAATGACTTTCCGGTACACCTGGTATATTGGCGTATCATTTTGCTCGTTTAATAAGAGTAGATAGATAGATAGATAGATAGATATAGGTAATACCTGAGAGACCCTGATGACAGACTGGGGTCATCTCGATGAAACGATGGCTTCTTCCTATAAAAATAAACAGCGATGAATTTAAAAAGTATATGTGTTCAGAAATATAATTTTTAAATTACCTGATATTATCCAAAAGCGAATCCCTCGTTGGGCGACATTTTGGTAAAAATGATGAAATTGGGAACTGAAAATTCCTAATTCTAATTCTCTCATTTATTAAAAAAATTAAAAAGTTTCAAGAAAACTATCGAAAATCAAATTATCAAATGAATTGCCAGAAATATAAAATTTGAAAATTTATTTAGGCTATGATTATTAAATTTTTTTTTGAACAATTGATTTAGAATGAATACTTATGAAATCAAGAACTTTAAAATATAAAATTAATTTATTTTAAATAGAAATAATTTAAATATTAAAGTGTAATAACAGATTCTAACTAGAGGGGTATGCTGTAAAAAAGACTTAAAAATTAATAATATAAAAAAATGATGTACTCAAGTTTGGCGACTGTTGATGAGAAGACATAAATGAATCGAATCGAAGAAGCAGAGCACCGAGAAACATCAATGCAGTGGATGATCCATGAAAGAAGGGAGATTAAAAAATAAATTAAAAAATATTCTAGCAAATCATTGAACTCCCCATGACAAGGGGGAGTTAATTTCTAAATCATTTAGTTTCATAAATGATATTTGATTGATAATTTGAAAAAAAAATAAATAGTCTAGTCAAATTGTGCTCAAATGGGCCTATATGGGGAAAGTTTTGGGGTAGTTCTGATTTTTTGAATATATATGTTTTTTAGGTTGCTGAATCTCAAATCTGAGGTCTCTCACCAAAATTTCGTAACGCAACATTGTAGAAAATGGAAAAAAAAATACGAAAATTTCCATTTTTTTTGGCGGTTTTTCGCTTATAACTCGAAAACTATCAACTTTTCGTAAATAACTTTCCTATTCAAAATGAAAGTTCATAAAATTTCGTACAAATTTTATCATTTAGGTTTTTTTCTCCGACCAACCGTTCGGGCTCAAGCGCAAAATACAAGTTTTCGACCTCTGCATCCCCTCAGATCACCCAAAAACTCGCACTTTTTTCGATATTTCCCATTTTGACCGTGAAGGAGCACGTTTTCGACAAAGACCACTCTGTATATTTTTAAACTAGATTAAATTTTCTACAATTTAAATAAAGTTTCATCTTAATTGGATAAATGGTAATCCGTGCCGCAATGAGGTTGAAGTTTTGAAAAACTGCAATTTTTGCAAAAAATCGTAATTTTTCCTTCATAAAATAAAAACTATTCATCCTAGAAACTTGATTTCTATCTCATTCTCTAGGAAATTTTGTTGACTTGAACGTTTACTTGGACCACTTTTTGATTAAAACTCTTAGATTTATAGATATCCAGCATTTTCCATGACAGGATATGATCCGAATCCTCAGAAGTGTCATGGAAAATGCTGGATATCTATAAATCTAAGACTTTTATCAAAAAAGTGGTCCAAGTAAACGTTCAAGTCAACAAAATTTCCTAGAGAATGAGATAGGAATCAAGTTTCTAGAATGAGTGGTTTTCATTTTATGAAGGAAAAATTGCGATTTTTTGCAAAAAATTACAGTTTTTCAAAACTTCAACCTCATTGCGGCATGGATTACCATTTATCAAATTTAATCTAGTTTAAAAATGTATAGATTGGTCTTTGTCGAAAACGTGTTCCTTCATGTTCAAAATGGGAAAATATCGAAAAAAGTACGAGTTTTTTGGATTGATTCTGATGTGGCTGGGGAGGTCGAAAACTTGGATTTTGCGCTTGAGCCCGAACGGTTGGTCGGAGAAAAAACCTAAATAATGAAATTTGTAGGAAATTTTATTAACTTTAATTTTTAATAGGAAGGTTATTTACGAAAAGTTGATAGTTTTCGAGTTATAAGCGAAAAACCGCAAAAAATGGAAATTTTCACCTTTTTTTGCATTTTCTACAATGTTGCGTCACGAAATTTTGTTGTAGAGACCTCAGATTTGGATTCAGAGCCCCAAAAAACATATATATGCAAAAATATCAGAACTACCCCAAAACTTTCCTGATAAAAACACAATTTGACTGGACTACAACCTATATGAGATTTTTTGAATTAGTCTATATTTTTTTTTTAATTTTTCTAAAAAATTTTGAAATATAATAAATGATTAAGAACACTGACCTCGAAGTTAAAATAGGAGGCTTAATCTCGCAGGCAGCCGATGACCTCATCCATCCAACTTTGTTCTCGGCGATCACTGGAGAGAGGGGTCCTGGGTAATTGTTCACAAGAGTGGTGTCCCGTTGCCTTCCTCTGGATTTATTGAGATGTTCGTATTTTCGACAGAGATGAAATGGCCAGCCACTCCATCTATAAAAAAAATCAAATTAAAATTAATCAAAGAGCTTATCATGATGTATCATTATGCTAAAAGAAATATTTTCAATTATGTAATTAATATGAAATATGAAATGTGACGAAGATTTTAAAAATATCCAAAAACTATTAAATTAATTGGAGGAAAATGAAAAAATTTGCAAAGTCTCAATCAACAACGATATTTCATGAGATTTTACAAAGCCCCACAACTTCTCACCATCTACAAGGCCCAAATCCGCTCCTGTCTCGAGATACGGCTCACATCTGTGGAGAGGAGCCTCAAAATATTCTCTTGCCACCCTGGATGCAATTCAGAAACGAGCCATCAGGCTAATTAACGATTCTACCCTCACCGACTCCCTCGACTCGCTGGCTCATCGAAGAAATGTCTCTGCCCTTTCCCTTTTCTATAGATACTATCACGGCAGGTGCTCTGATGAGATAAGATCAATAATTCCCCCCAAAGCATGCTTTCCACGTAGCACGCGTTTTGCCGACTCCCAACACTCTTTCGCGGTCAAACTGGAGAAGTGCCGGACCACTTCATTCGCCAATACATATATCCCCATGACTTCAAGGAACTGGAACTCTCTCCCAGCCTCCATCTTTCCCAGCACCTATAATCTTCAAACCTTCAAAACCGGGGTGCATAGACACCTACGTCTACACCCTCTCACTTAATCAACTTTCCCTTCTCTTAGGTAATGCAAGGGTCTTTCGAGATCCATAGGAGCTGCATCTTTACTGGCGCACCCCTTCTTGCATTCGATTGCATTAAAAAAAAAAAAAAAAAAAAAATGAGAGTTTTTTAATAGGTTGAATATTTAGTGGGATAGAGCAGTGTTTATCCTTCTTACTACCCACATTTAACCATTACTGCCTAACCCTTTGACGTACATAAATTAGTATAATGACCTTTATTAAAGTTTATTAAATCCCTAACAAAATAATATATCAGGATAAAATCTCTAACATAACGTTTACGTATAATTTAAATATTTTTCAATATTAGAATTGAAGCCCAGTGAATTGTCGAAATAATATTTTTGAATTAAAAAATATTGAATTAGGTTGATTACTCGAATTTCGATAAAAATTTTCAAATTTATAGTAGTCCAGTCAAATTGTGTTTTTATCAAAAAAATTTTGGGGTAATTCTGATTTTTTGCTTATATAAATGGGCGCTGATTTCAAATCTGAGATCATCCAACAAAATTTCTTGACGCAACATTATAGAAAATGCAAAAAAAAAAAGGTGAAAATTTCCATTTTTTGGCGGTTTTTCGCTTATAACTCGAAAACTATCAACTTTTCGTAAATAACCTTCCTATGAAAAATGAAAGGGCATAAAATTTCCGATAAATATTATAATCTAGGTTTTTTATACGACCAACCGTTCGGGCTCAAGCGCAAAATCCAAGTTTTCGACCTCGGCAACCCTCCCGGATCACCCAAAAACTCGCACTTTTTTCAATATTTTCCCATTTTGACCATGAAGGAGTACATTTTCGACAAAAACCAATCTACACATTTTTAAACTAGATTAAATTTTCTACAATTCAAACAAAGTTTCATCTTAATTGGATAAATTGTAATCCGTGCCGGAATGAGGTTGAAGTTTTGAAAACGGCAATTTGTCCTTCATAAAATGAAAACCACTCATCCTAGAAACTTGATTCCTATCTCATTCACTAGGAAATTTTATTTACTTGAACCTTTACTTGGGTCACTTTTTTGATAAAAATCTTAGATTTTTAGATATCCAGCATTTTCGATGACAGAATATGATCCCAATCCTCAGAAGTGTCATGGAAAATGCTAGATATCTATAAATCTAAGAGTTTTACCAAAAAAGTGGCCCAAGTAAAAGTTCAAGTAAATAAAATTTCCAGAGAAATAAAATTAAAATCAAGTTTCTAGGATGAGTGGTTTTCATTTTATGAAGGAAAAATTGCGATTTTTTGCAAAAAATTGCAGTTTTTCAACACTTCATAAGGGCCCACGAGGGGTGAACCGCGATTGAAATTAGGAGTACACCGTATTTTGAATTATTTGGAATTACTTTGGAATTTATTAGTTAATATATTGTCATCTATTGTCTTCTACTTGGAAATGAAAGTGGAAGTAGGTGTACACAATTTTAGATCGCGGTTCACCATTCGTGGGCCCATTTGAGCACAATTTCACTGGTCTATAGTGGAGAGTCGCCTTTATATAAAACCGCTAATAATTTAAAAAAATGTTCTTTAGATTTATCCAGAAAAAAATTCTATATACAATATACAAATAATAATCCAATACTAATGCATGGGAATATTTTATAAAATTGATTTCAAATTAATGGAAAATTTAATTATTTATTCAAAGGGAGAGCTAGGGAAAATAAAATAAAATAAAATGGGGACTTACATGAAAAGAGATGACTGGGAGAATTCACTTTCACTTTCTCTCAAGCAGGATAGAGAAAGTAGGAACCAATGGATTCATTCTCTCTGTCCGCTGGGATTTGCATTTGCCTATTGAAAAGAAGAAATTAATTAGAATTAAGTGAAAACTTTATAAAGAAACAGAGAAACATATTAGTCCAGTAACCTTGTACATATTAAGTTGCATCAAATGGTGGTAGTAGGTTTCGTTTTTCGACCTCGGCAGCACCTCAGGATCACTTTTGAATATCCCCAAAAACTAGAAAATGCTCTTTTTTTTTTGTTTTTCCCATTTTGACCATGAAGAAGCACGTTTTCGACAAAGACTAATCTATAAATTTTTAAGCTAGATTGAATTTACTACAATTTGAAACCACTGTTACTGGCAGAAACAGTCATCAAACACATAATTTTACCTGGTCCGAACTATAATTAAACATATTTTTGCTAGATATCATCCTTTTCTTGACTCGGATATTTTAATTAATTTATCTATTAGCATTTTTATCTAGATATATAGCTTATAAGAAATGTAGTAGGTTCCATCTCATAGTCAATTTTTACTATATATTAATTTTTCTAGTGGTGTTAGACTAGGTAACTTGTTAAAACAAGTCTTCTGTTTTTATCCCTCATTGAAGGGACTTATGAACAAGTACGTTCTTTATTGCTCTATATTCGTCGGCCACTGTGATGCCCTTTGGCTGGTTGCGGAGGGATCGGCTTGGGATGCTCTGCTTGCCCTACTGTGCCCCGAGCGGCCCGCCTTAGGGATCAGCATTTGAGGGCTGGCGAATTTATGGAAGATGAACGAATACGATCGGCTGGCTAAATGGGCATCTATGTTGCCGAGGCCAATATAAAAAAAAAAAAAAAAAAAAAGAAACCAGAATGAACTTAGTAGACATAATAGTTTCCGAGATACACCTTTTCAAATTTGGCAAATTTTCTAAACTTAAAATTTTATGCTAATTTTTATCAAATTTAGGGAACGCGGTGTTGGTTTATAGTGAAACATTGTTAAAATTAAATTAGGAGAAACACCACCAACTCCAACCTAATTTAATTCTAATTTTTATGTTTCATCATTAGACAATGGTGGTAGTAGGTTTCGTTTGTTTTTCTTGTATGGGGTGTGACTGAGATGCAAAATCCAAGTTTTTGAACAGGGCAGCCCCCCCCCCCCACTCCGGATCCCAAAAACTGCAAAATTTTCGAAATATTTTCGTTTTTTTTTCTTTCATTTTGACCATGAAGGAGCACGTTTTCGACAAAGACCATTCTATATATTTTTAAACTAGATTAAATTTTCTACAATTTGAGACCAGAATGAGCTCGGCAGACTTAATAGTTTCCGAAATTTCGGGGTTTTTTTTCAGTTTTTCTTGAGAAACTCTGGGTTATCAAATCAAAATAATTGGTATCTATTAGATAAATTAAACCTCTTTAAATTCTAGCGTAAATAGGCTATAAAATGAGATTTGCAAAGTTTCGTCTTAATTGGATAATGGTAACCCTTGCCGCAATAAGGTTGAAGTTTTGAAAAACTGCAATTTTTTGCAAAAAAATTGCAGTTTTTCGCTTCATAAAATGAAAACCAGTTACCCTAGAAACTTGATTCCTATCTCATTCTCTAGGAAATTTTATTGACTTGAACTTTTACTTGGGCCTCTTTTTGTTAAACCTCTTAGATTTATAGATATCCAGCATTTTAAATTTTCCTATTTCAATTTCAGTCGTCTGGTTGTGAACAATGATCTCCTCTCTCCCACCAAACCTTCACATTCATCTTCCAATAATAAATAATTAAATAAATATTTACTTCACCGACTCATATCAGACAGGTTATTGAAGATATTAAGACAATTGCATATGATGAAACATGAAAATAGGCTTAAAATTTTCAAATTTGGAAAATTTGCCAACTTTGAAAAGCTGTATCTCAGAAACAATTAAGTGTACCTAGCTCATTTTGGTATCAAATTATACAAAATTTAATCTAGTTTAAAAATGTTTAGAATGGTCTTTGTCGAAAACATGCTTGTTCATGGTTAAAATGGGACTAAAATAAAGTGCCAAAATTTTGCAGTTTTTGGGAAATACAAAAGTGATCAGGAAGGCTGCCAAGGTCTAAAACTTGGATTTTACATCTCAGTCACATCCCATACAAGAAAAAAAAACGAAACCTACTTTCACTATTTCCTAATGATGTTGACATGAAAATTAGCTTAAAATTTTAAGTTTGGATAATTTGTCAACTTTGAAAAGCTGTATTTCGGAAACCATTAACTCTACTGAGCTCATTCTGATCTCAAATTGTAGGAAATTTAATCTAGCTTAAAAATGTAAATAGTCGTCTTTGTCGAAAACATGCTACTTCATGGTCAAAATAGGAAAAACCGAAAAAAGTGGGAAAATTTTGCAGTTTTTAGGATATTAAAAAGTGATCCGGGAGCTGCCGAGTTCGAAAACTTGGATTTTGTATCTCAGTCAAGAAAAAAAACTAAACCTAATACCACCATTTGATGCAACTTAGGCCCATGCTTTTCATGACAAGATTTCTGGACTATATAACCTATTTAAGCTAATGAATTTCTCAACCAACCCTTATTATATTAATTTCCAACATTTCAATTGAAATAATTCAAAATCACTTATATTATAGGAGTAATAATATATGAGAGAGAATTTTCAGGAAAAAGAATATTTAGAAACGAGACACCAAGAACGTTTTATCGCCTAAATGGACAATATTTCAATGCTGCTGATTTTATATATTTCTATATTTTTAATATAATAAACTTACCTGTTAATTAACGGTGAAAAATATGAATTATAACACGAAATAATTCACTAATTAAATTGGTGCATTAGGACGCTTGGACGCTGCCCTCTGAACTAATTGCAAGCCGATTAGGGCCCCCCGGACAAGTCCAGACAAGTATCAAGAAGCTCTGACGTCACCGCCCCCTGCAATGAATTAAATATAATATAATATAGAAATATATATAATTCACTAACACGATGAGAAAGAAAGAGAGGGTTGATTATTCTGTCTCTCTCTCTCTCTCTCTCTCACTCGCACTCACATACTCGATAGAGTTAGCTCAAATACACATGCTGGCTTATATTTAGAAAATCATTTTACTATGCAATTGGATGTTGATGAAAGCAGTCCACAGTGGTTGTAAAAATAATAAGACTATAGAGGTTTTATTATTTTACATTTATTTGTTAAACCGACGTTTCGGAGATTTATTCTCTCCTTCTTCAGGGTAACAAAAGTCAATGAAAGTAGTTCAAAACATAATTAAGTAACTATGTTTTGAACTACTTTCATTGACTTTTTGTTACCCTGAAGAAGGAGAGAATAAATCTCCGAAACGTCAGTTTAACAAATAAATGTAAAATAATAAAACCTCTATAGTCTTATTTTTTACAACCACCGTGGACTGCTTTCATCAACATCCAATTGCATATTTATACCAGTCCGTCTCCTAAAGAAAATCTCTATCATTGTACTATTATTACTTACAATAAATTGATTTGAAGATTTAGTAATTACTCTCGATAGGTAATTGAGAATATATTAGTAAATTAAAAGGAGACAATAAAAGATGAGTCTGCTTCTTCTGTGCTGAAATAAAAAAAAATTTTACTTTATTTAATTTATTTATAACGAGAATATAGTAATTCACAAAGTTTATTATTATTTTTCAATATTTGATATATAATACTTATTATTCTTATGCTAATAGTTTTTAATAATAAAAGATGAAATAAATAAATATAATTGATGTGATCACAAAAAGGAGATAAATACATGAAATCATGTTTGTTAACTGAGATGCATTATTAAAACGAGAAGGCTCTGTTACGCCCACGCTCGTATTGTTGACCAATAACAATACTCATTCAAATTGAATTGATAAAGTCAAATAAAATTTGGATCTCTCAGATTGATCTGAAAAACGCACTTTCAGGAACTTCCTTATAGCCATGAAAAGATATATCAGCTGCCGATGGCAATAGACTCAAATTTACTAGAAAATCATAGATCAAAGATGGTGTCATCTATGTAATTCCGATGGAATGGAATATTTTTAATTATATGTCAGAGGGTTGTTTTCACCCCCTCGGGAATCGAACGAGTGCCAGTAACAGCAATCCGGGCCACCTGGCTCACCTGCGGGATACGAACCTCTCTGACATAATGCAAACGCGTAAATATTTTACTCAAAGATTGTTATCTTAATTTGTGAGATTGCGCGATATGAGTGATCTCTAAAGTTAAACATAACTCATGCCATATAATTAAAAATGTTGAGTGCATCGGATTTTGAAGATGACTCAACTTCGAAGGGCAAGGAAGATTTTCCTAATTTAATATGAAAGATATAATATCTTTCATATTAAATTAGGAAAAGTCATGCCCTTCGAATTTTGAATTTCTTCAAAATTCGAAACACTCAACACCTTTATTTAAATTATATGGCATGAGTACATATGTTTAAATTTAGAATCACTATATCGCGAAATTTTACAAATTAAGATAACAATCTTTGAGTAAAATATTTTACGCGTTTGCATATGTCAGAGAGGTTCGTATCCCGCAGGTGAGCCAGGTGGCCCGGATTGCTGTTACTGGCACTCGGGTTCGATTCCCGAGGGGGTGAAAAACAACCCCTCTGACATATAATTAAAAATATTCCACTCCATCGGAATTAATAGATGACACCATCTTTGATCTATGATTTTCTAGTTCCTTATAACTATTAAGAAGTCCGCTTATAAAAAATTCATTCAAAAAACGAGTTCTATCTTCTAAATTGTTGACCAGAGCAATTTTATATATTAGGAAGGTTTCTTGAAGATAATTTTAACATTAAAAAAAAAATATTTTTTCAATTTAGTTAAAAAATATACTGATGACCACATGACTTTATCATACGCTTGACACCTCTCTTATATTTAATAAAAAATCATTTATAATCATTTTGGGGGGGGGTCAAAAAATAAAAATCTAGGCCATCCTGGACCAAACTCAACCAAATTTTGTATACATAATTGGTGCCCCGCAAAAGACTAAAAATTCAAAAACGGGGAGTGTAGGGTCCAAAAATGAAAATCTAGGCCGTGGACCAAACTTTTAGTCTTCTGGGAGCCCTCTGATTATGTAGGTATACAAAATTTTGATGATTTTGGTCCAAGGACCTAGATTTTCAATTTTAGACCCCCTCCCAACTCCGTTTTGGTCTGTTAGTTTTTGAATTTTTAGCCTTCTGGGGGGGGGGGCACCAATTATGTATAAAAAATGTGGTTGTGGCCATCCAGATGACTTTACCATACGCTTGGCACCTCTCTTAAATTAATATTTATAAAAAATTATTTCTAATCATTTAGGGTGGAGGGTCAAAAAATGAAAATCTAGCCCCTGGACCAAACTTTTAGCCTTCTGGGAGCCCTCTGATTATGTAGGTATACAAAATTTGGTTGATTTTGGTCCAAAGAGATAGATTTTCTTTTTTAGACCCCCCCCCCCCCACCCCCTCCCATTTTGGGCTGTATATCTTTTGAATTTTTAGTCTTCTGCGGGGCACCAATTATGTATAAATAATGTGAGTTTGGTCCAAGATGGCCTAGATTTTCATTTTTAGCCCCCCCCCCCAACTTGTGATCCCAGAAAAGTATAATAATCTTTTCGTTATTATAAGTTTATTTTATAGCATATTTCATTTTTCTTGTTCGATCTAGTTTGAAAATCTTTAATTGTAATTTAAACCCCCCCCCCCCTTAATTGTGTATCCAATTCAATAAAAATCTAATCATCTCTTAATCCAATACACCAAAGCTACATATGAAATTTCGTTTTGATATTCTCATTAGTTTTTGAGCTAGTCCGTCCACAACAATTTGGTAACACACAAACGTACTAACAGACATTTTGACAAAACATTTATTATCTCGAAAAATGTAATTTTTAGAAGTATACTTATTAGGGTTTTTTGTAGACCAAAATGCCATGCTTTCCCAATTTTTTTAATCAAAATAGTTTCAGCCGTTTTTGAGATATTTCAAAAAAAAAGAAGCAAAAAAATCACTTTTTTCATACACAATTACAATACTTGACCATACCCCTGTATGGCAAAGTAAAAAATATTTGGTTATTCAAGTATAGAAATATTTGAAATTTGTTCCATCCTGGCGAATTTTTCTTGCTTCAGAATTTCGAGAAAATCAAAAAAAAAATCCGAACTTCCATTTTATAGGAAGTTATCGAACAGTCGTAGCCAATGAGCTGAAATTTAGTCTATATCTATATGGGTTACTGTATCAAGCATTTTTTTCTGTCTATTCAGTTTTCGAATACTCTCATAATAAATTCAAATCGAAGGCAATAGAAAATTTGTTTTATTCCTCAAAATTTTTATTTGTAAAACTAAGAACTCACATTTTTGGGCTTTCTAGATTTAGGACTTTTTAGTTTAAAAATGTAAAAATCGAACTACACAATGAATCATATAATATGTGACAGTATCTGAGCCACTGAGCGAGCACGAATCCCTGACCCCCCCCCCCCGAAACCACACACCTCGCCCCCACTAATGCATCCCCACTCCGCCCCACCCCACCCCAACCGCGCATCCCACCCCGATCCCCCACAACTGCAACTAGCTCCTGCACCTCCCATCCAATTCTACCCGCACCCAGTTTTTGCATTTTAGCTTTCTAATGGTCCACATATATATGGTGAGAGTGGATTGGGTTAATTTTGAACCACTTTATTTGTAAACACACCTGTTTTGTTATGAT
>JALMQS010000099.1:50541805-50791546 GCA_024734495.1 Forficula auricularia
TCTCTCTCTCTCTCTCTCTCTCACTCGCACTCCACATACTCGATAGAGTTAGCTCAAATACACATGACTGGCTTATATTTAGAAAATCATTTTACTATTATTACTTACAATAAATTGATTTGAAGATTTATGTAATCACTCTCGATAGGTAATTGAGAATATATTAGTAAATTAAAAGGAGACAATAAAAGATGAGTCTGTCTTCTATGTGAAATAATAATAAATATATACATTTATTTAATATATTTATAACGAGAATATAGTAATTCACAAAGTTTATTATTATTTTTCAATATTTGATATATTTACTTATGCTATAGTTTTTAATAATAAAAAGATGAAATAAATAAATATAATTGATGTGATCACAAAAAGGAGATAAATACATGAAATCATGTTTGTTAACTGAGATGCATTATTAAAACAGAAGGCCCTGTTGCGCCCAGGCTCGCATTGTTGACCAATAACAATACTCATTCAAATTTGAATTGATAAAATTCATTTTTGTTAAGGGAGAATGGTGTAGGTTCTTAGTAAAACATATTAAATAAAGTAAAAAAAAAATTTTGAAAAAAATTTTTTAGAAACTTTTTTAAAATTAAAATATAAAATACTAGGCAGGTTTCACATAAATAAAAGATCAGATGCTTGTTTAGCACGACTCTATATATATTTCGTGGTAAAAGCCCATTTTCAGGAGTTCACAGTGTCCTTTACTGATAAAATTCAAATAATATGTGGATCTCTCAGATTGATCTGAAAATTTATTAGGAAACCTCCTTATAACTATAACTAAGTCCGCTTTAAAAAAAATTCACTCAAAAACGAGTTCTATCTTCTAATTTTTCAATTTATGGTAGTTAAAAAATAAACTGCTACAATGCTAGGTGTAACTCTAGGGTCTGACCTTTCATGGAATGACCATATCTCAACCACTGCTAAAGCTGCAGCGCGCAAGCTTGGTCTCCTATTTAGGTCTAGACGCTGTTATACTCCCAGTCAACTTCATATACTGTATAAGGCTTAAATTCGTCCCTGTCTCGAATATGGCTCTCATCGGTGGAGAGGGGCCACCAAGCATTCTCTTGCTACACTGGATGCAATTCAGAAGCGAGTAATTAAACTAATAGGAGACCCGGCTCTAACCAACTCACTCGACTCTCTGGCTCACCGAAGAACCGTTTCTGCCCTTTCCCTGTTCTATAGATACTATCTCGGTGTCTGTTCAGTCGAGCTGAAATCAATTATCCCCCTAAAGCCCTCTTTACGAGAAACACGCGGTTTTCTAACGCTCAGCACCCCTTCGCTGTCAAATTGGATAAAAGTCGAACAAGCGCTTTCGCCAACTCTTTTATCCCTTTGACCTCCAGAGACTGGAACTCGCTCCCTGCCGCCATCTTTCCCGCGACTTATAACCTTCAGCTATTTAAGACCCGTATCCAGAGATACCTTCGACCCCCGCCCAGCCCATAAAATTCTTTCTTCATCTTTTCACGATGGAAGGGCCAACCCAGACCTTTAGGGGTTGCATCTTTTTGGTGTAACTCCTTCTCTCATCATTTTCATAAAAAAACTGATGTGGCCATCCAGATGACTATACCATACGCTTGGCACCTCTCTTAAATTTAATATTTATATAAAATTATTTCTGATCATTTAAGGTGGAAGGTCAAAAAATGAAAATCTAGCCCCTGGACCAAATTTTTAGTCATCTGGGACCCCTCTGATTATGTAGGTATACAAAATTTGGTTGATTTTCGTCCAAAGACCTAGATTTTCTTTTTTAGACCCCCCCCCCCCCCCTTCCGTTTTCGGTGGTTAGTTTTTGAATTTTTAGTCTTCTGGGAGAGGGGGCGACCAATTATGTATAAAAAATTTAGTTGAGTTTGGTCCAAGATGGCCTAAATTTTAATTTTTAACCCCCTCCCCCAGCCCAATTTTAGCCCCAGAAAAATATATTAATCTTTTCGTTAAAATTAGCTTATAGTACTTATATTTCATTTTCTTTGTTTTAGTTTGAAAATCTTATAATTTTAATTTTTTATACCCCACCCCCTCCTCCTTAATTTTGGGCCCGATTTCAACCAAAATCTAATCAGCTCTTAAATCTCATTGTACCAAAACTACATGTAAAATTTGATTTTGATATTCAGACTAGTTTTTGAGCTAGTGCGTTCACAAAAATTTGGTAACGCACATACTTACTAACAGACATTTTGACAAAACTATTATTATCTCGAAAAATATATTTTTTTCGATGTTTACTTATTAGAGCTTTTTTGCAGAGCGAAATGCCATGGTTTTGCCTAATTTTTTTAATCAAAATAGTTTAAGCTGTTTTTGAGATATTTCGAAAAAGCGAAGCAAAAGAAACACTTTTTTCATGCACGATTACAATACTTGACCATACCCTGTGTTCTAAAGTAAAAAATAATAATAAGCTGATGTGGCCATCCACATGACTTTACCATACACCTAGTCCCTCTCTTATATTGAACATTTAATAAATTAAGTACCTGGAGGCACCGAGCGATTCTCGGTAACTTCTTCCTTCAGTTAAAAGTTTTATTTTAATATTATTTTTAATTTAAAATTCTGATAAAAAGGTCGATTTTTATTTGAGAGCCGCTTTCAAATTAAAAAAATACAAAAATATATAATAGTCGCCCAATGTAGCCCCCCCCCCCCCACCTCCATCCCGCTCGACCCCACCCCCGAAACTTCTCCCTACCCCCGGATTCCCCACCACTGCGCACCACCTTCTGCACCTGTTTTGATTCAACCATATGATTCATTTTTATTCATCCAATTAATAAATAAAACCTATCAAAATGTGTTGTTTTTTCAGAAAATTGAGACCTGTTTATGCGAAATATATTTTTAAATAAATTCTTGATTATTTTTTAATCTATTAAATAAATAAAGTTCTTTATAAAAACAATTATAAAACATTTATTAATATTTCTAACGTTTAGGGAGAACAAAATATATTAAAATCCACAATCACAATACTTCTTCAAGGCCTTTTAGAACAATGAAACAAACAACCCATTGTCTGCCTGGGTATAAAAGGAAAAGGGAAACCTTTTTTAAAACCCTAAGAATGGGATTTGTCTACCTGAGAATAATTAATTTGATTACGAAAAAACCCATCAAAAACAATTTTGTCGAAGGTGAGACCGTGACAGATTAAATTGTCACCCCAAAACCCCCTAACCCGTGAATTTCATCAAAATCGGTAGAGTCGTTTTCAAAATAGAACCAAGATACAAATATATAAACAAATATATATACAAATAAATAAATATACAATTTTTGCTCGTTTAATAAGAGTAGATTTATAAACATTTAGGAAAGAATGTCATTTAAACTCCCGCGTGTGCGCCCCTGGTGTCTAGCAAGTGAACTTCTGATGACAAGCTGACTGTTAACTTTGACTAATCAAAATTTTTTATTCTAAGATACATATGTTTTTCTTAATTTTGTTTTTATGAATTAAAATTAATTTTTGAAAAATGGATGATTCATTAAGTTTTTCAATTCTCGTTGCTGTATTAGCTGTTCTGTTGGGTTTGATTTATATTCTAAAGAATCTAATATTTAAAGGTAAATCCTATAAATCTTGCCTTAATTATCCATATTATGTTATATTAAATTTTGTATATTCTCTGAATATATTCCCCTAGCTGTTTTATTTAGATATATATCTCCCCCTTATTCCATTATTGATAACATGTTTATTTATTTTCCTATTAAATCTCACATGAAAAATGAGACATTTTTAGGTAATTTGATAATAACTACCCTCAAGAAATTGGTATTGGAAATTAATTTCTTTAACATGATAAATAATTCGTTTTATTTAAAGTTCAACATTATACCAAGTACCTAACCAGGGCGGATCTATGCATTGGCGCCGAATTTGTGGGTGCCCAAAGACTTGAGCCCTACATGAACGGATTCGCATGGGGCGGAGCCCCACATGGAATTTATAATGGATTAATTTTTTTGCGAGGGGTGCATTATTATATGCATCATATCTTCCATCAAATACCATGCTGTTCAAAATTTGACAGTTCGAGGTCATACAGACGAAACGTCAAATTTATTTCAATTGCTGAAGTACGTGCAGAAGATAATTCTTCTCTATCTTCATGGCTAAATATAAGGTTGGCAACTAAGTAATTGCGGATTTCACTCATAGATGGCTTCAGTTGAATTTTTAGGTTTGCTGGCGTAGTCCAAATGTAAAACACATTTTGTTATTTGATAGTTGGCAATTCAGCTGTCAATCAGTAAAAAATGTTTTTTGATCGGTTGCGTAGTTTTCGTTTGGCGTTCGTTGAAAAATGGAAAATCAAAAGGAACATTTTCTTCATATTTTGCTTTTTTTATTTCCGCAAAGGGAAAAACGCCAAATTTCGTTCTGGTGATTTTTCACTCAAAGATGAAAAACGCTCTGGTCGTCCAGTTGAAGTTGATGACGACCTAATCAAAGCAATAATCGATTCGGATCGTCGCAGTACAACACGTGAGATTGCAGAGAAGCTTCATGTATCACATACATGCATTGAAAATCACTTAAAACAACTTGGCTATGTTCAAAAACTCGATACATGGGTTCCTCACGAACTGAAACGCATTTAACGCAACGCATTAACAGCTGCGATTTGCTAAAGAAGCGTAATGAAAATGATCCATTTTTAAAACGACTGATAACTGGCGATGAAAAATGGGTTGTTTACAACAATATCAAGCGGAAAAGATCGTGGAGCAGGCCAGGTGAACCAGCTCAAACAACATCAAAAGCTGGTATTCATCAAAAGAAGGTTTTGTTATCAGTTTGGTGGGATTACAAAGGAATTGTCTACTTTGAACTCTTACCACCCAACCGAACGATCAATTCTGTTGTCTACATTGAACAACTAACGAAATTAAACAATGCAGTTGAAGAAAAGCGGGTCGAATTGACAAATCGAAAAGGTGTTGTATTCCATCATGACAATGCAAGGCCATACACATCTTTGGTCACTCGGCAAAAATTATTGGAGCTTGGTTGGGATGTTTTGCCACATCCACCATATAGTCCTGACCTTGCACCATCTGATTACTTTTTGTTTCGATGTTTACAAAACTCCTTGAATGGTAAAAATGTCAATAATGATGATGATGTCAAATCGTACCTGATTCAGTTTTTTGCTAATAAAAACCAGAAGTTTTATGAACGTGGGATTATGATGCTGCCTGAAAGATGGCAAAAGGTCATTGATCAAAATGGGCAATACATTACAGAATAAAGTTATTTAGTTCCATAAAAGAATTGTCTTTGATTTTCTAAAAAAAATCCGCAATTACTTAGTTGCCAATTCAATAGATCCGGCTACAAATGGTTGTTACACGATATTGTAAATGAAATTATAAATATATTAGGAAAACATTTACAAAGAAATATATTAAAGGACATCAAAACTTCAACTTATTATGCTATAATGATAGATGAAACGTAAAAGAACAGGTTTCTATTTGTTTCCGTACAGTGAATGATAATTATGAAATACAAGAATATTTCTTAGGATTTTACTTGATGTTAATAAAATTGTTGTTTTCTTCACTAATAATTTTTTAACAACCCCCGCCCCCTCTTTCGCACATTTTAACATGAAGTTGAGCCCCACATGAAATTTTCAAAAGTCGGCGCCTATGGATCTATGTAATAGTCCTGGAGCCGAGAAGCAAATAAGTTACCTCATCGAAACAAAAGGTTTGAGTTTCTTGGCTGAAAGTACTTTTTATGTATATCCTAAAACCGGCCGTCTGTCGAGGCCCAGCGGTCAACTTCACAAATAACACCTGGTCGAAAAGGGGGTGGAAATGTCCCGTTTTTTGGTTTTTGGCTTATATCTCAAAAACAATGGATCGTAAGGAAAGAATTACTCTTAGCATAATGAAAGGTTATAAAATTTACTACAATATTGCTTCTCTTTAGTTTTTCTCTATTCATTATTGTTTTTGAGATATTCGACCGCGAATATCGTTTATGTATGAAAAAATTAAAATTTCCTATATTTTTCGTCAAACTTTTGTCTCTAGCACCTCACTCTTTCATTTTACAGTAAATCCTCAGAAAAGAAGTTGTAGAGTATTCAATTTCCCTTTAAAATGATATATAAAGTTACGATTCTATTTTCAAATCGTCTGGAGTTATAGCAATTTAATAATTTCAGGTCGATTTATACATTTTGTTAGAAAACCCCGCAATAGCCCAGTATATAGTGGTACATTAATTGTGGGAAAATATTTTTTTTCCAGGATCGTTTGGAATGGTGTGGGTATGCCAAATCTAAGTTTGCGCCCTCGAAAGTGTGGGGGACAACTTTTGGTGGCCGAAAAACCTCGAAATTTTCGAACTTTAACCCAAAAACTCGCACTTTTTTCGATTTTTTCCCATTTCGACCATGATGGAGCATGTTTTCGACAAATACCACTCTATACATTTTTAAACTAGATTAAATTTGATACAATTTAAACAAAGTTTCATCTTAATTGGATAATGGTAATCCGTGCCGCAATTAGGTTGAAGTTTTGAAAAAAATGTCAGTTTTTCAGCCTACTCTTAAAATCCCTGTATATTAAATCAATCTTGCCTAGTTTCCTTTATAACTGTTAAAGTGTATATTTAATCTTTTTTTGATGTGAGTCACTCTATTAATTTAGCTATATTATTAAATTATTTTAATCTCATTATATACATATTAACATGATGACAATTTTTTTATTTGTAGATGAAGCAGTTCCGCAAAATCAACAACCACCCGTCCGACAAAGACAAGTTCCTCAGCGAGTAGTCGGAGCCAGACAACCTCGAGGAAGACTTGTCATTGAAGGTTCGATTCCTTTTACATTTTATGAAAAACTGACATATAAAATACTTTTTAGATAATTTGTAATTATCTTTTCAAGTCAAGACCTGGCTGGTAAGACTAGGAATTAGAAAATTAAACAACATTTTTTATATTTTTTTTTCATCTTCAAATTGAAATTAGTCAATTCTCTTCAGATTCTACCACTGTAGTTTCTTTTTCTCTAATTTTTTCAATAACTTCCTTATTTGTTATTCTATCCACCAATTTAATCTTTAATTAAGTGGATATCGATGAGGCAGTCCAAAAAAGAAGAATATAATTTACACTATCTTGTTAATCATAAACCGACGTTTCGGAGGCTATTCCCTCCTTCTTCAGGGTTTTGAAAAGTCAGTGAAGGAAATCCAATGCGACATTCCCTCTGTCTCCTCTTTCAGTGGCAGTAACAATAATATTTTGTATTTCATTCTCAGCAGAATTATAATGTAGTCTACTGAGAATGAAATACAAGATATTATTGTTGCTGCCACTGAAAGAGGAGACAGAGGGGAATGTCGCATTGGATTTCCTTCACTGACTTTTCAGGGCCCTGAAGAAGGAGGGAATAGCCTCCGAAGCGTCGGTTTATGATTGACAAGATAGTGTAAATTATCTTCTTCTATTTTGGACTGCCTCATCGATATCCACTTAATTCACTTATCACTCCGTCTCCAAAAATTACTCCAATCTTATTAATCTTTAATATTCTTTTATAGCAGCACATAAGAATTCTAAGTATAATATATATTTATACAACTATTTAATTTGATAAAAAGGAAGTAGAATTTCAAGGTAGATTCTATGTGATGGGCTCAAAACCCGAAATATATACACTCAACAGCAAAAAATCTGACACTTGATAATTTTTAGATAAAAGAATAAATACAATATTAAATAAATCAATAAAAAATAAATATTTAAAAAAATATTTCCATATTTTGACTAGATAGCCCAGGTAAACACACTAATATCCTCAGAATATTCTAAGAAGATTTAAATGTCCTTAGAATATCCTTAGAATATTCTGAAGATATTGTGGTTACCTGGGAGGTAGCTAGGTAATATGTGTTAACTTTTTAAATTATGTCTATTATTCTTCAAAATATATTTTGCTTTGGTTATTTTATGAGAAAATTTATTTTAATTCATTTTATCAAAAAAGAAAAAAGAATTATCAAGTGTTATTTTTTAAGTTGAGTCTAACTATATCGAGATATACCGGGTGAGTTTTTTTTTATCTTGAGACAGTCTTATAACTCAGAAACTGCATTATATGAAAAAAGTTTCGAATAAAAGTTTATTTATATCAGGGGAAAACTAAACTACGCTATTGTTTGTCGACCTAGAACAGGCTTTCAATGGTATTTCGAGGTCAAGTTCTGTTTTTTAAATGGAAACTTATAATTATGTTTCTGTACATATTCTTAATCTACAAAAAAAACTGAACAACTTTTATTAGAACTATTTTTTTATACGACATCAAATAAAAAAATATTAAATCAATTAGATCTCAAAAAAAAATCCTAATAATTATTTTTAACAATTATTCAACTTAATTATCAAATAATAATGATCGAATATTTAATTGGTAACTAAAGAATTTAGTAATAATTAATAATTTTATATTTTAGATTATAAAATAAAATGAAATGAGAGTCTTCTGTTTTTTAAATAAAATAATTTTTAATTATTTCTAGAGACTATAGTTTCGAAGGCATTGCCTCATCATCAGCTCCATCACAAATATTTAAATTAGTTACAAATTAAGCATTTATACATATGAAAATTTTGAAAAATATATAATGTCTTTTTCTTCATGTTTCCTCTTGGGAGATATAACTTATCTAGTTCTATTCTATATCTCTCCCAAGAGGAAACATGAAGAAAAAGACATTATATATTTTTCAAAATTTTCTATGTATAAATCTTAATTTGTAACTAATTTGAAATATTTGTGATAGACTGATGATGAAGGCAATGCCTTCGAAACTATAGTCTCTAGAAATAATTAAAAATTATTTTATTTAAAAAACAGAAGACTCTCTCATTTTATTTTATTTTTAACCTAAAATAAAAACAATTCTGTTACCATCGACAGTGAAATCTTTTATTCAACTAATAATTTAATAATTTTTCGACACTGTTCTGAGACATTCCAGAGTGTATATTGCAAGTCTTCTGGATAATTTCCAGTTCCAAGTTCGTTATTTTGGCCTTTACATTTCTTGTTTTTTTTTGTTTTGTTTTTTTAAATAGATTTACTTCACGATAAAATAAAGTTCCTGAGGGCAAAATTATTAAATTGTTTATTTAATAATTAAATATTTGATCATTGTTATTTGATAATTGAGTTGAATAATTGTTAAAAATCATTATTAAGTTTTTTTTTAGATCTAATTGATTTAATATTTTTTTTTATTATTTGATGTCGTATAAAAAATTAGTTCTAATGAAAGTTGTTCAGTTTTTTTTTGTAGATTCAGAATATGTACAGAAATATAATTATAGGTTTCCATTTAAAAAACAGAACTTGACCTCGAAATACCCTTGAAAGCTTGTTCTATGTCGACAAACAATAGTATAGTTTAGTTTCCCCCTGATATAAACAAACTTTTTTCATATAATGACTGTTTTTGAGTTATAGGACTGTCTTAGGATAAAAAACTCACCCGGTATATTTTTTTACTTTATTTTTGTGAAACCTACCTTGAAATTTTACTTACTTTTTTTTATTAAAATGTTTTACCTTGAACCGACACCTAACTCTTTAAAAAATATTTAATTTGATTTTAGACGATGATGAACCAAATGAACCAGATGATATAGATTTGAATGATTCCAAAATGGGTGCCAAAAAGAGAGCTAAATTAGAAGCCAAGGCTGAAAAAAAAGCCCAAAGAGAAGTAATTTTTTGAAAATTGCAATATTTGATAATTAAATTAAATGATATACATTAAACATTAATTTGATGTCATATATTAATAGGCAAATGAAAAAATGAAAGAAGAAAAAAAGAAAAAACAAGAATTAGAAGAAGAACAAAGACAAATGCAAGCAGAATTGGAGAAATTGGAAGAAGAGAAGGAATTAGCTGAAGAGAAGCGATTGAAAGAAGAGAAAGAGAAGAGAGAATTGGATGAATATTTGAAAATGAAAGCCATGTTTAGTGTCGAGGAGGAGGGATTTGAAGAGGGACAAGAAACAGACGAGCAAAACCTCTTACAAGAATTTATCTCTTATATTAAAGTATTTTTATTTATAAAACAAATTAAATTTTTTGGAGTGATAAATTATTATTTTTTGATATTTTTCGGGTAAACTCCTTCGTATACAAATGATAAAACAAATTAATTAAGGTAGTTGCTTCGCGACGATACTAGCAAAGAGTTAATGCTAGAGTATATAAAACAGGCAATAAGGATTCATAATTCATGAGCCCAAAACTATTTGCTGTTTATATACCACTATTAGCCAATCCCATGCTCGTTTGACAAATCTAGCCACACTGTCCGAGCTTCTATATATTTTACTATAGAAATGTCAAATAAAGCACATTATAAAGGTCTATTTATTTAACAAAAAGTTCCTAATAAGCGATTGAAAGCTGTTGCGACAATGGCTGAAGCGAAAAAATGTCAAAAAAAGTACTAAAGTTAACCCACTTTTTAGGTTAAATACATGCGTTGTTGCCAGCTTGTTTTTAGTGTAATTTTTCATTATACATTTTTCATTATTTATTCATTATTATCTCAGAAACTGTGTTGTAACTATGAATTAAAATTTTCTTAAAAAATGTATTAGTTATTGTTTAATGTTAGTTTAGTTTTTTATAACAATGGTAAGAAGAGTTTCTTAATTATAATTAAATATGTATGTAAACTTTCCGATATCCGTATAGTGCAATGTATAAGAGTCTGAAAAACTCTATCTCCGGAACTATATTATTCATAAATTTCATTTTGCCACCAATCGATGCAGAAGTATTTAAATAATAATCTGTCTAAATTTCAAAAAAACTCTAAGAAAACCCATATGGTGAAACAACTACCTTAAATCTAGAAAAGTTATGTAGGGCCCGGTTGTATGTCGCAAGCAAATGCTTTTTACCACTTCAACCAAGGTAGATGGTAAATGGAGCCACTGGGATGGCACAATCAGATGACAGGTATTATTTTGTTTATTGGGCCTCCGAGGAGCGGGCCGCCTCTTACAAAGATAAAGTTACACCTTCAGCTTACAATATAAAGTTCATTACACCTTCAGCTTCAGAACAAATAAATTCAGATTCAGAGCGGGTGGATGAGAGAGCCAGGATTAATCCTGACTCACATTTCACATTTCTTTTTTTTTTTTTGTATTTACAATTAATAATCATACGCCACCCGCTCTATATGTTCTTCTGCTGAAAGTGTAAAAATTAAGGAGAGATCCCCTCATCGCCCTATATGTCAAATTGTTTATTGTTTTTTGCGATATACCCAGGGCGATGAGGGGCCCCACCGCTTTATGCCACCACACTCCCTTCCACGAGAGTGTGATGGCCTCGACCCTGACCGAGCCCGCCCCGACGCCAAATCGCTCCGCAATATTGTCCACCAGACTGGAGTTGCCCCTATATTTTTCTATTTTGTTTCGGTGGGCAACACCCAGTCCTGCAAGCGCGGAGACGATCTGGACGTCCAAAACCCACACCACCCCCGACGAATCCTTTGCCACGATGTCTGGCTTTCTATTGCCTGCCGAGCTGGAGTACAAGTACTCCAACTCGACACGCATTCCCTTTTTGATCAAATCATCGGCCAGACATCGTACCACCGCGTCATGCCTCTTAACCCGCCCATCCGCGGTCCTATCACAACATTGGATGATGTGGCTGTCATCTGATTGGCCATCCCAGTGGCTCCATTTACCATCTACCTTGGTTAGTGGTAAAAGCATTTACTTTGCGACATACAACCGAGCCTTAGAGAAGATTCAGTTGTGAAGGTCAAAAAGGGATGCTTATTAAACATGCCAACAATACTGTCAAAAGTTTCCTTCTTTGATATAATCAAAACATCATCAGCAAATCTGTTGTATGAAATAACATTGTGTTGGTTCCATTATGATACCCTCATAATGCTGCATAGCTTTGTCAGCTATTGTAGGTGACAAATTACTCCCCATTGGTATCCCTTTCAGTTGTTGGTATATCTTGTCTTTGAATTTAAAAAATAAATTGTTAAGAATTAACACCAAAGCTCTAATTATCTCTTCTTTTGGGACGGTGATATTATCATAGTTGTTTAGATATTTGGAATTGAAGATATCCAGAAATACATATTTAGCTTTAGAGTAATGATATTTATTTTTATGCTTTTTTAAACACACATTAGGAATGATTTAAAAAACTTTCCTCGAGAAATATTTTAGCTCTGATTCACAACTTGGATATCATGACGTCACACTCTACTAGAGTGTATTTAAACGGATTCCATTTCAAGATTTTTTTTTGTAGAATGATTCAAACTCCGACAAAGTATAAATTTATCCCTTGACATAATAATTCAACAATTCGTCGATATTATTCATGCTTGGAATATATTTGGACAGCTTCAGCTGGTCATAAACACAATCATTTCCAGGAAGATGCAAGCATCATGACTGAAGTTGAATCGACTGTATTAAGTAAATAGAATGCCGCCAAACAGCACTAGATATTGCTTAATTTATTTTATTTTTTAATTATTAGATTAGATACTTTAAAGAGATCAAGATTGTTAGCTAATTTGAATAAAACAATAAGTTTTTTAATATACCTACAATATACATACATCGTTGAAGTGGGTAATAAGTATTTTGGATGTTGGTTTGTGATTGAAAATGGTGGTGGGTGTTTCTGTAGTTTCTCTCTTAGTGCTTTCTTTCTGAAATTGATTGAATTTAAAAATAATCTACGTTACTGAATGCAAGTTAAAAGGTGAATAAAAAATGCAAATAAAAAACAAAAGGAGGGATATGTAAGTTTTCAATAATAGTAAGTTTTTGTTTTGAGAATTGTTAAATTTATTTATGTGAATTTATTATTTTTTGCTTTGAGAATCAATAATTGAATTGAACAGTATCAAATGGGTTTATTAAGAATATATATATATAGGGTGACCACGAGAAACATTTACGTTTTAGAAATAAAAAAACAATATTAATTTTTCAAGATACTATTTATTTAACTTAAGTTACATAGTTGTGGTTATACGCCATTTACTTTACGTAGAGAAAATGATGTCAGGAAGGTGACGTCCTTCTTCCCTGAGGCAATTTTCTATTCTGTCCAGGAAGCTCCTCCACAGGTCCTGACAGGTCACCTGATTTCAAGATTTGGAGATGTGCACTGGCCTCCTCGATCTCCGGACCTTAACATGTGTGATTTTTATTTGTGGGGACATTTGAAAGAGCAAGTTTATCGACATAAACCCCGTACTTTAGATGACTTGAAAGCGGCGATACGTACTGAGGTGGCGTTGATCACTGAGGATACACTGGAACGAGTGTGGAGGAGCTTCCTGGACAGAATAGAAAATTGCCTCAGGGAAGAAGGACGTCACCTTCCTGACATCATTTTCTCTACGTAGAGTAAATGGCGTATAACCACAACTATGTAACTTAAGTTGAATAAATAGTATCTTGAAAAATTAATATTGTTTTTTTATTTCTAAAACGTAAATGTTTCTCGTGGTCACCCTGTACTAGGGGGGATATGTTAGTGTACATATTTTCAGCCTAGTGAAGAGTTGATAGTGATCTGGAATTTCTTTATCCTTCAGAAGTTCAACCAAATGTTTTGAATTTTTGAGCAATTTGTCCTCCTGGATTATTAATGAGTTGAGAATTGGTTTTAAAAATAATGTAAAATTTTCAAATGGATTGTTTCTTGTTTTGCCAATGGTCGGAAACTTAGATCTTATTTGTGTATTTTGGGTGGAAAATACATTTTAGGAATGTCACAGTGTGAACGAAAGGGGTGTTGGTTTATAGTGAAACATATTAAACACAGGAATTATTTAACGGATTATAGTGGTGTTTCACAAAGTCTCACTTTGTGAAACACCTGTTTTTTTTTAAGTCATACATTGTTTCTTGTCCAGGTAGTTTTTGGATTGCCAATCTTTTATTAAATTATTTTGTAATTAAAAAATATCTGATGAGCCAAACTTTGGCGAAATTAGTCATTTGATCTTTTAAATTTGAATAAAAATGTTTTGAACATTAATTAATTTGTTTTATCATTTGTATACGAAGGAGTTTACCCGAAAAAATCACAAAAAATAATATTTTCATTTAATTTAGTTTAAATTTTTAATTCCATTGGTAATCTTGTTATTTATTTATTTTTTTTTTTTTTTTTCAGAAAAATAAAGTTGTTGTACTTGAAGATCTTGCAGCGCATTTTAAATTAAAAACTCAAAATGTAATTGATAGGATACACTCCCTTAAAGCTGACCGAACTTTGAGTGGTAGGTATTATTAAAAAAGTATTTGGCAGATATATTAGCAGATTTTATAAGGAATAAATTAGAGAGATGTTTTTTAAAATCAAATCAAATTGATTGTTCTCTACTTTATCTGAGATGTTATAGATCAGCGCTTCTTAAACTTTTCTCAATCGTGACCCTATTTTGACTGAGAAATTTTTTTGCGACCCCATATTATATAGATTTAGAGTACCTATAAACCATCATTTTTACTATAATAGCAAATCTTAAATAAATTTATAGTGAAACAAATTCTTATCTACATACCTACCTACCTATTATAATAATTGTATAATTTATTTAAACTACATAATTTATTATGCAATTATTAAATATAAATAACGAGCTGGTGCCTGGCGGGCAGCGTCTCGGTCCAAAAATTTTATTCCTCTTAAAAAACCACACTCCAAATGTATACCCGTAAACTACCAAAAATACATCGTCTCTTAAAAGGTTCGCCTCTTTAATTTTTGAGTGGCGAGGGGGGGGGGGGACAATTATCAATATATTTAATGTTTCTCAATTTAAAATGAATTGGAGTCTTTCATTTCAAAATTCGAGTCCAAATTAGAGTTATATTTCAAATTTGCCTGGTTAATGAAAATCGATTGGAGCCATCAGTTTAAAATCCGAGCTGACAATTATATTTCAAATTTGCCTCGTTAATTAATATATATTTAATGTTTCTTAATTTAAAATCTATTGGTGTTTTTTCATTTTCATTCGAGTTCAAATGAATACAATATTATCTCGACACAAAGTCTAAATCAAAAATATATAGTTTTAGTAACAGAAATCAAGTTATAAATATTAATGTTACATTGGTCTAATGGCTAGAGCTCATGCCCTTAGTTCAAGAGTTCGCCGGTTCGATTCTAGGCAAGGCGGTAATTTTTTTAGAGAATTTTCTCTAAGCGTTGTTACAAATTAATCTAGACAAATATATAGAGTATAAATGGATCTGCTAGTTTCTTATTAAATAAAAAGTCAAACAGGAGTTCATCATCTTGATTTTGATTTTATAATCCCCAAAGCTGAAAACGTCGCTTCACATAAATAAATAAATATATCTAATACAAAATGTCAATTTCACAAATTATTGAAAATTCAATGACAGATATGCTTCGAAAACATTAACCTTTGGTCTTTGTTCATTATAATTTTTTCATTGATCATTGTCATTGTTGTCCTATGTTTCACGACCCCAAATGGGTTCGCGACTCATAGTTTAAGAAGCACTGTTATAGATAACTAGCTGCAAGGCACACACCCCTGGACCCCAGCCTCGAACCCCCGTGGTGGTTAGTTTTTGAATTTCTAGCTTCCTAGAGGCCCAGAGATTATGTGTACAAAATTTGGTTGAGTTTGCCCAAGGGCGAGAACCTGTATTTTTCTCCTTCCCCCCACTTTTTGTGAAGTTTTTGAGTGGAATTTTTTTAGACGTAAAAGTTGTCAGAAATCACATCCCCTACAACTTTGCTCATTATAAAATTTCCGGTAAAGTTAATAGTTTAAGAGTTATTTGATAATTTTCATTCGTGCACCCCCAAACCCCTTTGGGGTCAAAATATCAAAACGTTATATAGCTAAAAACGTAAGTTAGAAGACCTCTGATACAAATATGAAATTTCATAATAATCCCTTCAGCCGTTTTGACGTGAATCGTGAGCAACTTTTCGCGGAAACCACTGAAACAGACAGTACAGACAGGAATTTTGTTGAGGTGTTTTCGTTCATAACTTTGCTTGAAACGTGTGCAACCAAAATTTGAAGCGTGATTCCCGGTCCTTTGTACAAGGCAAAACCTTAATTTTATGTATAGACTCGTTGGTAAAGAAATATTGGTTCTTAGGAATTAGAAACACAAAAGTTCCTAAATACTTTGGAAATAAATTATTGATTGTTTTATTGTATTAAATAAATAGTTCTTTTTAAAAACAATCTCAAACGTTTATTAAATGTCCAATTCTACCGAAAAGTTAGCATTTAATAAACACTTCAAGATTGTTTTTTATAAAGAAGTTTGTGATATATTAATATGTCTATACAGCTTTCTAAGTTTGACTATAAGTATCTTATAAATATCGTAGTCAAACAATAATAATTCAAGCTTTGCATTCATACGTTCAACCAGTGTTTTTAAGACAATTTGCTACGGGGTGGCATTTTAAAAATTTATTTGGTGGTTTCAGGAGGTGGTGTGGTTGCTTGATATAAATATTTGTTAATTTAGCTTTAATTATTATCATTTCCGTCCATAATTTAATTTATAATTTGAAAGTTTATATTGGGAAAATAAGGACAAGTTTTTTATGTGTGACTTTTTTATTTATCCACCAACGTTTCGTCGACTTTGCCGACTTCTTCAGGGCTTCAAATAGTCATGTCACACATTCGTCTAAATTTTCTTATTACCTTCGTTACCATTGAAGGCCATCAGAATACAATTTTCAAAAGATATTTGGCACATTCACAAAAAACACAATTTTTCTCTTTATAATAACAACCTTATCAATACAAAACAGAACAGAAATCACTTCTTATAAAAATAGAATAGAATACTTTTCTTTTTCTTCTCCGTTTTATCCCTATATACAAAAATCTCAACTTTGAATAAATTAAACTTATACCATGTGCCAAATATCTTTTGAAAATTGTATTCTGATGGCCTTCAATGGTAACGAAGGTAATAAGAAAATTTAGACGAATGTGTGACATGACTATTTGAAGCCCTGAAGAAGTCGGCAAAGTCGACGAAACGTTGGTGGATAAATAAAAAAGTCACACATAAAAAACTTGTCCTTATTTTCCCAATATAAACTTTCAAATTATAAATTTAGCTTTAATGTTGCTTTATTTTTCTCCGGGGGGGGGGGGGTGAACTTGCTTCTGAGGGGCATTGCTCCCTCGAATAGAAACACTACGTTTATTCATCAAATTCCAAATCATCCCAAACGATCATCTGGAAATGGTACCAAAAATTAAGGAGGGGTCTTAAAAAATAAAAATTATAAAATTGTCAAACTAAAAAATTTAAAAAGGGTCCTATAATAATTAAAAAGAAAAAAGTCATTATTCTTTCGGGCAACAAAATGAAGGGGGTGTTCAAAAAATAAAACTATCAATTTAAGTTTCCTTTGATCTATGTCTACGAAATTTCGCATATGACCTTGTGAAATTGATAGTAAATCCCCCCCCCCCAAAAAAAGGGAGGGTTAAAAAATAATTTAAAATAAAAAAAATTCCAAACAAAAATCGAAGAAAACTGATATTTACAATAGAAGTGTCTCATATTTAAAAGGAGATATGATTGATTAGTGATGGGGCCAAAATGAAGAAGGGGGCTCTCTTAAAACATTAAATTATAAAATTATAAAATAATTAAGGTTTGAGTATCTTTTTTTGAAAATAAGATGGATTTTTATTTTTTCAAAAATACAACTCACGGTATAAACCAAATATATTAAGAAAGAATTTATATTTAAGGTCCAAAATCTAAGATTTTAATAGAATATTTTTACATTGCATATCCGAGGGCTTCGTCCCCTCAAAAGTTAAACCAGAAGCTTGCCGGGCTTGTTACTTCTACCCTCGAGACAAAAAGATTTATCAAATTATAAAATTTTCAATCTAAAAAACCTAGTTAGCTGAAACTTGCTTAATATTTACAGGTCCAATATTTAAAGAGATCTAGAACAAAATGGAGCGAGGTTCAAAAAATAGAATTATCAATGTCTTAGGGCCAGTTGTATGTCGGTTAGTAAAGTCTTTGTAAAAGTTGACAAAGGGTAAAACCTTAGAATTCACCTTGTGCCCGGCCGGATGGCCAATCAGATGACGTGCACTTTCTGTTAGTAAAGTCTTTGTAAAAGTTGACAAAGGGTAAAACCTTAGAATTCACCTTGTGCCCGGCCGGATGGCCAATCAGATGACGTGCACTTTCGGTTAGTAAAGTCTTTGTAAAAGTTGACAAAGGGCAAAACCTTTAGAATTCACCGTGTGCCCGGCCGGATGGCCAATCAGATGACGTGCACTTTCGGTTGGTAAAGTCTTTGTAAAAGTTGACAAAGGGTAAAACCTTAGAATTCACCTTGTGCCCGGCCGGATGGCCAATCAGATGACGTGCACTTTCTGTTAGTAAAGTCTTTGTAAAAGTTGACAAAGGGTAAAACCTTAGAATTCACCGTGTGCCCGGCCGGATGGCCAATCAGATGACGTGCTCTTTCGGCTAGTAAAGTCTTTGTAAAAGCTGACAAGGGTAAAACCTTATAATTCACACCGTGAAAGCGCCCGGCGGGATGGCCAATCCCAGATAAAAAAGTGCACGTCATCTGATTGGCCATCCGGCCGGAGCACAAGGTAATTCTAATGTTTTACCCTTTGTCAACTTTTACAAAGACTTTACTAACCGACATACAACTGGCCCTTAGGCTCTTTTATCGTTTTATACGATCTTACAGAAATAACTCTTAATGTAAATTGATAGTGATATAAAGGAGGGGTGGGGGTGTCAAAAATCAAATGTAGACCCTATTGAGGGAAATCGAAACAAGGATGCACTAAAAAGAATAAACTTAATTTTTTAATAAGAATTTACCAAATCTAATTTATACTAAGCAGAAAACACTCTTTAATTGATTTCTTATAAAAAGGTAGATATAATATCGTCGCCTGTGTAAAGCTGCTAACTCCATTTTTTATCATATGTGACATATTAATATTAATACCGTTCGAAAGAAAAAGAGATGCAGCATCGTCCAAGTAAAACTGCTACTTAAAATTACGGTCGTAAGTTGTAGAAAAAAATGTGAAAAATAGTTTTCTCCTATCCAATAACAACAATATTAAATTTTGTTTGGTTTTTCCCGCCCTTGTAAAATTTCCTTGTTGTGGTTAGCAGGTTTACACTCTAAGGCCACGATATCTATAAATTAAATTAAATTAACAATCTAATCAAGCTAGCGCGGGTTCAAGCCCTAATCGCTGCAATCTGACTTTAATCTGATCCCTACATTAACTGAAGGTTTTCCATTTGATTCAATCGCGAATCTAATGTAAGGAATTTTGTCAAATATTGAGTGAAAATAATATTTGAACTTATATATTTCTAACTTGAAATAATGATATTGATCAAATTTTAATTTCTCCTCATTAACATATCAAAAGAATAATTGATACGTCAACGAGGATTATTTCGACCACGCTGATTTGAAAAAAGATATTTTATCTCGCGAGACTACTACGGATTACGCTATTGGAGTCTGCGGAGCTTAAGTCTGGACCAAGAGCTAAATGGATCACATCTTTTTCTCTCTTGGTCCAGACTTAATACTCCGCAGACTCCAATAGCGTAATCCGCAGTAGTCTCGCGAGATAAAAATATCTTTTTCAAATCAGCGCGGTCAAAATAATCCTCGTTGACGTATCAATTATTCTTTGATATATTAATGAGGAAAATTAAAATTTATTTAATATCATTATTTCAAGTTAGAAATATATAAGTTCAAATATTATTTTCACTCAATATTTGACAAAAATTCCCTACATTAGATTCGCGATTGAATCAAATGTAGAAAACCTTCAGTTTAATTAATGGCAGGCATCTAACATACATGCTAATAGATCTAGCGCTCTGGGCTGGGAGATCGAATATATAACATCTGAGATTTCAAATTCACTTGGTGATCCATCCGAATGTCTAGCGGGCTATACGCAAAATGACGTTGGATTGTAGCTAAGTGGATCACATCTTTTTTCTCTCTTGGTCCAGACTATAATACTCCGCAGACTCCAATAGCGTAATCCGCAGTAGTCTCGCGAGATAAAAATATCTTTTTTCAAATCAGCGCGGTCAAAATAATCCTCGTTGACGTATCAATTATTCTTTGATATATTAATGAGGAAAATTAAAATTTATTTGATCCCTACATAATTGAGAAATAAAGTAAAAATAAATATATAATAGGTATAGTGAAATGGATAATGGTTTAATGCCAAGAAAGCCCAAAAAAAAAATAATAAAGAATACAACAAATAAACATTTTTAAATATATTTATTTATTTATTAATAAAAAATTTATGATTGTAAAATTTTTGAGTTCTATTTTCTACGGAGAAATTAATTTTGGTGATTACATTTTTTAACAACACTATTATAAATGCTTTGATTAAACCATTTATAATAGTATTTTAAGATTAACCAAAAACTAAAGATGGGCTCATCGTTGACAAAAGGTATTTTTTAATGGACAAATAATTTTTATTTAAAAAAGGAAATAACAAGAATCAGATTCCCAGGAGAAAAGAGAACTCAAAAATCAAATAAGATAACGTAATAATAAAAATAATTTAATCACTTTGAGAATATTATATTAAAGATTTAATTTTTTTTGCTTTTCATTTTAGGAGTAATTGATGATCGTGGAAAATTTATATTTATTTCGCCTGAAGAACTTGAAGCAGTTGCCAAATTTGTGAAGCAACGTGGCCGTGTGTCAATCGCTGAATTGGCCGAATCGAGTAATCAACTGATCAATATAAATGTAGTTGCAAACGGATAAATAAAATTTAATATATTTATTCACTCATTGGTTCTTCTTCTTCTTCTCCTTCTTCTTCTTCTCCTTCTTCTTCTTCACTTTCATCTTCACTTGTCACGTCAGGATCATTGACTTCCCTTTCACATTTAGGACATTTACACACAAACAGATAATTCCCCCTAGAAAATTCCAAAAAATTAAAAATAAAATTCAATCAAATTATAAATAAAATAAGAAATAATAGTCATAATTGATAGAGTTTTTCTTTAGGAGACGGACTGGTATAAATATGCAATTGGATGTTGATGAAAGCAGTCCACGGTGGTTGTAAAAAAATAAGACTATAGAGGTTTTATTATTTTACATTTATTTGTTAAACCGACGTTTCGGAGATTTATTCTCTCCTTCTTCAGGGTAACAAAAAGTCAATGAAAGTAGTTCAAATCATAATTACTTCCTGTCTCCTTTGACAATGCCAAAAAAAAAACATTATAAAAAATTTTCATCTCGAATAGAAATAAAGTAAAATTGCTTTTTACTTTATTTCTATTCGAGATGAAAAATTTTTATAATGTTTTTTTTGGCATTGTCAAAGGAGACAGGAAGTAATTATGATTTGAACTACTTTCATTGACTTTTTGTTACCCTGAAGAAGGAGAGAATAAATCTCCGAAACGTGGGTTTAACAAATAAATGTAAAATAATAAAACCTCTATAGTCTTATTTTTTACAACCACCGTGGACTGCTTTCATCAACATCCAATTGAATAGTCATAATAATCGCTAAAATATAATTTTTCGATGTTCACTTATTAGGGCTTTTTTGTAGAGCGAAATGCCAAATTATTTTATTCTATTTATTTGTTTCCTTATTGTTTTATTTTTAAAATCATGACTTTCATCAAACGCTCCTCCTGGAGCCTATGATGAAATAAGCTGACGTGTTCTGATGTGGCCATCCACTTGACTTTACCATACAACCTGGCCCCTCACTTATATTTAATATTTAATCAAATTATTTATAATCATGTAGGGGAGGGGGGTTAGTTTTTGCTTTTTATACTTCTGGGATCCCACTGATTATGTGTACAAAATTTGGTGGAGTTTGCTCAAATGGACAAGATTTTAATTTTTTGACCATGCACCCCTCCCCCCATTTTGGGCGGTTAGTTTTTGCATTTTTAGACTTCTGGGGTCCCACTGATTATGTGTACAAAATTTAGTTGAGTTTAGTCAAATGGCCAAGATTTTTAATTTTTAACCCCCCTCCACCCCCCCTTCATTTTGGGTCGATATGCACCAACATCTAATCAGCTCTTAATCTCAATGAACCAAAACTACGTGTGAAATTTGGTTTCGATATTCACACTAGTTTTTGAGCTAGCTCGTCTACAAAATTTGCTAACTAACTAACTAACAGACAAACAGACATTTTGACAAAAAAATTATTATTTCGAAAAATATAATTTTTTCGATGTTCACTTATTAGAGCTTTTTTGTAGACCGAAATGCCATGGTTTCGCTCAATTTTTTTAATCGAAATAGTTTCAGCCGTTTTTTAGATATTTCGAAAAAAAGAAGGAAAAAAACCACTTTTCATGCACGATTACAATACTTGACCATACCCTGTATGGTAAAGTAAAAATATGTTTAATAAATACATACTTGAGTGTTTTGTGCCGGGAATGTCTGCTCCTTTTCAATTCACATTCATCGATATAACTAAAACAAATCTCTTCTCCTCGTTGAATATTGTCCTTTGCTTTAAGGACTAATTTAAAATTGTCATGTGGAAAGGTTACTTCAGCATTTGGCTCGCAACTGTGATTCACTTTACTTTGTCTATAATAAAGGCCAGACCCTTCATTATCAAGAAAGTTTCCTACAACTAAAAAAAAAGATCATTTCAAATTAAGGATCAGCTAATTGTTTTAACCTTTCAATTAAATTAAACATATATCATCGTTATAAATTTTAATAGGGACTTTCACTGAAATCTTCATTCTCTTGTTAAGTATTTTAGAATAATTGAAAAGTTTTTATTTTGCCGAGAGTAGCAGAGTTGTTGATTCATAAAGAGAAACAAAGGGTACCTCGACATTTCAGCCCCAAGGACAAAATATCCCACGACATAATATCTTCTGACAAAATATTAGTACAAGGGAGAATTCAAAAGAGATTAAGTGAGAAGCTTATAATCATAGTTTTGAATAATATAAACAGACTTTCATATTTTGGCGGCTAATTAGCCGTTTGAAAGTGCTGCTATCTGTCGTTAGATTTTCTAGCTAACAATTTATTATTTTTACTATCTATAATATAGTATTTATCATCTATGTCGTCTATGTTTACATTACACAATTATTGATTGTTTGTTAAAAGTGTTATTAATCATTATCGTTATTAATTATTATTATAATATTGGGCGAAAATATAGCGCCCCAAACACACCCCGCCCGAGGATTGGTTCGGCTTTCAATGTGTGTTTGATTAGAAAAAAAAATGGGAGCCCGAAACACACCCCGCCCGGACTAAACTTTGACGCCAATGGAATCGTCTAAAAACCAGCCCGAAAAGGAGCTATACGAACCCAACCGAGCCGAACTGAATATATATTAACCGAACCGGAGTCGATTTGCACTACTCATAAGATTCACGAGGGGAAGGGTTATTTTGTCTGAAGGATATTTTGTCGGGACTATTTTGTCGGGGGCTGAAATGTCGCGGAATCAAACAAAGAGGTTGTCCTCTGCTTGATGCAAACAAACACACACATATATTTATCAAAAATATATATCTGTATATATATAATTTATTTAATTTTATAATTTTCTCATTAATATATCAAAGAATAATTAACATATTAACGAGAATTGTTTTTGATCGCGTTTTTAAACAAGATATATATATCTGCTGATGTAGGCTATTGGAGTCTGCTGAGTCTGGGCCAAGAGAGAATGAAAAAGATGTGATCCATTTAGCTATAATCCAGCATCATTTCGCGATTAGCCCGCATGACGCTTTTTATATCAAACACTAATATGGATCACCAAATGGATTTGTAATCTGAGATGTTATATAATAATCCCCTAGTCCAGCGCTGTTAACACGTGTGCACGTAAGATTCAGCGGACTCCAATAGCCTAAATCAGCAGTAGTCTCAAGATATATATATCTTGTTTAAAAGCGCGATCAAAAACAATTCTCGTTAATATGTTAATTATTCATAATTAAGTAATGGAGAGGGATTCAGCCAATGGGTAGCCTCTGCTGAATAAAAACTCCCAATTATGGAAAACGTTTCGGCTTTAATTAAATAATGCCATCATCAGTTCCTAAGAGAGTATTAGCGACACAATTATTAATTAGTACATGATTTGTACTTGAGACGTTGCGTATATCAAGTGAGAGCACACCAAGATTTATGTACCATTTTGTAATTCATATAATTTTGTATATTATGATAAAATCCACAACAACTCTGCCTGCGGACAATTTATTTATAAAATTAATTGTGTCGCTAATACTCTCTTAGAAACTGATGATGGCATTATTTAATTAAAGCCGAAACGTTTTCCATAATTGGGAGTTTTTATTCAGCAGAGGCTACCCATTGGCTGAATCCCTCTCCATTACTTAATTATATACATATACAGCCATCAAAATTGTATCATGTTAATTATTCATTGATATATTAATGAGAAAATTATAAAATTATTTAACTTCATTATTTCAAGTTAGAAATATATAAATTCGGATATTATTTTCACTTAATATTTGACAAAAATCACCTGCATTCGATTCGCGATTGAATCAAATACAGGAAACTTATGATTTATAATTTATTTGTTTGAGACTATAGTTTCGAAGGCTTGGCCTTCATCATCAGTCTTTTTTAACTATAATTATTGAAAATTTTTTGATCTTTAGTTAGCCTAGAGCCAGTTAGATTAAAAAAACAATTTTTTTTAATTCTAACTGGCTCTCGGCTAAGTAAAGATCAAAAAATTTTCAATATCCATGCGATACTGACCCCATGAAAAATAATATTTATAATTAAAAAAGACTGGTGATGAAGGCCAAGCCTTCGAAACTATAGTCTCAAACAAATAAATAATATACCGGGTGAGTTTTTTATCTTGAGACAGTCTTATAACTCAAAAACAGTGCATTATATGGGAAAAAGTTTCAAATAAAAGTTTGTTTATTTCGAGAGGGAAACTAAACTACGCTATTGTTTGTCGACGTAGAACAAGCTTTCAAGGGTATTTCAATGTCAAGTTCTGTTTTTTAAATGGAACCCTATATTTTTCTATACGTCTACTTAATCTACAAAAAAAACTGAACAACTTTCATAAGAACTATTTTTTTATACGGCATCAAATAAACAAAATACATGAATCAATTAGATCTCAAAAAAAATTCTTAATAATTATTTTTAACAATTATTTAACTTAATTATCAAATAATAATGATTAAATAATTAATTATTAAATAAATAATTTAATAATAATTAATAATTTAATAATTTTTCGACACTGTTCTGAGACATTCCAGAGTGTATATTGCAAGTCTTCTGGATGAATTCCAGTTCCAATTTCCTTATTTTGGTCTGTTTAAGTTTCTTCGTAGCCTTTACATTTCATTTTTTTTTAAACAGATTATAAAACACAATAAAATGAAGCTTGTGAGGGTGTATTCTTATCAGGAAACCGCTCGGCATTCATTTCAATGGCAACCCCTAACACTTCTTCCACATTTGCCGCATAAATTAAGACCATTTTAATTCTGTCTTCAACAAAAAATGCTCCATTTTTATTATGCTAATACAATATAACTATCTACTGGATTGACACGAGAAATAAACATTTTTAAACTCAAGAATTTTAAATAGTTCTATTAAGTAGAAAATAATCTCTTAAATCTGAGTATAACGAAGTTTTTAATATCATTATAAACACTTATTTTCATTGTTGTGACTTTTCGATTTAATAATTAATTATTTAATCATTATTATTTGATAATTAAGTTAAATAATTATTAAAAATAATTAAGATTTTTTTTGAGATCTAATTGATTCATGTATTTTGTTTATTTGATGTCGTATAAAAAAATAGTTCTAATGAAAGTTGTTCAGTTTTTTACTTTACCATACAGGGTATGGTCAAGTATTGTAATCGTGCATGAAAAAACTGTTTTTTTTCCTTCTTTTTTCAAAATATCTCAAAAACGGCTGAAACTATTTCGATTAAAAAAATTGAGCGAAACCATGGCATTTCGGTCTACAAAAAAGCTCTAATAAGTGAACATCGAAAAAATTATATTTTTCGAGATAATAATTGTTTTGTCAAAATGTCTGTTAGTTAGTGTCTGTGCGTTACAAATTTGTGGACGAGCTAGCTCAAAATCTAGTGTGAATATCGAAACCAAATTTCACACGTAGTTTTGGTCCATTGAGATTAAGAGCTGATTAGATTTTGGTGCATATCGACCCAAAATTAAGGGGTGTCGAGGGGGTTAAAAATTAAAAATCTAGGTCGTTTGAGCAAACTCAACCAAATTTTGTATACATAATCAGTGGACCCCCAGAAGTCTAAAAATGCAAAATCTAACCGCCCAAAATTAAGGGGGGTCGAGGGGGGGTTAAAAATTAAAAATCTAGGTCGTTTGAGCAAACTCAACCAAATTTTGTATACATAATCAGTGGGTCCCCAGAAGTCTAAAAATTCAAAAACTAACCCCCCGAAATGGGGGGGTCAAAAAATGAAAATCTTGGCCATTTACCAAACTAAACCAAATTTTGTATACATAATCAGTGGGTCCCAGGAGTCTAAAAATGCAAAAACTAACCCCCCCCCCTCCTACATGATTATAAATAATTTTATTTAATATTAAATTTTTCGTTAAATATTAAATATAAGTGAGGGGCCAGGCTGTATGGTAAAGTCAAGTGGATGGCCACATCAGAACACGTCAGCTTATTTTTTTGTAGATTAAGTAGTATAGAAAAATATAGGGTTTCATTTAAAAAACAGAACTTGACATTGAAATACCCTTGAAAGCTTGTTCTATGTCAACAAACAATAGCGTAGTTTAGTTTCACCCATACCCCTCGATATAAATAAACTTTTATTTGAAACTTTTTCCCATATAATGCACTGTTTTTTGAGTTATAAGACTGTCTCAAGATAAAAAAACTCACCTGGTATATATACAAATAGAAATTTTATATATACATATATATGTGTGTGTGTTTATTTGCATCGTGATTAGTATCGTGGTTGCAATTATGGATTGAATATTTTTTCTAAAAAAATTTATTTATCAAAAACAGGAAGAATATTATACATACTTTCATCAAGAGACTCGTATATACTTTCTATTTGTCTATCAATAGCGTCTTTTTCTGGCTTTGCTAGTTCTAAAGTTTCTGTATACTTGACCCATTTGGCAAATGGACTCGAGGCTATTCCTTGGCCATTTATAGCAACAAGTGCAAATAATGTGAGAAATCCATCAGATGTTAGAAACTGAAAAAATCAATGATAGCATGTTAAAAATCAATGGAGTACTTAAAAAATGTGTAGTATATGTTTAAAAACGTTGAATTAAGGCTTTGCTTCTTGTTCAAACTAAAGATATAGTCCAGGAATAACATGAGCAGTTTTTGTGAGCATTAATTTTGTTATCATTATTATTATTCAGTTCCATTATCAGTATTAGATGTTACAAATCAGAGGAAAAAAGGAACAATTAAATACCGTGTCAAAACACAACTAATGCAACGTTTCGCATTCTTCATCAGGCTCTTGATCAATTGTTTAAAACACTTCGTCATGCAATTCTTTTCTTGCTAATTAGAATACATATACACTGTGATGCAAAAAAAAATGGAACACTTAGATTGATTCGGTGATTCGGTGTGAAAAGAGGACCTGTCGCTGGTCTCGTTGACACAAGGGCGGATCCAGGAATTTTTTATGGGGGGGGGGGGTCAGAGACGCCCCACACACACACATAGAACTTTTACAAATTTCATATCTCATATTTTAAGTTCATTAAAATAAAAATTGTTATAAATTCCCTGTCGATTTGGCCGCCGTTTTTTGGCCTCTGGGTGCGACGCACGTGTTGCACTCCCGCCAGGCACGGGCCTGTATGGGGGGGGGCAATCGCCCCCCCCTGGATCCGCCCTTGCGTTGACATCAACCCTAATTCCCGGAGACGTTTTCTGATAGTCCAAACCTTAGACCATGAAAGCCTATAGACACGCCCTCTGCTACTCTCAACACAGAGTGTAGTGAGTCCAACATCACCTACAGATGACGTCACTTTCTCGCATAAATTCTTTGTTTATTGTCCGATTTCAATGATTCTTTTTTATTGGAACTGAAGGAAATAGCTTAGTTCCTACCTACAGATGACATGACGTCATCTGCAGGTGATGTTGGCCTCAGCAAATCGCCACCAGGGCGTGTCTATAGGCTTTTATGGTCTAAGGTCCAAACACTTAGGTTGACTTGTCGAGTTTGTAGAAGGCGCTGTTGAATTTGAGCTGCTGTATGCAGTATGCCGATCCCTCAATACCTCCAATAGTATGAATTGGTCATCTCTCTCATTTGAAGCTCTAATTCGACCAGATCCCGGTCTCCTGGCATAACAGTTTGTTTCTCTATATCGTTTTCCAGCTCTGTGGATACTTCCAACCGATGCTTGAAATCGTTGAGGGACATACCGATACGATTTTCTTTCATCATTTATTAGAGCTACAGTTTATGCTACTTCCTTGGTCTTTAGAGGCATTATGCTTGGACAATATTTTAAATTAAATTAAATTAAAAGATGAGATATTCAAATCGAAATGATAAACATTAAAATATTCGCCGAAGGCGAGCCTTGCAGCTAGTAAAAAACTAAACCAATATTAAACAATATAACTAATATTTTTAAGAAAATTTTAATTCATAATTACAACACAGTTTCTGAGATAATAATTAATAAATAATGAAAAATTTACACTAAAAACAAGCTGGCAACAACGCATATATTTAACCTAAAAAAAAGGTTTTTGACGTTTTTTCGCTTCATCGATTGTCGCAACAGCTTTCAATCGCTTATTAAGAACTTTTTGTTTTATAAATCGACCTTTATAATGTACTTTAACTGACATTTCTATGATAAAATATATACAAGCTCTGATAGTGTTGCCAGATTTGTTAAACGAGCACGGGATTGGCTAGTAGTGGTACATAAACGGCAAAAAGTTTTGAGCTTATGAATTATGAATCCTTATTGACTGTTCTATATACTCTAGCATTAACTTTTTGCTAGTATTGTCGCGAAACAACTACCTTAAGCTTGATATAACAACGCCTTTATTCCAAAAATGAAACTTCAGAAAGCGTCTTCTTCTCTGAACAAAAAAATAAGAGGCAAAAGCATCTCAATTGAACGTTTTTAATTAAAATTGATTAAAATAATTTAACTTCACTCACTTGAGAAATTCTGCCATCTTCATTCATACGCTGGATATTTATAGACTCGGTGACTAATCGTCTCAAGTTTTCCATTCTACCTTCAAATTGACCAGACAAAAGTTTAGATATTAACGTTGCATCTTCACTTATTGTTTTATGACAAAATTCTAGAAAATAATACGAAAAAAAAATTAGAAAAATAGAGTTTCAAACAATAAAGTTAATTTGTAATTCAGGAATTATTATTAATGTAGTACAGTAGAGTCCCGTAAACTCGGCCTAATGTGGACCAAAGGGTGGCCCGAGTTTGTAAAAATGCCGGGTTATCGGGAATGGGGTTAAAAAAGAATAAGTACTAGTGTTTTCTCAGAAAATACAGTACTGTACTAGTATGTATTGTTTGCTTGAGAATACAACAGAATAAACTGTTCAAATACCATTAAACAAAGGAAAAGTACGTACTTTATGAAGGCATAGAGCCTTTACTACATGAAAATGAAAATTAATGAATACACAGTGTACAGTAATTTACCTGATAAGACAGACCCAGGGTGTGGCCGGGTTATCGAGTGCCGAGTTTTCGGGACTCTACTGTATTTAATTTTTTTTTACTTAGAATATAAATTTTTAGATATTACCTACTTAATTGTATCTATATATATAAAATTAAGGTTTTGTCTGTACATTGCTCCAAATCACGCCAAATTTTGGTTGTACACGTTTCAAGCAAAGTTATGAACGAAAACAACCTCAACAAAATTCCTGTCTGTCTGTCTGTTTCCGTGGGTTCCGCGAAAAGTTGCTCACGATTCACGTAAAAACGGCTGAAGGGATTATTATGAAATTTCATATTTACATCAGATATCTTCTAACTTACGTTTTTAGCTATATAACGTTTTGATATTTTGACCCCAAAAGGGGGTTTGGGGGGGGGGGCGCACGAATGAAAATTATCAAATAACTCCTAAACTATTAACTCTACGGCAAATTTAATTATGAGCAAAGTTAAAATTCCCACAAAAAACCACCCAAAAAGGGGGGGGGTCAAAATATGAAATTTCTTGCTCTTGGACCAAACTCAACCAAATTTTGTATACTTAATCTGTGGGTCACTAGAAGGCTAGAAATGCAACAACTAACGACCCAAAATGGGGGGGGGGGTCAAAAAATGAAAATTCTTACCCTTAGAGCCAACTTAACCAAATTTTATATACATAATCTGTGGGTCACTAGAAGACTAGAAATGCAAAAACTGGGTGCGGGGTGGAGTGATGGTACGGCTTCGGAGGTGGGTTAGGGTATGGGGTGCGGGGGGATAAGGGCGCGGGGGGTTGGGATGTGGGTGAGGGAGTAAGACGGAGTAGAGTGAAGGGGGTGGTGCGGGGTAGAGTCCGGGGAGGTGTAGTGTGTGTGGGTGTCCAGGGGGCTAGGCGGGGGTGTGGTGCTTGGGGGGGTTAAGGGATTAGGGTGGGGTCCGGGGGTGGTGGTGCAAGAGTGGAGAAGGGGGTTGAGGTGAGGGCCCAGAGGCGAAGTGGGGGGGGGGGTGCAGGGTGGAGAAAGGGGTTGAGGCGAGGGGGCCCAGGGGCGAAGTGGGGTGGAGGGGTGTGGGGTCCGGGGGGTGTAGGGTGGAGAAGGAGGTTGAGGTGAGGGGCCAGAGACGAAGTGGGGTGGAGTCGCGGGTGGGGGTCACGGTTGCGGGGGTTGGGTGTCCAGGGGGCGTGCCCCCTGGCTAGCAAGAGGGCCGCCGAAGCAGCTAGTTCATTATAAAAATTAACAAAATACAAATTAAAGCTTAATTATTGAGAGGGTTATTGGAAGGTTATAATTATTGATAAATATTCATATTTTTAAAAATTATTCAAGAACATTTAGCCCAGGCAAATTAGACCGGAAAAAAGGCCACGCTGGCCAATAAATATGCACAAGCTGGAAATAATTTTAATCGACGTTAGGCAATCCAAATAAGAGTTATATGAGTTGCGACGGTTTCTGGCTGATGCTAAATTTTTAAGGGCCTAAAAAACCACGAAAATTTTTGACTTTTTTCAGATTTTCGCTTATAACTCGAAAACCATGCGTCCTACAGAAAATGTCACCCTTACCAAAATGAAAGAAGATACAATTTCGCGTCGAATCGGATTTTTTAAGAAAATGAAATTGATATTCTAATAAATTATAATATTTTATAGAAAAATACCTTTAATTAATTAAATTGGCAAATTGTAATATGTAATAATATTTGTAATGATATATTAGTGGAATTTAAAATAAAAAAAAACAATTAATCTTATTATCTTATTATATTAAACGAGCAAAGTTTATATATATATATATCCGGTCGGGTTCTCGAAAACGGCTCTAACGATTTGGATGAAATTCACGGGTTAGGAGGGTTTTGTGTTGGACATTCGATCTGTTACGGTCTCATCTTCGGCTAAGTTGTTTTTAATGGGTTTTTTGTTAATTGAAACAATTATTCACAGGTGGTTGTCTCGATAAAAATGTGTATTTACATTTTTATTCAATTTCCTTTTAATAAATAATTGGTTTTTTAATTTTATATCCCACAATAAGATCATTATAATTATTATTATCCTATATTAAAAGTTTGAAAATTTAATTGATTAAAAATCGAATTTTAAATCCCAGAAGCGTATTTTTCTGTATTAGAATTTGGCAATTTAATTGATGAACTCAAAAATTGTTATTTAATTAAACAAATTATTATACGATATTTATTTATATACCTATACATATATACATATATAGACATAATCTGTGGGCCACTACAAGACTTGAAATGCAAAAACTGGATGAGGGGGGAGATGTGGGGGTGCGGTGGTGGAGGGGTACGGGTGGCGCGGGAAATGGTTTCGGGGGTGGATGCGGTGGTGGAGGGGTGCAGGAGGTAGGGTGAAGTGGAGGTGGTCCGGGGGGCGAGGGTATTAATATATAGCTTATAACTGAAGCAAAAAGTTACTGAGCATCGCTCGGTGACTCCAGGTACTTTTATTAAAAGAAAATTGAATAAAAATATAATTATAAATTTTTATTCAAACAACCACCTGTGAATAATTATTTCAATTAACAAAAAACCCATCAAAAACAACTTAGCAGAAGATGAGACCGTGACAGATCGAACTGTCAACACAAAACCCCCTAACCCGTGAATTTTATCCAAATCGTTAGAGCCGTTTTCGAGAAACCGATTCTATATATATACATATAAGAATTGCTCGTTTAATGTAATAAGATATGAATTTGCGACAGTTTCTGACTGGTGCTAAATTATATCGCTTTTAACTGAATCATAAAATTACCGAGCATCGCTCGGTGTTCCAGGTACAAACTCTTATTTGGGATACCTAACGTCGATTATTTCCAGCTTGTGCATATTTCTATTGGCCAGTAGAAGTCTAATTTGCCTGGCCTATTTACATTACAAAGAAATAATATTAGTAATAATAAAAATGAATACCTTACTTCTAGAAAAACAGCAGAGGCACATTCTGGATTTTTGTGTTGAGCAATTAATGATAATATACGAAGTATTAAATCAATAGAACAAGTTTCTGGCGGATAATGATATTTCTTCCAAGCCTCCCTTAATCTTTCAATCGGATGTGTAGTGTCTTTTTTATCATGACATAACAATCGATGATATCCATCCCAGGCTTCTAGCCGGCATTCCAAACTGCAATAATCTACACGACATTGTTGGCATGCATATCTATCAACTGAATATATATTATTATACGGTAAAATATAATTTGGGTTTTGTAACAATCTGCTGAGATTTTCAACAGGAGTTTCCAGAGATCTGAAATAGAATGAATAAATTAATTTAAGTTGAGATTTATAGATTAAATGATTTTTAAGAAAAAAATAAAACCGACTTCAAAAAATTAAATGCAACAAATAAAATACACTAAAAGGTATAAAATAATTATTATCTTATTTAGTTACAACTAAACGACGAAATATTAAAATGAAATTACTTTTTAAAGTCGGTACCAAACAAAGTATACCTATAAGCGAGCGTACCCGCCAAACGTACTAAGTAAGATCCGTCGAGTGCGATTCATAAAAGGTATATGTTTGGCACCGACTTCAAAAAGTAATTTCATGTTAATATTTCGTCATTTAGTTGTAACTAAATAAGATAATAATTATTTTATACCTTTTAGTGTATTTTATTTGTTGCATTTAATTTTTTGAAGTCGATTTTTATTTTTTCTTAAAAATTATTTTTATTTTTCTCTTTTTAGTGATGTTATTAATAGTGATCCTATCATCAGAACTTGACCAAATTAATATGACACCATCCCTAAGACATCCCCTTTCGGATAAAAAAAGAACCATCGAAATCGGTTCATAAACAAAGAGGTTAGGTCTAAACAAACCTAATAAAAAAGGTCTAATACCTATGAAAAAAAACGAAAAAAAATGGGACCAATCGGAAGCTAGACTGGACCCATTGCAAAAAAATTTTCAAAATCGGTTGACAATTGGTGGAGATATGAGGTAACATAGGCACAAAAAAAAAAAAAAAAAAAAATTTCAGTCGAATAGAGAACCTCCTCCTTTTTTGAAGTCGGTTAAAAATTAATAAAACAGTACGATCGGAGAGACAAGCTCGACGAGAGATCGTAGTATTTATTAGAGCAGAGGAAAAAGAAAATACTTTATTTAAAGACAAGATAGGCTTTTTGCGAATTTTTTTGTCAGCTAAAAACCTAGTTCAAAGGGGCAGTTTATTAACCAAATCAACTATGTGTGCATCAGACCACTTAATTTAATTTAATTTATATTAATGTGGGAGATTATTTGGATGAATTTTCTTAGTTTCTGTTTAAGAACATATGTTTGCCAAATGTGCGCTTTGTGCCCTTGTGAAGGCTGCTTTCTTTCCCCTTAGCGAGCCATTGTGTCCCGTTAAAGCCCAGTCTAAGAGCTTTCGGTAATAAACAATATTATGACAACTTGTTTTGATGAGTTGTCGGCTGACAGTGCACCCCCACCCCACTCATATGCATGTGTGTATGTGAGTTGCAACTCAGGGCAGTTGACAAATGACGAAGGCAGTGGCCAGTTAAATACGGGATTTGCTTAAAGATGGTTGTTGATTTAAGTAACCAATAACGATGTATTAATTAACTATGTTTTAAGATGTTTTCACGATGACCCCCTAGACACGAATATAACCCCCTTTTTGTAAATAAATATATTTTAAATAATAAATACGTGTATTATTAACCCCTATGAGCCAAGGGGGCGAAACCCCGCCCCCTACATTCTTCTTCTTCGAGTGCCATACCCGAAACGGGTGTCGGCTCCTCTCCACATATACCTGTGCTGAATGTGTTTAGTTGTTTTACACAGATATATGGGACCTACTTTTTAACGCCGGTTCCGAACGGCTAATTTGGAGAGGTTACTAGGCAATTATACTCTTGGTAGGTTGCCATTACTTTCCAAGAGGAGGCGACTGAAAATATCTATCTGCCGAGACTCGGTCTCGAACCAGCGATCTTCGAGTCAGCGAGCCAACACTCTAACCACTGACCCTTGCCCAACCAAGTGGCAAGAAACCAACCCAAGGGCATTTTTGCGCTCCATCTTGAGCAGCGCCCCCAGCCCACACACGGCGTATTCAATTATACGCAAGGCATCGCTGAACGGGAACCAGGCTACCAATGGCCTGTACCATTCCTAAACACTCTTAATCAATCCACCACACTCCACAATAGCCAAACCTTCCCTTTATTAATTGCTGAATAAATTTTATATATAAACGTTAAATTGTTTTACCTTTTTATTTCATACGCTCTTGAAGAAAACTACCCTTGTCTCCCCTCCACTTTTTCTTTACAGGATATCATATATGCATAACATTAATTAACTAGATGATCAAACCAGCCCCTATCGAAACATTTCTTTCATTATAAAGTTAGATAACAGCTGCCTTGAGGCCTTACAACCCTCATAACAAAAAGGCGGGATAGCTTTACAAACATCGACATATGGTGTAATGAACTATATATTACTTTTTACGAAGAGGTTAAGTTCAAATATTGCCCAAGGAAGGAGAAAAATATACTGCGAAACGTAGCAACATTTTGAAAATTTAACTTCTAATTTTATTACAAGTCCAAGTACCCAATAACTATCCACAAGGAAATATATTCATCATGGACGATAACAACACCAATTGTTCAATAATAAATAAATAATTATATAAATAGAGTGGACAGAATCGCAGTGGAGCTGTTAATATATACTTACTTCATGCAATGATCACAAGCCAAATAACGATAATCACGATTCCAACAGAATTGAGAACTGCATATTGGTTTTTCTTCAAAAATTAATTCACCTTTGTTAAATGATTTTAAAGCAATCAAACCTTTACCCTAAAAACAAAAAACAAAAATATTTAATATATTATTTTAGTGAAAAATTGATTTCTTGCCAAGATATAAGAGAGTTGTTGATTTTTAAAAGAAAATCAATGACGTTATTCTCAGCTTGATGCAAATAAAAATATAAGTACTTGTATATAAATGAATATTAAAAAATACAAATCTTTAACAAAACAATCTAGAACACGTTTATTTTCAACCAAACGTTTCGGGACAATTTCTCCCTTTTTCAATAGAAAATTAAAATAAACTGCAACGGATCGTTGCTAAACTTTATCCAAATTCATTTGAAATATTAATATGTTTATTCCTTTATTATTAATCAGATATCAATTGCAATTTGCAGTTCATGTTGACTTTAATTCAAAAATAATGATCGATTCTCATTTAACAGTCGAGGAATAACAATTCTACATTGGATTTTTGACATTTCGGTTATTATTGGTAACCATTGCTGAAGACATGGAGGAATCGACTTAAAATCAAAAATAGCGATTGATTCTCATCTATTACTTGAGGAATAATAATTCTACATTAGATTTTTGACCTTTCGATTATTATTGGTAACCATTGCTGAAGACATGGAGGAATCGACTTAAAATCAAAAATAACGATCGATTCTTATCTAATACTAGAGGAATAACCTTATTGCATTCCATTTTTGATGTTTTGACTATTAATGGCAACCTCTACGGAAAACGTGGAAGAATCGACTTAAAATCAAAAAGACTAAATTCTTTTATGGCAAACAACTCAAGCTTCATTTTGTTAAAATAATAGTAGGTTTTCAATTTCATTTCATTCGGTGCAAAGGTGTGGAAAAAATCGTGGTCCAAAAAAACGATAACATCCATCCATACATCCATCCGCACGCACTAAATGAAAAAATGGCACTTTTTGGCCTCTCGACGAGACCCCATGTATTTTTGGCAAAACCGTCAAGTGCTAAAATTCACCCTAATTGAATACTACAATTTGTGACTTTAATTGAGTCCATGGGTTTCGTAGTCTTTACCTGAGGACCCTTGGAAGTCGCGCTTGCCGCGAGACCGATTACAATACTTTCCCCATGCTTCGCATTGGATAAAGTAAAAAAGTTGCTTGTGTTGCTTTCTAAATTTTGAAAAAGGGAGAAATTCGGATTGATGCTTTCGAAATGTGGTGTTTGGAGGAGAATGTTGAGAATCCCCTGGACGGCTCACAGAACTATTAAGTCAATTATTGAGGAAGTCCACGCAGACCGGCGTCTCTCTGGGATGGAACTCGAGAGAGTGATCAAGTACTTCAGCCACCTCACCCGCTCAGATACAGGCTTGGAAGGAGTCATCGTCCAGGGTAAAGTGGAAGGCAAAAAAAAAATTTTTTTAAGAAAAATAAAAACGACTTCAAAAATTAAATGCAACAAATAAAATACACTAAAAGGTATAAAATAATTATTATCTTATTTAGTTACAACTAAACGACGAAATATTAACATGAAATTACTTTTTGAAGTCGGTGCCAAACATATACCTTTTATGAATCGCACTCGACGGATCTTACTTAGTACGTTTGGAAGGTATGCTCGCTTATAGGTATAGTTTGTTTGGTACCGACATCAAAAAGTAATTTCATGTTAATATTTCGTCGTTTAGTTGTAACTAAATAAGATAATAATTATTTTATACATTTTAGTGTATTTTTACATTTGTTGCATTTAATTTTTTGAAGTCGGTTTTTATTTTTTTCTTAAAAATTATTTTTATTTTTCTCTTTTTAGTGATGTTATTAATAGTAAGATTGAGTAATTTTTGGAGACGGACTGATAAGTGAATTAAGTGGATATTGATGAGGCAGTCCAAAAAAAAAGAATAAGATAATTTACACTATCTTTTTATTCATAAAACCGACGTTTCGGAGGCTATTCCCTCCTTCTTCAGGGTTTGAAAAGTCAGTGAAGGAAATCCAATGCGGCATTCCCTCTGTCTCCTCTTTCAGTGGCAGTAACAATAATATCTTGTATTTCATTCTCAGCAGAATTATAATGTAATTATTACATATTATCACATATTATTATAATTCTGCTGAGAATGAATGTAATAATTACATTATAATTCTGCTGAGAATGAAATACAAGATATTATTGTTACTGCCACTGAAAAAGGAGACAGAGGAATGCCGCATTGGATTTCCTTCACTGACTTTTCAAAACCCTGAAGAAGAGGAATAGCCTCCGAAACGTCGGTTTTATGAATAAAAAGATAGTGTAAATTATCTTCTTCTTTTGGACTGCCTCATCAATATCCACTTAGTTATTAATAGTGATCATATCATCAGAACTTGACCAAATTAATATTGCACCATCCCTAAAATACCCCCTTAACAATAAAAAAAGAATCATCGAAATCGGTTCACAAACAAAGAAGTTAGGCCTAAACAAACCTAACAAAAAAGGTCTAATGCCTATGAAAAAAAATGAGACCAATCGGAAGGTAGACTGAATCCAATGCAAAAGTTTTTTTTCAAAATCGGTTCACAATTGGCGGAGATATGAGGTAACATAGGCACAAGAAAAAGAAATGAAATAGATAACCTCCTCCTTTTTTTGAAGTCGGTTAAAAAGAAAGAGGCAGAACACCAGCAAGATGGGCGGAACAAATAAAGGCCCAACTTGGTATGGTATGGAAGCCAATAATTCACAAATATTCACATTATTTTGAATATCTTCTTTATCATTATTTGCTATTTTTAATTCCTCATCTTTATTCATATTTTGAGATTCCTTCAATTTATTTTTATAAATTACTATGGGCTTGCTCGTGGGCTAGTTCGTCTTCATTGTTTTTATTTCGAGATTCTAAAGCTCCTCTTTGATGGTCACATCTTTCCAATTCATCAGATGTTAATTTAAGTTGGTCCCCTAAATCCTCCAATTGTTTAATAATATCATAATTTTGAGCATTGAAGGAATCTCAAAATAAATTAGACGCTTCATTAATAGTACGATTTTAACAAGAAATAATTCCCGATAAAGATTTTATTGCTGGAATAGATTTATTGGTACTCCAATATACAGGGTGCTTCAAAAAAATGTATACACACTTTGAACTTCCATAGAAAATTTATTTACCGTTCTACAAAGTTAAATTTCAGGAAAATAGAAAGCTGAAAGTCCAATGTAAATGAAACATAAATAACAAATGTTAATATTGTTCAAATTGGTGACCTGCAGCTGTGACCGTCACCTGCATTCAGGAGATGGTGATACGTGAACCGGGATTTATGGGTAGCATCATTTGGTCGGATGAAGCCCAATTCAAACTTAATGGAACTGTCAATAGGCACAATTGTGTTTACTGGGGTGAAGAAAATCCTCACATTACAATTGAAAAAGCTGTAAATTTGCCTGGTGTAAATGTGTGGTGCGGTTTGTCTTCAAGGGGACTCATTGGACCTTTTCGATTTGAAGGCACTGTAACTGGTATTAATTACCTAACAATGCTTGCTGATTCCATATTTCCTGCCATTCGTGCATTATACGGTAATGATGATTTTTATTTTCAACAAGATGGTGCCCCGCCGCACTATCACAGGGACGTACGAGCTTACCTGGATCAAAATTTGTCGGGCCAGTGGATAGGACGCAGGGGGCCAATCGAGTTTCCAGCACGCTCTCCAGACCTTACACCACTGGATTTCTTCTTGTGGGGCACAGTAAAAGATGAGGTGTACAAACGTAAACCACGTAACCTAGACATTCTTTGGAATGAGATTCAAGCAGTGTGTAGAGAAATCTCATTGGACGTTTTGATACGATGTACAGAATCAGTGGTGACTCGTACTCAGAATTGTATTGATGCTGCAGGTCACCAATTTGAACAGTATTAACATTTGTTATTTATGTTTCATTTACATTGGACTTTCAGCTTTCTATTTTCCTGAAATTTAACTTTGTAGAACGGTAAATAAATTTTCTATGGAAGTTCAAAGTGTGTATACATTTTTTTGAAGCACCCTGTATATTACGCACCTCAAAATAAGAAAATTTCGATAATTTTTCAGTTTTTCTTGAATATCTCTAAAACGGCTTATCAAATCAAAAATATATCCATTATATAAATTAAAGCTCTTTAAATTACGCGTAAAATAATAAAAATTTCATCTATATTTAGGTTTAGTAGAACCGGTACTAGCGAGCGCTTGTCAAAAAACAGTCCCCGGGATCACTTTTGAATATCCATAAAACTCGCATTTTTTTCGATTTTTCCCTATTTTGACCATGAAGGAGCACGTTTTCGACAAAGACAATTCTATACATTTTTAAACTAGATTAAATTTTCTACAATTTAGACAAAGTTTTATTCTAATTGCATAATGGTAACATGAAGGTTGAAGTTTTTTGAAAAAATGCAATTTTTTGCAAAAAATAGCAGTTTTTCCTTCATAAAATGAAATGTCTAGAAATTTTGTTGACTTGAAGGTTTATCTGGATCACTTTTTGAAAGAAAAACTCTTAGATTTATAGATATCCAGCATTTTCCGGATAGGATATGATCCGAATCCTCAAAAGCATCATTGTAAATGCTGGATATCTATAAATCTAAGAATTTTTTTCAAAAAAGTGATCCAGATAAACCTTCAAATCAACAAAATTTCCTAGACAATGAGATAGGAATCAAGTTTCTAGGATGAGTGGTTTTCATTTTATGAAGGAAAAATTGTGATTTTTTGCAAAAATTACATTTTTAAACTTTAAACGATGAAGATGGAAAAAGATAATCCGAAACGTCGTCTAAATGTGAAAATCACTTTCCAATAAATTAATTTAAAAAGAATTTGCCTTTTGTTTGCATCTGTCTTTCCATTTAATTAAATACCTATTATATGATCATCTCTAAGAAATAAATACTTATAATCTTATTATTATTAAATGCTTAATATATAATTATAGTTATGTTGATTAATGTCCATTATAATTAGTAGATTAAAAATTCAGTTTATTGGACAAAGTTTTTTTATTGAAGTTCTTCCAATTTTGTACAACGTTTCGTCTCTCTCGAGACTTTTTCAAGTACTCAATTGGCTAGAACAACATTGGTTGAAATAAAGATAAAAATAACTGAGACATAGTAGAATTTTTACTTTATCCAATGCAAAGCATGGGTAATCGCTCTCGGGGCAAGCGTGGCTTCAAAGGGTCCTCAGGTAAAGACTACGGAACCCATGGACTCAATTAAAGTCACAAATTGTAGTATTCAATTAGGTTGAATTTTAGCACGTGACGGTTTTGCCAAAAATTACAAGGGGTCTCGTCGAGAGGCTAAAAAGTGCGATTTTTTCATTTAGTGCGTGCGGATGGATGGATGGATGAATGTATGTTATCGTTTTTTGGCCCACGATTTTTTCCACACCGTTACACCGATTGAAATGAAATTGAAAACCTACCATTAGTTTAACAAAATGAAGCGCTGATTAGTTTTTGGTACATATCGGCCCACAAACATTAGTACTTTATTTCAGTACTTTTATTCTTTCTAGATTGATACCATAAAACAATATAAGTATAGATCTATACTTATATTGTTTTATGGTATCAATCTAGAAAAGAAAAAAATTCTACTATGTCTCAGTTATTTTTATCTTTATTTCAACCAATGTTGTTCTAGCCAATTGAGTACTTGAAAAAGTCTCGAGAGAGACGAAACGTTGTACAAAAATTGAAGAAGAACTTCAATAAAACAAACTTTGTCCAATAAACTGAATTTTTAATATATAATTATAGTTTTTATTTTAAAACTTAAAATTAACAAATCAGTAAGGAATTCATGCCGAGTATAAAAATAAACGCCGATACCTTTATAGAATCAATCACTCTGACTTCAAGATCCATTTCATCAAATAAGTTTTCCAATTTCCTAAGATTTTATATTTTTCTTTGTAGTATTTTATGTACGTGTAGTGTAATGGAGAATAAAATAATTATCACACGTGTTCAAAAAGTCAAAATCAAATTTAATGGGAATTGGAAACAAAGAAGTCCAAAGAAAGAAGGTCAATTGATGAATTAAAGTTCATCATTTCATTGGAGAGGTTTATCGAAATCCCTCCATAAGGCGCCCGCCTGCATTTAAAGTGGCAGGCTAAGCCCTAACGAGAGAGATCACAAATTTGTATATCAAGATCAAAGGTGCCGACATGGCCTTACTAAGATATTAGGGGCCCCCGTGGGCTACTAAAAATAATGCACCCCTCTTTATCTTATCTACTCTTATTAAACGAGCAAAAAATTGTTTTATATATATATATATATAGTTTGTTTGTATCTTAGTTCTATTTTGAAAACGGCTCTACCGATTTTGATGAAATTCACGGGTTAGGGGGTTTTTGGGGTGACGATTCGATCTGTCACGGTCTCATCTTAGACAAAATTGTTTTTGATGGCTTTTATTGTAATCAAATTAATTATTCTCAGGTAGACAAATTCCATTCTTAAGGTTTTAAAAAGGTTTCCCTTTTACTATTGTACCCAGACAGACAATCAGGGGCGGATTTAAGAGACCCAGGGCCCCTAGGCACTTGACATTTGCCCCCCCCCCCCCACCATCTCGAAGCTATTTTGGAAATTTAGCAAATTAAATGCACTAGTACAGAGCATATTTTTTATTTTTTTTTTTTATTCAAGAACATTGTATTTGTAGGGGCATCTAGCCTTTTTAATGTACAATATTAGGCCAATTTAATTACAAAGAAAATAAACAATATGATACAAACAGATCAAGTAAGAGAAAAAAATTTAAAAAAGGAAACAACAATTATATGGAACAAAAACAATAAATATACTGAATATAGAGAAAAGAATAAAACTAAAAATGACATGAAATGCTTAGAAAACAGAAAGTTGCTATTGAAGACATATGTATGGAGCATAGCCATGTACGGGTGTGAAACCTGGACAATTAGAAAACCGGAGAGAAAGAGATTAGAGGCTTTCGAAATGTGGTTGCTACAGAAGAATGATGAATATCAAATGGATGGATAAAATTACAAATGAATAAGTTCTTGGAAGAATCGGAGAAAGAAGAACCTTGTGGAAGAGTCTGAAGAAGAGAAGAGGTCAGATGATGGGGCACACACTGAGACATGGGGGACTGCTTAGGGATATCTTGGAGGGGGAGGTGGGAAAGAAAAAGGGGAAGGGGAAGACCCAGATTAGAATATTTCAACCAAATAATTGGGGATAATGGGATGCCAGACATTTAGAGAGGTCAAACAGCTGGCGGGGGACAGAGTCGAGTGGAGACGGATTGTTGCATCAAACCAGTCTTAGGACTGTATACTCAATGATGATGATGACATGATATATAGAATATAGATAAAAGTAGAGAGGAAAAAAATTTTTAATCGACTTGAATGAGTTTAATAAACATCAGAATAATACAGTCTATGTTACTATATAGTTACGTTATTCTATAAAATTTATACAATCTTATGGCGAACTTTCTTTCTGTTCAAAAGAACGAATGACGTCTTCACGCATTATTTCTGACTCTATATACATTACAGAGAGTGAATTGAGCCTGTTCTCTCCTATGTTAGATCTTAAGTAATTCTTTACTCTCTTTAGCGCTGAAAACGACCGTTCTGTTGAGCCGTTAGACGCTGGTGTACACAACAGCATTCGGAACGCAATTCCTACGTTTGGATAAATGTGCTTATGTAAATGGAGCAGCAATCCAACGTAAAAACTCTTAGTAATTTTAATGAGAATGTTAAGCGATATTTGTTTAGACAGAGATTGTGATTGCATACTTGTATGATATTTGTAATGCCTGTTGTAGATCCTTGTGATCTTTTTAGGTTGAAAAAAAAAACACTCCGCATCCGGGGCCCCCAGGCCGGCTGGGCCCTAGGCCCGGGCCTTGTGGCCTTAGGCGGAAATCCAGCACTGTGCATGCGGTCTCCCATTCTGATCGGGAGACTTTAGACATGCGATTTTTGGTCTCACAATAAGCCCGTAGTTCGGGATTTGTCTATAGACATGTCTACGTAGAGAACCTGAGACACGTCTCAGAGACCAAAATCGCGGAACATGTCTCCCAGTGTGTACTAGACTTTGGGGTGTGATAAAATCTAGATTTGTTTACAATTCTGTTTATATTTATTCGTTCTGTATTAGTTCATTTTCTGTTTAATAAAACCTTATTAAAAGATTAAATTTAGTGAACGAAGAAAATATTATTTTTATTATAGACAAAAGGATCAGCCGGGGCTAGAACCCGGGATCTTCGCATGTGTACTGCGATGCTTTGTCTATAATACAAAATAATCTTTTCTTCGTTCCCTAAATTTAACTTTATTATTAGTTGTATTTACACGGCCTCGTTGTGGTCGCGCCCCCGGGTGAAGAGAAAATTATTTTCGACCTTTGGGGTCTGCAATCGATTGGGAGGCGCTGGATATTTAACTTATTAAAGGGGTTTCTCATTCTTTATTCTTTCTAGAAGCGAAAATTCGAATATGTGAAAGTCATTGCCGGTTCGGTTAAGATATATTCAGTTCGGCTCGGTTCTTCGGTTGCTGTAGAAAAAAATTTTAAGCCCTAAAATAAATAGTTAAAATAAAAAACTCAAAACCAGTGCGGGAACGGCGTTGGTGTCATGGGGCGGGAACGGCGCCTGTCTATATATAGATAAAAAATTCAAATCATTTAATTCACTTTGACCCCAAAGAAGGCTATAACGCTAACGCCAACCTAACCGCTTAAAAACCAGCCCGAAATGAAGAAGAACCGAGCCGAACTGATAATATCTTAACCGAACCTTACAAGGTTTGTTTGGGAACGCATTTATTTATCTAATCGAACCAAGTTAATAAACCGAACCTATGAAAAGTTCAAGTTGTTTTTTGACAGAAGGCATCTGGTGGTCTTCGCTTTAGCCTTTTATTTATTCCATATTTTCCTATTGTTTTGATAAAAATTAAGTTTTCATAATAATTCTGCCAATTATACTAATAATAATTTAATAATATACATAGATTCTTAGGTTATAAGGTTATAAAAAAGTTGGATGAATTTTTTTTTAATTTATTCTATATTTTATAATTAATTATCTTTGAATAAAAATAATTTTTCATAAATCTAAATACTGTAAACTGAAATTTTAAAAATATATAATTTACCTAAACTAATTTAAACTGAACAATATTCTTAAGTTAAGGTTATGAAAAATGAAATGTCAATGAATTTATTTTTTTTTAATTTATTTTATATTTTATAATTATTTTTGAATAAAAATAATTTTTCATAGATCTAAATACAGTTAAATGAAATTTTAAAAATATATAATTTTAAATTAACTAATTTAAACTAAACATAAAAGATTCTTAATTTAAGGTTATGAAAAATAACTGTCAATCGATTTTTTTTTTAATTTATTCTAAGTATTTTATAATTATCTTTGAATAAAAATAATTTTTCATAAATCTAAACTCTATAAACTGAAATTATAAAAATATATAATTTAACTAAACTAATTTAAACTGAACAAAAATGATTCTTAATTTAAGGTTATAAAAAATGAACTGTCAAACAATTATTTTTTTTTTTAATTTATTCCATATAGATAGATAGATGCCTTCATGTGTGGCTGTCAATTGTTCCAATTCATCGGCTAAAGGATTTCGAATGAGATATTTTCCTAAAGATCCCAAAAGAAGAAAATTATGGGTTTCATTTGTCAAAAGAAAAGATTGGCAACCTACCGAGCACTCTACTCTTTGTGATAATCATTTCGATGAATCCATGTTTCAACAAGTGGGATCCAATGGGAAAAGAAGATTAAAAGCCGATGCTTACCCAACTATATTTGGTAATAAGAAAATAAAAAAGCGTAAACCGCCTGCAAATAGAAATATATCATTTGCCCCTGCAAAAGATCTTATTGTACCTTCATTGGCAACAACTTCTCAATCACGTGAGTAAATCTACCTACAATGGGTGGCCAAATTATTATACTCAAATGATTTTTATCAAGTAAATTTATTTTATTTCAAAAAATCATTTGTAATTTTATCCATCCATTTAATATTCATCATTTTTCTGTAGCACCACATTTCGAAAGCCTCTAATCTCTTGTGGTGCTACAGAAGAATGATGAATATCAAATGGATGGATAAAATTACAAATGAAGAAGTTCTTGGAAGAATCGGTGAAAGAAGAACCTTGTGGAAGAGTCTGAAGAAGAGAAAAGGTCAGATGATGGGGCACACACTGAGACATGGGGGACTGCTTAGGGATATCTTGGAGGGGGAGGTGGGAAAGAAAAGGGGAAGGGGAAGACCCAGATTAGAATATTTCAACCAAATAATTGGGGATATGGGATGCCAGACATTTAGAGAGGTCAAACAGCTGGCGGGGGACAGAGTCGAGTGGAGACGGATTGTTGCATCAAACCAGTCTTAGGACTGTATACTCAATGATGATGAAAAAATCTAGTAGCAATCTAGTTTTTTTCCCCGGGGGGAGGGGAGAATCTTCAAAAAGATACCCCTCGGCACGTGCCTCAGGGTAGTGTCAGGTTCCTGACATTTTCAGGGACTGACTAAACTCCCCTTCCCTCATTTCCCCGTCGCCTGGGAGCACAGTGTATTACTTCAGGTGACGAGAATATTGCCTTTTCTATCCGATACTCTGAGCGGCGTTTAAAGTTTCTCTTTCAAGGCATGTCTTCTCCTGGAGAATGGATTTCAGGAAGGCAGCAACTTTTTCCATCCCTCTTCACTCTCCAGCATGAGCACAACCACGCTCTCTCTATTAAAATCGGCTGCCAAAGCCTATTCCTTCGTTCTGCCCATCTCGGACAGTAAAATACAGTGTGTTCCGCGGTGTCCTCTTCACCGCAGAACCAGCAGACACCATCTTCCTTTCTCCCAATACGGAATAAACAGGAGCAGAAGCACCCATGCCAGCTTAGGAGCCTCCTGTCGAACCACGCTCCCAAGTTTGGGATCAGGATTCTTATCCAGGCTGCTTCCAGTTCCGGATCCAACTCTCGACAGCTTCTTCAAATTCATGTTTTTTCATCACCTGGCTACGTTGTTCTGCCATGAGGTGGATTGCCATCACTCCGGAAATCATCTGCAGAGCTTCTGTAGATACTGTACCCTGAGTAGGATTTTTCTTTGTTGTAGCATAGCTCGATACAATTTATATTGTAGGCTTTTACACCATACAGGAGCAGCATACAGCATATGGAATGTACTACTACTGCCAGAGGTCTTCTTTTGTTAACTCTTGGGCTCTTGATGTTAGACATCAGTCCACAAAGAGCCCTCGTTGCCTTTTCTGATTTTTTTAGCCACCCGTATCACATAGTGTTTCATGCTCATAGCAATCTAGTCTAATAACCCTTTTGGACTGGCCTGGCAACTCGCCAGACCTAAAGCCGATCAAAAATGTTTAGGCAGCCCTAAAAAAATAAATTTGCAAAGATAAAATAATTACTAACAAAAGGGACTTGATAGAAAATATTATTAATGCATGGCACAATACACCTGCACTTGAAGATATAGCCAAAACAGGCATTGCCAGCCAGGATGCTGCAGGTCATACAAAAAGTAATTGGAGGATTCAGTAAATATTGAAATTGTATTTGTAATATTAAATTTATATTGTCCGAAGCTATTAAACCTATAAAGGGGCCTACAGACTTGCAACTTGTTTGCCACAGACTATGCAACCTAACCTTGCAACCACAAGGCCCATCAACATCAGTAAGCAAAAGTCATTGTTTGATCTAGTTTGTTGTGTGCAAAATTCGTGAAAATGTCTACCTAATTCGTGAGATCGTGAAATTGTGACCAGAATCGTGAGATCTCACTATTAATTGGGAGATCTAGCAACTATGCTAATTTTTCCAATCAAGTAGCTAACCGTTGGTGCAACCTGAAATTGCAACTTCAACCATCTCACAGACCTTCAACATTCTTTGCAACATGTCATGTTTGCAACCTAGTTGTCAAACAAGTTGGAAGTCTGTAGGCCCCTTTAAGATAATAATTGAAACGATATTATGAGTTTAATAGTAAGAAAAAACCCTTTAAAACGTATGAAAAATATAATTTTTCAAATGAGAATAATAATTTGGCCACCCACTGTACATATTAATTACATTTCTCTTCTTGAGTTTTTTTAAGAAACTTTTTTTTTTTAGAAATAATTAATCATATAGATACCGAAGATCTGCTCTCAAGAACTGAAGGTAATCCATAAAATTTTTTTATTAATTATTTCATAAAGTCTATAAAATATTTAACAAAAAAAAATTATATTTTAGATCCTATAACTTCCACTGATACATCATCATCATTATTATCTTCCTCGTCAGAAGTCAATTATTTTGGAAAAGTTGCACCTAGTTCGAGAAAGAAAGAACAATTTCTTTTATTAAAAAAATTGTACTTAAAAGCTGAAAATAGTCGAAAATTATTAAAGAATAGATTAAGGAAGTTAAGAGATGAATTAAAAAGAAAAAAAACTGATGAAATACCTCAATATTGTTTATTAAAAAAAGTATTTAATGATGACCAGATTCATGCATTGAAAAGAAAATCGACAAAATTCATGAAATGGAGCAAGGGGACAATTGAAAAAGCATTGAAATTAAGAATTGCCTGTGGTAAAAATGGATACAATGAATTATTAAAACAAAGTTATCCCCTTCCCTCTCTAAGAACTTTGAGAAGAAACCTACTAAATATATCTTTTCCACCTGAAATTTTATACGATTGTGAGAAGGAGGCAATTGAGTTTAAAGATGAAATAAAACAAGGGCTTGACACAAAATTAAAATCACTTATTATACGGAAAAACAGAAAATTGAATTATTTGGCCGTATGAATTTCTATCACCAATTCCAAAAATCTATTACTAATAAGATTGGAGTAATTTTTGGAGACGTACTGATAAGTGAATTAAGTGGATATCGATGAGGCAGTCCAAAAAAGAAGAGGATAATTAACACTATCTTTTTATTCATAAAACCGACGTTTCGGAGGTTATTCCCTCCTTCTTCAGGGTTTTGAAAAGTCAGTCAAGGAAATCCCTGAAGAAGGAGGGAATAGCCTCCGAAACGTCGGTTTTATGAATAAAAAGATAGTGTAAATTATATTCTTCTTTTTTTGGACTGCCTCATCGATATCCACTTAATTCTATTACTAATTATTGAAGGAGACAATAAAAGAGTGTGCCTTCTGCTGGAATGATACATTTTTAATTTATTTATAACGAGACTATAGTTTCGAGAGCTTTGCCCTCTTCATCAGTCTATTACAATTGATTCACCAGGCAAAGCACGGCGGAACGATCTTAGGCCAGGGGGGTCAAAACTTAGAAAGTGATGTAGGACTACCAGGGGAGAATATGGAATACCCCTCAGCAAATGCGGGGACTTGGGACTCTCCCCCAGAAAATTTTGAAACAAATTGGTACAATTTAACTCATTTTTAAGCAGCTTATAGCTGTGGTTTTATTGAAAACTGAAAGAAAAAAAAGAGTTCAAATTTTTGTTTGTAGTTATAATGCTTGAGTTTAGATTCAAAAAGTAATAAAATAAAACTAAATTAATTAGCAATATATACTTAGACATAGACGACAACCTGTTCTTGATCTAGCCCTACCTATTGAAGTAAAATGAGTAATTATTAGGCTAACGTTACGGCGCAAGGTTTTTAGGGTTTATTAACACAAACAGATAATAGTATAACATTAATTTTACAACCAACAATTTGGCAACAATGTTTTTTTTGGGTAAAGTAACGGTAAAATTTCTTTAGGGGTCCCGCTGACCCCTTGACACATTCCCAGGGGGGTCAGCTTACCCCACGGTTCCGCCGTCCCTGTCACCAGGAATTAATGAATGTAAGTGAGATTTACACGAGGTTATAATTCCAGCAGGAGACATACTCTTCTTCAATATATAAAAATTCTGCTACTCTCGGCAAAAAGAGACTTTCAATTTATTACTAATTAGTTCATCCAAATATTAATGTAGGTTTGGATTTATTTGTAAGATCTGGAATTAATTTGTGGAACAGTCTGTCTATTACTATTTGCGATTATAGTCTTTTGACCCCTATGATTAAATCAATTATGAATTTTGTCAAGTCTTAATGTCCTAGAGTTGAATAAAATTTTATTTAGTTCTCACAAGCAGAGATAAGCTGAGGTAGAGAGAGGTCATACCGCCTTGTTAAGGTTTTAAAGAGGTTTCCTTAACAAATGCCTTATGGTAAATACCGGGATTGCTAATGCCTCGTTTGCTCCTGGTATCGAGGTTTTGCGCTGAATTTTTAAATTACCTACTTTTTGTCTTTTGGTGAAAATGTATGGTCATGTTAACTAGCCGTTTTTATGCCCACTGGACACAAAAGAGACTGAAAACAGACGGACACACATGAATTTTGTTTAAAGTGGTTTCTTTAATAACTTTGCTTGAAACGTGTGGATCGAAAATTTGTGGCGATTTGGACCAATGTACAGAAAAAACCTTAATTTATCTTTATATGTAGATGAGTATGCGTTTGTATTTTTTTCTGTTTATTATTTGTTAATTTACTGTAATGTATATTGTAAATTGTATTGATGTTTGGTTGACCTAGCCACCGAGGACCTGTTCCTCTAAGCAGGTCGATGAATAAAGATTTATTTATTTATATGTACCTTGTACTTATTCATTCACTATTGTATCTGTACGAATAGATTCCCATTCACACGATAACTCAAAAACGGGAAGTTCTAGAAAAGTTCGTTCTTGTGACAAAATTTTACTATTTCCAATGCGAAGAATTGATTAGATTTTGGGAATTCTAGCTTGAGAACTTTCTGTGGCTACAAATTAAGAAAACATTTTTTGAATGATTTTATTGAGATTTTAATGCAATGTCTTATTTTAGTTATAAATAGTTTATAATTAAGCTAATTATTTATTACTAGGGCAGCTCTAGCCTGGAGAGCCTACCAAGACTGGAAAATCACCCCTTTTATACACGTTATCTATATTAGCTTCACCCGTATGTATGTGTGTATGTATTTATCTATCTATCAATGTGACTTTTGTTCTGTTAAATTCCACAAACATTTCTCTATAAAAATAATTTCTTACCTACTCAATTTAAATGAAATATAAAAATAAAAACATTTCATTCTGTTAAATTCGCAAACTTTTCAATTTAAAAATAATTTAGACTATAAAGTAAAAAATTAATTATAATTTAAAAAAACTAAAAAACACGCTTTTGTCAGTAATTCTCTAAAAAGTACAAAATAATGTAATAAACTATAATCTACTCTTATTAAATGAGCAAAAATTGTTTGTATATATATATATATATTTGTATCTTGGTTCTATTTTGAAAACGGCTCTACCGACTTTGATGAAACAAATTCTATTAACAAGTTTTGAGGATGAGAAAGCGATCTGGCTAGGTCTGGACCTCGACAAATTTAATCTTAATTGATCTTTTCTTAATTAAAGTAATTATTGATAGATGAAAATCTCAATAAAAAGTTTGTTTACATTTTTTTCAATTATCTTTTATTTTTAATTGGTTTTTTAATTTTAAAACCCACTAATAGGTTATAGCAAATATTAATATATTATATTAAAATTAGGAATTTTTTGTTTGTTTTTAATTAACAGGTGTCTAAATCATCATAACATTACAGGTGTGTTTACAAATAAAGTGGTTGAAATAGCTTATTTTATATAACTTGGAAACAAATCTTATTTAATTTTATGTTTTTATTTCTACGATTATTTTTTTTACATTATTTATTATTATTTTCCTATTTATTTTTTATAATGTTTATCAATATGAATGAATGTGGGCAAATTGGTGTACGAGTAAACAAATATACACATAATATGTAGACCATTAGAAAGCTAGAAATGCGGGGTGGAGTGGATGTGGGAGGTGCAGGAGGTGGGGTGCAGTTGTGGGGGATCCGGGGGTGGGAGGCGCGGTTGGGGTGCAGTGGTGGGGGCGAGGTGTGTGGTTTCGGGGAGGGGGGGGGCTCAGGGGTTACCGTGCATCGCTCGGTGGCTCCAGGTACTAAACATAAAGTGAAAAAGCGTGGGCCGCAGAAGCATGTAGTTTTAATTAATTTCCACAAAGTGTCCCACGCTTTTTGACTTTATGTTTATTAGTTTATTATATTATTTTGTACTTTTTTGAGAATTACTGACAAAAGCGTGTGTAAAAGCTCATAAAAAGTACTAAAATAGCTTTAATAAGCACGTTTATTCAATCTATAAAATCATCATCTCTAGAGCGTGTTTTTAGTTTTTTTAAATTATAATTTTTTACGGGCAGAGGTATTATTTTTAAATAATCCGGTTTTCTTGATGCCTGGCGATGAAACAGTTGGTAAGCCTGGAAATCTCAGCTGGGGGAATTTGAATCCAAGTCAAATGCCAAATGTATTTATATTTTAAAAATATTAAAAGACTACTAATAGAAAAAGAAATATTACAACATGAAATAATAATGAAATTATTAAACTATATAATAAATTTATAAGGCGGTGTTTTTATGATGAATCAAGATATGAAAACAAATTCCGATTCGTTTTTAATTCATATAGGTTCGTAAATTGTCAAATTTTTTAAAATTATATGTCATGTTTTCATTTCCCAAAATAAAATACTAATATATTAATAATTTTATAGCTACTCCTTTTTTTGTCATTTTAGGGAATAATAAAAGCCTAAATTAAGCTAATTAGAAAAACAATGATCAACTAAACTAAATACACTGTCATTGAAAAAAATAAATAAATAAATAAACGCAACGCCTAAAATTTTATCAGACTTTATTTTTAATGATTTTTGAGCTTAGATAATTCATTAATATCGTTCTATATACAAATTATCAAAATTATATTTATTAATTTGTAGCCAATAATTTTATAAAATTATAAATTATACCTACTAAGGTGACCATTAGTCCCGTATTTAGTTTCTGTGTCCCGTATATTTTTTAACAATAAAAATGTCCCCTTTTTAAACTAGAGTCCCCTATTCCATCAGTAATACTTATAATCATAATTTCTTTCGCTCTTCTTCTCCCAGACAGAAGGGAATATTGCAGCAATATTGCGAACCTTGTACAATATTGCAGTGGCAATATTACTGCAATGTTCCTGCCACATTCGCAATATTGCTGCAATGCAAAAGAGGCGCACATAGGAATATTGCTCCAATGTTCCTGCAAGGCTAAATATTGCTGCAATATCCCCTTCTGCCTGGGCTCTTCTTCTTCTTAATTCACCGTCTGCCTACGAAGGTTGGTGATCCACATGACAGCATTGTCCTAAATACAGCCGCCCTGAAAACATCTATCGATGAACTTTCTGACAAACCGAAGTATAAAAGTTGTGGTAGATGGAATATCATCTGAATCGTTCTCCACAAACGCTGGTGTTCCCCAAGGTTCTGTAATCTCCTCCACACTCTTCCTAATTTATATAAACGACCTTATCGATCAAACGTCAAACCCCACTCATTGTTACGCCGACGATAACACTCTGCACGGCAAACCCTCACTCCCGAAAAATCGAATCAATGTTGCCTCCTCAATCACTCTCGACCTAGACAAACTGAATAAATGGGGCTCTCAAAATTTAGTTAACTTTAATTCAAACAAGACTCAATGTTGTCTAATTACTAGGCGCGAAAATAAAAATTCACTTCGATTCGAATACCCTGAAAATGTGTGACAGCCTATCCATGTTGGGCGTCTCTGTCGCATCTGACCTGTCTTGGAATGAACACATCTCCTCTGTGGTGAAATCTGCAGCAAGGAAGATTGGCTACTTATTTAAGTCCAAGCGATTTTATAAGGCCCCACATCTTTTCACCATCTACAAGGCCCAAATCCGCCCCTGTCTCGAATACGACTCTCATCTATGGAGAGGAGCCTCTAAATATTCTCTTGCTACCCTGGATGCAATTCAGAAACGAGCCGTCAGGCTAATTGACGATTCTACCCTCACCGACTCCCTCGACTCGCTGGCTCATCGAAGAAATGTCTCTGTCCTTTCCCTTTTCTATAGATACTATCACGGCAGGTGCTCTGATGAGATAAAATCAATAATTCCCCCAAAGCATGCTTTGCACGTAGCACGCGTTTTGCCGACTCCCAACACTCTTTCGCGGTCAAACTGGAGAAGTGCCGGACCACTTCATTCGCCAATCATATATCCCCATGACTTCAAGGAACTGGAACTCTCTCCCAGCCTCCATCTTTCCCAGCACTTATAATCTTCAAACCTTCAAAACCGGAGTGCATAGACACCTACGTCTACACCCTCTCACTTAATCAACTTTCTCTTCTCTTCGGTAATCCAAGGGTCTTTCGGGATCCATAGGAGCTGCATCTTTACTGGTGCACCCCTTCTTGCATTCGATTGCATTAAAACAAAACAAAAAAAAAAAAAACATCCCAAACATCTTCTTAGGTTTTTCAGCCAAGAGTTTGGCGTCTACTTATAGATCCTTTGCCTTGAATTTTACCCTCGATGATCAGCCTCAGAATCTCACCCTCTCATGATATGGCCCAAGTACCGGATCTTTCTTTCCTTGACGGCAAGCAGCAGTTCTTTTTGCTTTTTCATGCAAATGAGAACTTCGTTATTGGTGATTCTATGCACTTAGGATATTCTTAGCATCCTTCGGTACAGGAACATTTCAAATGCTTCGATTTTTCTTTCCATAGCTGCTTTAACAGTCCAACTCTCGCATCCATAGAGGACCGGGAATATATAGCATCTCAGCATTCTCGTCCTCAGCTCATCCTCAGAACCTCTTCATGTCAGCGAAGACCCTTCGAGCCTGTTCGATTCTAGATCTTATCTCTTTTTCGACGTCACATTCCTGGCTCACTATGGCTCCCAGATATCTAATGACAGCCACCTGTTTGACTGTTTTGTCATTTATTTTTATTGAAACAATTCTCGGTATTTTTGAGAACACCTTTGATATATTCATATGTAGCCCAAAATTTTCACTGTATTGAACCACACTGTCAATCACTCGTTGTAACTCAGCAGGGCTGTTTGCCAAAATGACCGTCTCAGGTTGTTAATTTCCACCCCATTCACTCTGATCCCATGTTTCATTAAGTGCTTCTTTAAATATAGCTTATGAGTATATGTTGAACAGAAGTGGTGACAAAACAGCCCTGGTGCACACCTTTTTGATAGTGATAGCATCGGTTGCCATTGCCTCTATCCTGACTTCAGCCGTCTGACCCCAGTAAAGACTAGCGATGATGTTAAGGTCACCTCGGTCCAAACCCACAGATTCCAGGATTTCAATCATCTTCTCGTGTTTCAAAAGTTTCTTTAGGCTACAGTAAAACACGATGGCTAGCTGTGGAGAGAATATAAAAAAATGTTTATTCCACTTATATCATATTTTGAATTTCAAGATAAGTGCCTAAATATTATTAAACAATTCTTTGAAAATTCTTCTTCGGAAACATGGCTTTTTTGTTCTTTCTTTGGGATCACTGTTTCATAAAATGTATTCTTTAAATTGAAGATCAAAATGTGATCAATGATTCTATAAAGGTACATGTACCTATATATTCTTTAAAATTAAATTTTAAAAATGTTCTGGCATTAAAAATTAATTATTAACTTACCTAGTTCTTACCCCTATCACTACTTCTATTTATCTGCCCTGTATTTTGCTTAAAGATAAATAAATGGTCACCTTAAATTATACAAATATTCTCAAATATATTTTTAATGAGAAAATCTTATCAAAATGGCAGTATGCATGATATTTAGACAGCTATTTGGTAATTTTTGTATCTGTAGTCTGTCTATCAAAACGCCGAGTATTCTCATAAGATTTCCTTATTAAAAATGTGTTCAAGGCCGTAAATTTTTCGGGGAGAGGGGTTAGTTACCCACCAAGGCAGGGGTGTAGTGGAGCGGGAACGCGTGGGAACGGCGTTCCCACACTGGTTTCATTCAGTAAAAAAAAATAATAATAATAATAACAAATAAAATTAAAATCACTTACGCAAGATAAATAATATCTTAAAAAATGTGTGAGGTGCCTCCATATATTGATTTGAGGCATCAGCACCCATCAAGGGTGGATCCAGGGGGCCAGGCGACCGCCCCGCCCCCCCCCCCCATAGAGGCCCGCGCCTGGCAAAAAAATTTGTTTTTTAAATTTTAAAATAAAGTTCTATATAGGTAGGGGGGGCGCGTCCGCCCCCCCCCCCCCCCCGCTTGGACAATTCGATCGCGACACACTTCTGAGATAAAAAGTATATCTATATACATCGGCACCTTTATATGTTCTCCTCTCCCCCCCCCCCCATAAAAAAATTCTGACCCTTAGCACCCATGCACCTAGGTATAGGTATAGGTACCCGAATTTCAATATTCTAATAGTTTACTTAGATTCAAGATTCGGTAGTTTAGCGTTCCACACTGAAAATTTTGCCACCATAACTCTGCACCAAGGGTTTAGCGTTTAGGCAATGATTCTCAACCACTGTGCCCTGGAACTTTAGGTGCCGCCATTGCTAGGCAATGGTCCTCCCGAATTGAATTTTTTTTTACATTTCTTATCAATTGACACTAAATTTAATCCAAATATTTATTTGATCATTTGAACTCAGAAGGCTAGTAACATTTTACAGGATGCAGAATGTTCTATGATAATTTTATAGGTACATCAATCAATAAACCAAATAAAATTCTATTATTTTATTTTATTGTTAGTGTGCCGTCAAATTTTTAAATTATTAAAAGTGTGCCGTGACGAAAAAAAGGTTGAGAATCACTGGTTTAGGAGAATATGGATATACGCCTAGGAATAGGAGTCTGATGGCCAGTTTTTTTAATTAAATTTTTATTGAACATTTATTTATAATATATCTAGTAAAATTTCGATGCGTACCTCAACATTTCTGGGCCGATTCTAAGGTGGTTTTAGCCGAAAATTCAACCACCATATCTTTATTTATTTATTTTAAACACTATTTGTTCCTTTATACATTTATATGTTCTATTTTTTTTTTTTTACCTTTTCCAGTTTCAAAAAAAAAAAAAATTTACCTCCTGTAAAGATGCTCTTAGTCCCTGGGAACTGGAAGCTGGACCAAGTTTATCTTATTCTTCTGGGATATTGGGGATCAATGCTTTAATCATTCAAAGAAATTATCAAAGATAGTGAACTTGATCCTTGCATTAGAAGGCCTAAACCAAGCCGCAAAAGGATAAAGTCAATCCAATATCATCAATTTTTGAGGCTGCAAGTTTTATAAGATTGTTACATACAACCGACAAATGGAAAAAATGGGTCATTGCCCACGAATTTTTTTTTATTATTTTAGAATTGTATATAATAGGAATACGCATATACATCTAAAAGTGCGTTTTCTGTTTAGGTAAATAGGTATATTTCAGTGGCGTGCGGTCCATGGATCCTCTGGATGCTGTGCATCCCTGAAATTTCAAAAAGCCAAGAGTATTTGGATATCGTGTCATAAAAAAATATAATGTAAAATTTGAAAAATAACGAAAAATTCTGCGTTTATCGATGAATTTTACAAAAAAAAAGCAAAAAATAATGTGACATTTTAAAAACTGAAGATTTCTTTTTTGGACAGCATCCTCTGGTTGAAATGTCATCACCCGCCACTGGTATATATATATATCGAGGGGTGAACCGCGATTGGAATTAGGTATATTCATTAGATAATGACCCTTCATCTTTTGTCTTGTACTTGGAAATGAAAGTGGAAGTGGAAGTAGGTCTACACAATATTAGGTCGCGGTTCACCCCTCGATATATATTATATATCTAAATATTCTTGAGACTATAAATAAGGGCTTTAACTTTCTATCTAAATAATGAAATCACTTCAATTTGCAAAAAAAAGCTATTGAATTTCCATGAGAAATATTTATAGTAGACTGACGATTTTCTTTTTAATAATGAAAATATATATATTATGACGGTCGGGGCAGAGGGAGTAAATCTGGATATCAATGGAAAAGTGATTAAAAACTGTAAGGAATTTAGATATTTGGGATCTGTCTTTAACGAGGAGCCAAACTGTGAGAGGGATATTAAAAATAAAATCTGTCAAGGCCGAAGAGCTATTGGTCAACTGAATGGGGTCTGGTGGAGCAAAGGGATCCAACAGGACACAAAAAAAAATATATATCGGTCTATAGTGGAAGGCATAGCCCTATACAATTCAGAAACATGGAACATGAAAAACGAAAAGAAATTACAAGCACTCGAAATGGATGCGATGAGAAGGAGTTGCAGAGTGTCGAGATTGGAGCATATCCCAAATAGAACTATAAGGGACAAAATGAAAATGGAAAACGACATAATAGATAGAATAGAGAGGAAGAGATTAATATGGTATGGACACCTCAAAAGAATGCCGGAAGATAGGTGGCCTCATAAAATATGAACCTGGATGCCCACGGAAAGACGGAGGAGAAGAAGAAGACCGAGACGAACGTGGAAGCAGGGAGTAGATGAGGCAATGACCAGTAGGCAACTACAAGAGCAAGACATTCTGGATAGAGAGAATTGGCGTGTTGGATGCGAAAAACGGCGCATACTCTAGATCTATAGAACAAACCGCTTTATTATTATTATAATGATATTAATGCGAGGAGTTTTACAATGAAGATGTCACCCCTATAGGGCAGCATCAATCCTTGAATTGCATATAAATTTTTAAGAAAAAATAAAACCGACTTCAAAAAATTAAATGCAACAAATAAAATACACTAAAAGGTATAAAATAATTATTATCTTATTTAGTTACAACTAAACGACGAAATATTAAAATAAAATTACTTTTTGAAGTCGGTGCCAAACAAACTATACCTATAAGCGAGCGTGACCACCAAACGTACTAAGTAAGATCCGTCGAGTGCGATTCATAAAAGGTATATGTTTGGCACCGACTTAAAAAAGTAATTTTATGTTAATATTTCGTCGTTTAGTTGTAACTAAATAAGATAATAATTATTTTATACCTTTTAGTGTATTTTATTTGTTGCATTTAATTTTTTTGAAGTCGGTTTTATTTTTTCTTAAAATTTTTTATTTTTCTCTTTTTAGTGATGTTATTAATAGTGATCAATATCATCAGAACTTGACCAAATTAATATGACACCATCCCTAAGATACCCCCTTTCCAAAAAAAGAATCATCGAAATCGGCTCTTAAACAAAGAAGTTAGTCCTGAACAAACCTAACAAAAAAGGTCTAATACATATGAAAAAAAAAAATGGGACCAATCGGAAGGTAGACTGGACCCAATGCAAATTTTTTTTCAAAATCGGTCCACAATTGGCGGAGATATGACAGGTAACATAGGCTCAAAAAAAAAAAAATCAGTCGAATAGAGAACCTCCTCCTTTTTTTGAAGTCGGTTAAAAATAAAGAAGAGATTTTAGGGGTTGATTCTTAGAATATGAAGGTAAATCTTTAGAAACTAGTCTCAAATTAATTAAATATTTACATATATGTATACCCTCGACCCCCCTGGATAATCAGTCGCTCCTTATCTCATCAGATCATTATGTAGCATTAGACATTAAGATTTGAGTTGCTGACCAAGTCATAATTAAATTGACGAAATTGATTACAAAACATTTTATATTGAAACTAATTATGTATATATTTTTTCTTCTTCAGGTCCTGTCTTTCCTTGTGAATTTTGTCATATGGCATTTATTAATAGGACTTTTCTTGAAAAACATAAGAAGAAATGCTTTATAGTTCAGATATTCTCTCTTAACAAAGAAAAACTTAATATTTTAGAAAACCAAATGAAAAAAAGTAAGTTTTACTTAATATTATTTTTATAATTAATAATTTTGAGAAAAATTCTATTTTTAATTTATATTTATAATTTAAATATTTAGAAACGATTTTTCTAAATTAATCTTTCATTTAATTTATTGTAAATGACTGGTCTAATCATCATTTCAGATTTTTACTTATAATACACATTTTCGATCGGGTAAGATTAGAAGATATAATAGGTTGTCTCAGAGAAAGATTAATACGGATAATAAACGATTTAAAAATAAATACATGAGTAAAACCACTTATCGGCATCTATTTTAATAACAAGCGGAGTGATGCAGTGCGATTCGTTAAGTCCTATGCTCTTCAATCTCATTATGGATAAAATTTTATCATATTTAAAGACCTAACTTGGATACAGAATGGGAGAAAATTCCGTACAGGGTGTGTGTTACGCTGATGACGTGGTTTTATTATCAGACAGTGAACAAAATCTGCAGACTATCTTATCTCAATTCTATCAAAAATTAAATATGGAAATATCCATTGGAAAAACAAAATGTATTGTGATATCGAAAGACCAGCTTAAGTGTGAGATCAAACTGAAAAATACAACAATAGATCAAGTTGAAAAATTTAACTACTTGGGATCGGAGATTTCGGCAGGCAGATAATTCAGCCAAGAGTTTAAAACCCAAATAACAAAAGGAACAAGGATAGCTGGATGTCTATATGGTTTGGCCTGGAAAATATATGTCAGCAAAAAGCAAAGTACGAATTTATAAGACTTACATCCAGTGTTGACAATTGCAGCAGAAACCAGATCATCAACAATTCCCACCCAACAACTCCTCCGAACAACAGAGATGAGAATAATAAGGGGTATACACGGGAAAATGTTAAATGATAGAATCCGAAGCAAATAGCTGAGAGAACTAAGCGGAATTCAGGATATAGTTGCTTGGATCGGTGTCAGAAGGAGTGTCCCACGACGAATGACGGATGACCGTCTTGCAAAAAACGTGAAGGAAACAGGGCAGTCGAAGCAGAGGGCAATCTAAAAAAAGATGGAAAGATGTCCCATGAATCAACTAATGTCGAGATTCTTTTTTTTTTATTGGAAGAACAGGTGGAAGCCTATAAAGAAGATGAAGAAGAAGACTTATCATACAGAGTATGGTCAAGTACCTAATGTAATAAAAAAAGTGTTTTTTCAAAAGCAATTTGAAACGCGATAGTTAAAATTTTTTTCAACTTCTTTTTTTTTGAAATATCTCAATAACTGTATAATTAAAGTTTTGGGCATCTTTATTTTTGAAAATAGTTGGTAGTTTTTTCAAAAAATCAGCTCGGGTTCAGATTAACCAAGATATATTTTAAAAGAGACAGAATTCAATCAATCTTTTTCGGACAAATTCTAAGATTTTAGTAGAAATATTATTAAATTGCGATATCAGAGGGGATTCATCCCCCCAGGAGTCGAACCTGAGAACTAACACGCTATCCGGGCTTAGAATTTGTCCGAAAAAGATTGATTGAATTCTGTCTCTTTTAAAATACATCTTGGTTAATCTGAACCCGAGCTGATTTTTTGAAAAAACTACCAACTATTTTCAAAAAAAAAGATGCTCAAAACTTTAATTATACATTTAAATAAGAGGACTTTATGAAAAAATTATTTTTCATTTTAAGCTAAATTTTTTAATTTCCGTTCTAGAAGAATGGAGTGAAAAATTTCTGTGCTTATATCATACGAGCTTTTCGTGCGTGCCTTCGGCACGCCCTCGAAACTCGGCCCTCCGGGCTGGTGCCCTGGCGGGCGGCGTCTCGGTTCAAAAATTTTATTCCTCTTAAAACACCACACTCCAAATGTATACCTGTAAACTCCCGAAAATACATAGTCTCTTAAAAGTTTCGCCTCATTTTCGTTCTGACACAGCTACAGAAATGAGGCTCTAGATATGAATCTGGAAGTATTTTTTTTTCTCTATAATCTACAGCATTGTGATATTTTTTGTGTGGAAATAGATTTATTTAAATAAGTGGGATTGTGTGAGGAGGAGAATTATATTATATCTTTTTTTAAAATTCGATAATGTATATAAGGCTCCAAATATTTCAAAGAGATCAGGTCTTGTGTGTATGATATGACAGGCTGCTCCCTCCAGTATTGCCATGAGAAACTTATATGGGCATGCGTGTCTTAAGTCGTTCAATTTTGTAAAAATCCAAAAATAAGAATAACAAAATTTAGATTTTTAAAAAATTATAAAAAAGTTGCAAATTATCAAAAAATAAACAAATAATATATAAAATATAAATCAAATAAGATGTGATTAATTTATTTTTCTGTTCGCAAAGAAAAGCGAATTGAATATTTAATTTTTGAGTGGTGAGGCGAGGGGGGGGGGAATAATTATCAATATATTTAATGTTTCTTAATTTAAAATCAATTGGAGTCTTTCATTTCAAATTACAATTAAAATTATATTTCAAATTTGTCGCAAATATACCGACGGCATCAGCGCTCCCTTTCGGCAGCATTCTCAGAGCGTTGTTACAAATTAATCTAGCCTCTTATTTATAGTATTATTATTTATAGTATACTAGCTGTACCCGGCGTGCCTCCGGCACGCCTGTCCCAGCTAGGCCCTCCGGGCGGGTTGCCCTGGCGGGCGGCGTCTCGGAATGAAAGTATGAGGTGTCCAAAATTGATTACCTTTTATGTAAATTGTTTTTTTTATATATATATATATATATATATATAGCTGACCCGGCCACGCGTTGCTGTGGCTAAAGTTTTTGTTATATTACATTATAGTAAACAATCTAAGAGGAACGATAAGAGAACATCAGTCACGGAGTCCACTATGCTTTTTCACACAGATAGTATTTGTAAAAAAATATGGTGATCTCCTTATTTGACTTTCTACTACTATAACCCTTTAGTACAATGAAATTATTTACGAACAAAGACGAAAATGTTGATGTTGGTATACAAATTCACTGGATTGAGATTTGAAGGGGAAGTACGTTGAACACAATTAATTAAAATGTTCTTACACTTGATATTAAGCAGAAATCAATACAAAATAAAAATTTATCAGATTTATTATTTCCATTTAATTTTATAACAAATAAGTATATTACAGTATAATACAGTAAATAACATGTGACGCTTAAACTCATGAATGAGGTAGGCAAGGCAGACAGTCTTAAACTTTTAAACATTAATATCTATTTTTTTGAATTATAAATACTTTCAATTTCAATTTAATTTAACACCAATCGGTGCACAATGTTTTTGGTTAACCTGTCTTTAGCTAACACAAATAGATTCGACGGTTTCCCAACACGTGAACACGCAACATATAGTTGCCCATGAGAAAAACATGGATTTTCCAAATCTAAACCACAAATGGACATTGTTTGACCTTGAGATTTATTTATAGACATGGCGAAAGCTAAACGAATTGGAAACTGTAGCCTTTTGAAGGGTATGGTAGAATCTGATGGTATCATCGGAATACGTGGCAGCAGGACCATTTTTCCTTTAAACTTCCCAGCCAAAATGGTTGCTTCAAGAATGTTTCCGGTGATCTTTTTGATGACCAAACGCGTACCGTTACATAATTGAGGTGGATTCAAATTACGGAGGAGAATAATAGGGGAACCAATCTTTAATCGAAGATTATGTGGTGGCATTCCAGGGATATCTAATGAATTTAAAAATTCAATCGGAAAATTTACACTTTCATTTTCATCAACAACAGTATCGATTGATTTAAAAGACATCAGATCGCCTGGTAACAACTGTTGTATCTGGAAGTTAATTTCGTCAACATCAACGTTTTTGGCTGCCAAAATCGCCCGTTGACTGAGCCATTCATGATTCAAATAATTATTCTGTATATCCGGGAAAATACTCTGAATCAATTCATTTTTATCCTGAACAACAGTGCAAAAATTGTCTGGTAGTTTAATGCATCGCGTATTTGGTTGCAGTTCTATTTTACCGTTCCCAATATCTAGTAGTTGTTCGGAAAATATTTGTGCTGATGGATCATTTTGCAATTGTACTCGCATATTTATGGTCAATCTATGTGGCCGGCTATGCTAACACCAAAAATTTAAAAAGTGGAAATATTTGAATTATACGGTATTTCGTTCACTACAAAATAAATTTAATTAATTTTATAGCGTCAACAACACGTGGTAATTATGCTGTTAAAATGTAGCTTATATGACACGTTCGTAGATTTACCATAGCAGCGCCATCTATTGATTACTTACTCAACCCAGTCGAAAGGTATCGACATCTGTTAGAATCATTTGGAAATTGTGACTGTCAAATAATAACAGACAAATAATTAGCAATAAATTAAAATTGCGACTATAATTTGAGATTTAAACTATCCTACCTCTCAAGTTGGATCAAACTGCACATGGTGTGCGAATTTTATTATAATCGGTTCAGTGGTTTAGGAGTCCATTGAGCACATACATTGTGACACGAGATTTATATATATTAAGATATTGCGATTCAGAGAGAGGTTTTTGTCTCGAGGGTGTGAGCTGACTGCCCGGATAGCGTGTTAGTTCTCAGGTTCGACTCCTGGGGGGATGAATCCCCTCTGATATCGCAATTTAATAATATTTCTACTAAAATCTTAGAATTTGTCCGAAAAAGATTGATTGAATTCTGTCTCTTTTAAAATCTCAATAACTGTTCATTGGTAAAAGAAATTGAGCAAAACTGGCTTTTTGGTCTACATTCTACAAGAAGTCCTGGAGTGAACATCGAAAAATTATATTTTGCTAGACATTAATTATAATTAAATACACTAATTTAAAAATGAAAAAAATCTTGAGCGACCTCTATAAATTGATATATCGACTTGAAATTTTCAGAATATTTATAATTTTCAATGTAGAGAAAAAAAAATTTAATTTTCTACCATTTTGGAAATTTTTAAAAATCTTGAGTGAAATCTTAAAATTTTCTAATACAGCTGATTTTTAAGGGAGCATTTTAAAAACATGTTAAATTAACATATTTTCATGCGTGATCAAAAATAAAAAAAAATCGTTTTTTTTTTGGGGCCACCCTAATGATGCGGTTGAAACCCCTAGGATTGAAAGGCCCGATTCTCTCTTCTTAAAACCTTGCTGTTCCTCTCTAATTGACAAATAGTTGATCAGATTGGCTAGAATAATTTTAGAGAAAAGCTTTAGAACAGTTAGCAAAGTTATTCCTCGGTAATTATTCAGACTTGTTTTAACTCCTTTTTTGGATTGTGCTTTATTTACATCTCGTTGGTACTTTAAAAGATATATATAAACTTGTTCTTAAAATAATTATACTCTAGTTGTTTTATCCCATCTAAGAAGTTTGTTTCATCCAGATCTTCAAAATAACGTTTTACTTCCTCATTCAGCTCATTATCTGAGGAAAATCTTACAACAAGACGTTTTTTGAATTTTTTTGGCATAGACAACAACATTTGTGTGAACACGTGCATTATTCTGATAGAAAATGATTTTTTTTTCTTTGCTAAATTCTGTCTTTTTTCACGATTTTTTTCATTTAATTTGTCTAAAAGAATACCCTAGTACAGGGGTCGGTAACCTTTTGAGACGGAAGAGCCAAAAGTTACAATTTATAAAATTTATCAGTTTCTAAAGAGCCAGTAAAATTTTTGTTTTAATATTATGATATTTGATTAGGATTAGGTATGTAAATTTAAATAAATAGGTTTAAATATGAAATAATATCTCTTCATATAAAAACATCCAAAAGTTTCTCACAAAACATATTAAAGTATTTTAGCTAGCTCTGCTAGAATACTAAAATTAGTAATCAAATAATATAACTATAATTAACGCCTAAATGCCATCCCGAAATGAAGGTATACGAACCGAAGAACCGAGCCGAACTGAATAAATCTTAATCGAACATTACAAGGTTTGTTTGGGAACCCATTTTTTTATCTAATCGAACCGAGATCATAAACCGAACCTGTTCAAATTGTTTTTTGACAGTGGGCAGCTGATGATCTTCGTTTTAGCCTAAAATAATATAATAATACTATATATATTTATCTAGATTAATTTGTAACAACGCTTAGAGAAATTTCTCTAAAAAAATTACCATCTTGCCTAGAATCGAACCGACGAACTCTTGAACTATGGTCATCAGCTCTAACCACTAGACCAATGTCACATTAATATTTATATCTTGATTTCTGTTACTAAAACTATATATTTTTGATTTAGACTTTGTGTCTAGATAATATTGTATTCATTTGAACTCGAATGAAAATGAAAAAACACCAATAGATTTTAAATTAAGAAACATTAAATATATATTAATTAACGAGGCAAATTTGAAATAAAATTCTCAGCTCTGATTTTAAACTGATGGCTCCAATCGATTTTCATTAACCAGGCAAATTTGAAATATATATATTCGAATTTTGAAATGAAATTTTAAATTAAGAAACATTAAATATATTGATAATTCTTCCTCCCCCCCCCCTCGCCACTCAAAAATTAAAGATGCGAAACTTTTAAGAGACGATGTATTTTCGGTAGTTTACGGGTATACATTTGGAGTGTGGTTTTTTAAGAGGAATAAAATTTTTGGACCGAGACGCTGCCCGCCAGGGCACCAGCCCGGAGGGTCGAGCTTCGAGGGCGTGCCGAAGGCTAAATGCTAGTTAGAGGGTTCCGCTATTTATATATTTTAAAATACATGAGATATCAAATTTGTTCTTATTTATCGTTTTTAAAGAGGGAATTTTTTTAAAATTTTAAATTAAACCACTTCTGGAGTTCTGAAAGGTTCAAAAACCACTTAAAAGTGGTCATTTTAGAACATAACTAGTATTTATTCACACTGTCATTTTGCCCTTACAGTTTAATAGATAATGGATAATTCATTGTAAACCCATTGTAAACATGTTTCCCCCTTTTTGACCCCTTTAAAGGGTCGAATTTCAAAAAGTCCTGAAATTGCTTTTTAGAAATTTTTATTTAGTATTTTTATAAGTAAAAAGCAAGTAGATATCTCTTATCGTCCTTAAGATAAATTAATTATGATATAATATAGATAAATTTTGAAATGAAAGACTCCAATTCATTTTAAATTAAGAAACATTAAATATATTGATAATTGTTCCCCCCCCCCCCTCGCCACTCAAAAATTAAAGATGCTAAACTTTTAAGAGACGATGTATTTTCGGTAGTTTACGGGTATACATTTGGAGTGTGGTTTTTTAAGAAAGAATAAAATTTTTGGACCGAGACGCTGCCCGCCAGGGCACCAGCCCGGAGGGCCGAGCTTCCAGCCACTGAGGAAGTCGCTAATCAGTGACGAAACGTTTGGCCCATTTAATTAAGAAACTTTGCGTTTGATTTAAATTCTGGTCCAACTCTCTACAATCCTTTTAAATATTTGATTATGGATGCGAACAATGAAATATAATCTATTAACAATAATATTCCCTTAGCATCTTATAAGTTTGCATGTTTAAATTCAGATCAACCAATACATATTCCATTTCATTGAAAATTTATTTTGGCTTTAATCCAGTACATACTCCCTTTGATTTTAGTCTTATATATTAAACTTTCTAATTGGTACTAATTTTTCTTAACTCTTTTTTTTTAGATGCTCAGAAACGAAAAACCCAAGAGAAATTACACAAGGATATAATATTCTCAGAGCCAATGAGTAGATATTTTTGTGATCATTGTTTTGAAGGTTTTAATAAAAAAATTACTTTTCATAAACATTTAACTACCCATTCTGGTGCTAATCCTTACGAATGTAAAGTGTGTAATAAATATTTTCCGAAATTCACGGATCTGGAAGCCCATATCCAGGCGCATTCAGGAGAGAAACCTTATCGCTGCGGAGAGTGTAAAAGACAATTTGGCCAACTGGCACATCTGAAAATTCATTTTCGATCTCATTCCAAACGCGGACCTTCTTATCATTGTAAAATTTGTACCAAAGAATTTTCTTACGTTTCAACATATAAGACTCATCTTCGATCTCACTCAGAAGAGAAGCCATTTGAATGTAATCAATGCAACAAACAATTTTCCCAGGCCTCGACGCTTGGACGCCATTTGCGTATTCATTCTGGGGAGAAGCCATTTAAATGTGAGGAATGCCAAAGAGAGTTTTCAGCTTATTGGAATCTCAAAGATCATCTTCAGACCCATTCGGACGAAAAACCGTTTAAATGTAAAGAGTGTCAAAAAGAATTTTCACGATATTCTTATCTGAAAAAACATCTACGTACGCACTCTGGAGAAAGACCTTATAAATGCAAAGAATGTCCTAAAGAATTTTCCGATTATTCGAATTTAAAACAACACCTTCTAATTCATACGGGTGAAAGAGCATTTATGTGTGATATTTGTCAAAGTTTTTTTTCTAGGAAATCACATTTTTAAAAGACATCTTTTAAAAAATACATTCTAGAAAAAATATTGTCAATCTCAACTAAAATTTTATCGTGGAAATTAAACCAAACGTAATTGATTTTTTTTTTACTAATATATAAATTAATTTTGATTGCCATATAATAAACTCTTGATCTCAATCGTAGAGCGATTTTAAAACTTACCAGGTGTACAAGTATGTAATGCGGATCTTTTTTCTAAAAAAACATGTTCAATTCGAAAGAATGATGAAAAGTGTTTTATTCAAAGTATGCTCCATCGCTTGTTATACATTTTTCCCATCTTTCGGGCAATTTGTGAATACCACGCCAGTAAAAATCTTCCTCTTTTGCTGCGAACCATTCATCGAGCCTATTTTTTAACCGACTTCAAAAAAAGGAGGAGGTTCTCTATTCGACTGAATTTTTTTTTTTTTTGTGCCTATGTTACCTCATATCTCCGCCAATTGTCAACCGATTTTGAAAATTTTTTTGCATTGGGTCCAGTCTAGCTTCCGATTGGTCCCATTTTTTTTTCGATTTTTTTTCATAGGTATTAGACCTTTTTTATTAGGTTTGTTTAGACCTAACCTCTTTGTTTGTGAACCGATTTCGATGGTTCTTTTTTTATCCGAAAGGGGTGTCTTGGGGATGGTGTCATATTGATTTGGTCAAGTTCTGATGATATGATCACTATTAATAACATCACTAAAAAGAGAAAAATAAAAATTTTTAAGAAAAAATAAAAACCGACTTCAAAAGATTAAATGCAACAAATATAAAAATACACTAAAAGGTATAAAATAATTATTATCTTATTTAGTTACAACTAAACGACGAAATATTAACATGAAATTACTTTTGAAGTTGGTGCCAAACATATACCTTTTTATGAATCGCACTCGACGGATCTTACTTAGTACGTTTGGCGGGTACGCTCGCTTATAGGTATAGTTTGTTTGGCACCGACTTTAAAAAGTAATTTCGTGTTAATATTTCGTCGTTTAGTTGTAACTAAATAAGATAATAATTATTTTATACCTTTTAGTGTATTTTTATATTTGTTGCATTTAATTTTTTGAGGTCGGTTTTTGTTTTTTTCTTAAAAATTTTTATCACATCTTCGTACTGAACCAGCACTGCTCAGCAAGTGCGTGACAGATCGATGCAAACAAATAGTAATCGGAAGAAGCATAGTCTGGTGAGTAAGCCTCATAGGGTAGAACTTCCCAGCTGAGTGCTTCCAACGTCTCGCTCGTGTATGATGGAGAATTGTCATGGAGAAAAATGACCTTATGTTGACTTTTTTGATATACTGATCGTTTTTTGAGCAGCGAACTGTTCAAATCGATCAATTGTTATTGGTTGCGTTTGGTATTAATCAATTCAATCGTTTTCGTCCAACAGATGCTTGAAATTCTGCACCTTCTTAGCTTCTTGGCGGTTTTCCGTGTTCCTTGTCTTCAACATCAAAATCACCATTTTTGAAACCATCTTTCACAAGTATCTTGTGATGGAGCATGTTCACCATAATCGATCTGATTCAGCAGCAGTTCTCCTCGAATGAAAACAAAAAATTAATGCTGTCGGCGAATACTCTTTATTTGGCACAAATTTCGACATATTGAACACATCAAAACAAAAAACAATACTATGCAAACACTTTTTCAGTTTATCACTTATGCGCTTTTGACACTTGTTGATGGCGCAACAAAGTTCCATCTATTTCAAATCTTTATGCTAAACACTGCATTGGGGCTTCATCTGTTTCTCAAATCCGCATTCCATACTTGTACACCTAGTATAAACATGTGAAGAAAAGGCGTGTCAATATTTAAGACATTAAAACGCATCCTCAGTCGATATCCAGTTTCAAATCTCAATTCCATATGATTTATCGTTTTTTGAGATATCGCTACCTATTCACAGACTGACTGAAAATGTTCTTATTGGATTTAAGGTATAAAAAAATGTGTATTTCTAGTTAAAACTCGAATTCGAATTTTCGAGGCCATCGCAATACTCTCACTTGTTCTTCGTATTCAAGTGAAAATAATAAAAATTTATTTATAAACTTAATTCTACAAAAGACTTATATCTTTTAACTTATTTAGTCATTTTCTTACTTAATATAAACTATTTCTAATTCATACATACATATTTATATTAGTTTGTTCTGAACTTTTGCCACAGACGAAGCTATTGTGATTTAAGAAATGTGTATTTATTATTACTGTTTACCTCTTAGAGTGCGTTTACGTTAGAGTTATCATAAAAATTCAAGAGAGTCCTAAATTGAAAGAATATTTTATAAAATGACTAATTCTAAAGAAGAAATAATTTTTTAATTGCAATAAAATAATAAATTAGTAGCTACCTACTACCTATTATACCTATTATTAAGTAGAAATTTCCCTTTTTTTGGGAATTCGTGAGGCTTATTTAGCCCCAGGGGTGGTTGGTGTTCCTCAAAAATTTTTAAAGAAAAAAAATATATATATATATATACTAGCTGCAAGGCCCGCCTTCGGCGGCCCTCTTGCTAGCCAGGGAGCACGCCCCCTGGACCCCCAGCCCACGAACCCCCCCCCCCCCCTTGAATCGTGTGCAACCAAAATTTGGCGTGATTTGGAGCAATGTGTAGACAAAACCTTAATTTTTATATATATAGATACATATTAATGTTCTGATGATTTGTCTAAGTTATTGAAGGTGAGATGGCAGGAGGAAGGCATGATTATATGTATATTTTTATTTGATTTATTTCACTGTAATGTTTTAAAATAATTGACATATTTTAGAAAAGGAAAATTATCACATGTAAAAGATTTTTTCAATTGTGTGGGAAAGATATTTTTTTGAAAGAAATTTTTTTTCAAATTTTATTTTATTTAATTATTGTCCTGACTAATAGACCAAGGTAATGACAATAATTTCTCATTGTATTTTTAATGTAAAAGATGAGTTTATTTTTATTACAATTTTATTATAATTGTTGTACAGGAAGGTTACATTATTTCTATTGTTTTTGTTTTTAAAAAAAAGGATATAATGTCTTTTGCTTTTTTGATGTATGAAAGAACTAAAAGATGGACGCCTCAATAATACAAACTATAATTAGAGGTAACACATGTTCAGTACTGTAATTTTCCTTATATACTTTCATGTCTTCCAGACTGATGATGGCAGGTTGAACCGGCCGAAACTGTTTCGATTTATACATTTGACTAAAATAAAAAGAAAGAACATTAGTATATATATTTTTTCTTGAACATTTTTTGAGTAACTCCAACCACCTCCAAGGGCGGATCCAGGAATTTTTTATGGGGGGGGGGGGAGAATGTATATAAGGTGCCGCCCGATGTATATAAGATCTACTTTTTATCTCGAAAGTGTGTCGCGATCGAATTGTCCAAGCGGGGGAGAGGCCCCCCCCCCACCACACACACATAGAACTTTATTTACAATTTTAAAAAATTTTAAAAATTAAATGTTTTGTTTTTTTTACAATTTTTTTTGCCAGGCACGGGCCTCTATGGGGGAGGCGGTCGCCTCCCCCCCCTGGATTCGCCCTTGACCACCTCTGGGGCTAAATAAACCTCACGAATTCCCAAAAAGGGAAATTTATACATAATATAGCCATCTGTGTGCATCTACATGGACCTATTATTAAGTTTAATTAATCATTAATTGGCAGACACTCCATGGATTACTATTTATAATTTCCATCTCCAGTTCTAAAAAAATCCAAAAATCATATAATATAAATAAATAAATTAAAAACAGGAACATGCCATATAAAAATTAACAATTATTTTCTATTATATTTATTAAATTTATTTCAATTTTGTGACATGTAACACTTGAAGTTCAAATAATGTTTGAAGAGTTTCATCTTCTTTTTAAATAATTAATTCTAACAAAATGTGTGGAATATAAATACCATATATGAGAATGCAAGTAGAAACCTTTGATAAGAAGGTGATTTTTTTGGGGCCCATGGTATAAATTTCCCTAAAAAGTGTCGACTTGCATACTGGACAAGGGAGAAAATATGAGTCGTTTATTTTGAAAGTGCTCTAAGTCCATTATTTGTTATTTTAAGATATTTGTATTTATATTTTTATGTATTTATTTTGACGATTTCATGAGGATATTGTACTCCTTTGGCTATGATATTATAAATTTGAAAAGAAGACATCTATGTCTAACTAAATCTGTCATTAACTCATTTTTTTACTTTATCCAATGCAAAGCAAGTTTGAGTTGTTTGCCATAAAAGAATTTAGTCTTTTTTGATTTTAAGTCGATTCTTCCACGTTTTCAATAGAGGTTGCCATTAATGGTCAAAACATCAAAAATTGAATGCAATAAGGTTATTCCTCTAGTATTAGATGAGAATCGATCGTTATTTTTGATTTTAAGTCGATTCCTCCATGTCTTCAGCAATGGTTACCAATAATAATCGAAACGTCAAAAACCTAATGTAGAATTGTTATTCCTCAAGTATTAGATGAGAATCGATGGCTATTTTTGATTTTTAAGTCGATTCCTCTATGTCTTCAGCAATGGTTACAATAATAACCGAAATGTCAAAAATCCAATGTGGAATGGTTATTCCTCGACTCTTAAATGAGAATTATTTTTGAATTAATGTCAATATGAACTACAAATTGCAAGTGATATCTGATTAATAATAAAGGAACAAACATATTAATATTTCAAATGAATTTGGATAAAGTTTAGCAACGATCCGTTGCAGTTTATTCAAAATTGGACTTAGGTCACTTTCAAAATAAACGGGACTTATAGATATATTCGTTCTTGTCAATGTTCAACCAAAAAACCTATCTCTATCCTCATTTCTACAATTTCGATATAAATGAATGTTTTGATTTTCTTTGTTTTCCATATAGGTATCTTCGATCTTATCTTTTCTCATAATTCCAACGTAAATGCAAATACCAACAAATTTTTAATTTGTGTGACAAAATAAAATTCTTTAAACTCTAGATTTCTTTGGAAAATGATGTCTTCTTATTATTATGGATAATTTTAATTACATGTTAGAAGGTTTATATTCATCCTCTGGTAATTGAACCCAACTCAATCGAAAGCATATAATAGTGCAATTTGTAATTTAATCTGGATATGTTCTAATAAGCTCTACATGTATGTTAAATCTAATCTATCAGTCTTCCTGACTATAAAAATGTCTAAAAAATATGATTTCTGTTTAATTGTAAAACAAGTAATTATTGAGATGAAATCAATGAGGGTATCCTCTAATTGATACAAATAAACATACGCCTATATATAAATGAATATTATATTTATACCCACATATAAATACAATTTTATTTTTTTCATAAAGAGAAACAAAGAGGTTGTCCTCTGCTTGATGCAAATAAACATACACATAGGTATATAATATCAAATATAAATATGTATTGAGTGAATATTGATGAAGCAGACCAAAAAAAAACTACACTACACTTAATAACATTTACACTTAATTCTGGTGAGAATGAAATACGATATAATATTGCTACTGCCACTGAGAGAGGAGGCAAGGGGGATGTCACATTGGATTTTCTTCTTCATTGACCTTCCAAAACCCTGAAAAAAGAGGAAATAAGCCTCCGAAACGTCGGTTTATGAATAGAATGATAGTTTAAATTATCTTCTTCTTCTTTTTTGAATTTTGGACTGTCTCATCAATATCCACTCAATTCATTTATCAGTTCATCTCCAAAAATTACCTTAATCTTATATAAATATGTATATATATTATTTATTTGTTTAAGAGTATAGCTTGGCCTTCATCATCAGTATTTTTAATTATAACTATTATTTATCATGGCTCAGTATTAGGTGGATATTGAAAATCTGTATACAAAGCAGGCTAACTAGCTAAACACAGAAACACTGTTTAGCTAGCTGCCTGCTTATGAGAAATAATATTTATAATTAAAAATACTGATGATGAAGGTCAAGCCTTCGAAACTATACTCTCAAACAAATCTATATAATAAAAATGAATTTCTGTTTCTTTGTAAGCGCAGATCTCTCAAATGCCTGGACCGATTTGGCTATTTTTTTTTAAATGTTCGTAATAGTCCAATTCAGGTTAATACGTAAAAAAAAATTGGAAAAGTTGCCCGGAAAATTGGAAAATTCAGGAAAAACTAAAAAAAAAAATCAGGTTAGCCAACATAGCTTGCCAGACAATAAAAGAACTAAACGAGCAAAAAAAACAATCTATTTTTTTTAAAGCACATTTTTAAAACAAAAATTAAAAAATAAACTGCAACGGATCGTTGCTAAACTTTATCCAAATTGATTTGAAATATTAATATGTTTATTTTTTTATTATTAATCAGATATCACTTGCAATTTGCAGTTCATGTTGACTTTAATTCAAAAATAATGATCGATTCTCTTTTAACAGTCGAGGAATAAACCATTCTACATTCGATTTTTGACTTTTCGGTTTTTATTGATAGCCATTGCTGAAGACATGGAGGAATCGATTTAAAATCAAAAATAACGATAGATTCTTATCTAATACTAGAGGAATAACCTTATTGTATTCCATTTTTGATGTTTTGACTATTAATGGCAACCTCTACTGAAAACGTGGAAGAATCGACTTAAAATCAATAAGACTAAATTCTTTTATGATAACCAACTCAAGCTTGAGAATAAGATAACTTTTTATAAATAGATTGTATATACTTTTGTGTCTAGCAAAATGAATAATAATTGTAATTTTCAAGTCTTCTTATCTATAATAATACCTACATATAATATAACTTTTTTTTATTTTCCCCTTAATGATAACAAATGGATTTTTAATACATTTTAAATATTTGTTTCATCTTATTTGTTATGAGTGTATATTGCAGTTAAATAGAATCTTAAATTATATCTATTTAAGACTTTATAATAAAACAATTATATTTATTCTCTGTAACTAATAAAACATCAAAAAAGCAGCCATGTGGGGATCCAGTGGGCTTCGCGAAGGCGGGCCTTGAAGCTAGTAGATTTTATATATACATATTTATATTTGATATTATATATGTGTTTATGTTTATTTGCATCAAGCAGAGGACAATTTCTTTGTTTCTCTTTATGATTCAACAACTCTACTACTCTCAGCAAAAACAAAATCTTTACAATTTTATTTGATAGAGACTAAAATTTCGAAGGCTTCTTCAGTTCTTTTTTTCTAAATAAAATTATTTGCATCAAATATTGATTTCCTCTTAAAAATCAACAACTTCACAACTTGCTATAAGAAAATATTTTCAAACAATTAATACAAATGAATTATATTTTAGAGTATTTTCACTTGAAAGGTGTTTCATCCAGTTTTCAATTCAAAGTTTAAGGCTACCCTGACTGAACCGAATTCCATAAAAAATCTCTCTAAAATTGGATCATTGAAAAAAAGGCTGTATTAAAAAAAATATGATGAACTAATTAATAATTCAGTTGAATACCAAATCGAAATGAGCCTTTTTAATCGACTTCAAAAAAGGAGGAGTTTCTCTATTCAACTGATTTTTTTTCTTTGTGTCTATGTTACCTCATATCTCCGCCAATTGTGAACCGATTTTGAAAAAAAACTTTTGCATTGGGTTCAGTCTACCTTCCGATTGGTCCCATTTTTTTCATAGGTATTAGATCTTTTTTGTTAGGTTTGTTTGTTAGGCCTAACTTCTTTGTTTATGAACCGATTTCGATGATTTCGATGATCTTTTTTGTTATTTAATTAATTAAAAGTATTTTTCTATTTTCTATAAAATAATTTATTCGAATATTAATTTCATTCTCTTAAAAAATCCGACAATTTGAAGGATCGTGGCACTCCTTCTTCAGGATTTAAAATGGTCAACGAAAGAATCTCCGTGTATATTAATACTATTATTTTTAATTGCAATTATATTTAAAACTATATTTTATTTTGGCTGCAAATAAAAGTCGACCTTTTTATCCTGATCATCATCATTGAGTACACCGTCCTAAGACTGGTTTGACACAACCACCCGGCTCTACTCCATTTACCAGCTTTTTGACCTCTCTAAATGTCTCGCATCCCACATCCTTAATTATTTTGTCGAAATATTCTAATCTGGACCTTCTCCTTTTCTCCCCCCTCCCTCCTCCAAAATATCCTGAATTTAATATTAAAAATAATTTTATTATATCGATTTTAACTGAAGGTGTTCCAGGTAGGTACTTATTTATTTTTGTTAAGGGAGAATGGTGTGGGTTCTTGATAAATAATGAATAAATAAAGACCTTTATTATCCAACACAAAAAAATTACAAATGTTTCACAAATACAAAAAACTTCGACCTTGAGGCCCAAAAGCCTCACCATCGAATGACCATTTTTTTTTTTAATTTTTAACATATTTTTGTTACTCCTTATTTTGGTAAGGGAAAAAATTGATAAAAAAACCCCATACTTTTTATTTTTAACATAAAAAAAAAAGAAAAAAACACAAAAAACAAAACAAAATGTGGGTTCTTGATGAAAAATTTTAAATAAAGTAAAGAAAATCTCACTATTTGAAGACGTATAAAAAAAATGAAAAAATTTAACTAGAAAAAAACTGTATATATTTTTGAAAAGAACATAAAATAAATTTTTTTAAAATGTTTTTTAAACATTATCAGACAAAAAAAGGGGGGGGGGGGGTCAAAAATAAAAATTCTAGCCCTTTGGACCAAGCTCAACCAAATTTTATATACTATATAGGCTGCCTTTATAGTTTAGACACATTAAACGCGTTTCACTTTGATGATGGTTCCTATATAGGGAAACTATATAGTTCCAATACGTTTTGTGCTGCTAGGGCATATTCTGTGGACCCTCTAGGGCCTAAGGCTACAAATGCAAAAACTATCCAAATTTTGTATATATAGTTTGGTCGAAACTGCTAGAATTTTCATTTTGGACCCCCCCCCATTTTGGCTGGTTAGTTTTTGCATTTCTAGCCTTCTAGGGGTCCACAGAATATGTAGGGATACAAAATTTGGTTGAATTTGAGAAAATATTCTTGAAAAGGACAAAATAAATTTTTTTTTAAATGTGTTTTAAACATTATTCTACAAATTTTTGTATACATATTCTGTGGCTCCCAAAAAGGCTAGAAATTCAAAAACTAACCACCTAAAATGGGGGAGGGTCAACAATTAAAATTCTAGCCCTTTCGACCAACCAAATTTTCTATACATATTCTGTGGGCCCCAAAAAAGCTAGAAACGCAAAAACTAACCAAATTTTGTATCCAAAATTTAGTCAAAAGAGCTAGAATTTTTGTTTTTGACCCCCCCATCCCTTTTTCGTTTGATACAATGTTTAAAACACATTTTAAAAACAATTTATTTTATATTCTTTTCAAAAATATATTCAGTTTTTTTATTTATATTTTTTCATTTTTTTATACCTCTTCAAAATGTGGTAGATCTTTATGCCCCCCAACTTGTACAAAATATTAGGTAGGTTTCACCATGATACTTTCACTTATCACTTCGTTCTCTCGCCTTCTTTGACTTCATTCTCCCGATTTCACTCCTTTAAATAGGTCCACAGGAGGCCAAAACTTACCTAGTATTTTAAATTTTAAAAATTTTCTCAAATTTATTTATTTATTTATTTATTTCCCCCATCTATAGTTTCTTATGAATTTTGTCATACTATATAATTATTATCAATCTTCACGCAAAAAAAGGCGCCTAAGATTTACGCAACCGAACAGTTCTCTTGGCATGCCTAATGCCTACCCTATAAATAGAAGGCGCACAGCTTAAACGGCCGCATCTCAATGGAATTGGACCTCTCCCCCTCTGAATCAGAACCTCGCAGAAAACAAATAGTGTGTGCACTAAGAGACTTTCACTTACCACCTCTGACTCTCGCTTTCTTTGACTTCATTCTCCTGATTTCACTCCTTTAAACCGATCCAGAGGAGGCCAAAATCTTAACAAGTAAAAGGGAACTACCAGTAAAGCAAGTTGAATCAAAACTAAAGCCCTGAGCAGTATCAATTGCGCATCTTTATCGGTCGTTTATCCCTAGTGTTTTTTCCAGACTTAAGCCCTTGAGAATAGAAATTTATAGAATTGAATTGGATCTTTTGTAACTTTATCATGTGAGGCAATTAAAAATTACTCAAATATTGGCAAACCTTTCAATTTAACTTATAACCTTCATCAGTATAACTTCAAATATATAGCAAAATTTAATTATACATATATTTTATCAATACAGAGGGGTCCAAAAAATGTATCCACTGTTTAAAAGTCCATAACTTGCAAACTAATTGATGAAGTTGTCTCATTTTTGGTGAAAGTGTAGCTTAAAGTCCAACTTAAAGATATCACTGTAGGTGTTCGAAATGGTCACCATTAACATCCACACACAAACGATGCCGCCGAACTGTAGCACGAACTACTGACTGCAACGTGTTCAGTTGGATATATGCATATGAATGTACGATGGATTCTGGTCTGGGGAGCGTGGTGGATACTAGACAGCACCTCTACGGCCTATCCATCTTCCTGGTAGATTTTCGTCGTCGTTTCACGGGCACACTGTCTCACAGACTTCTGTGGTGAGCTAGTGAATTGTTGTAACACACGACAGGAGTTAGCTGGACTTGTTACTGTTACAGATCGTTGTTTGTGTGCATCTTTAACACAGCCTTCGGCTTCAAATTTGCCTCGAATGCGACGAATCGTTAAACGTGTCGGTGGCTCTGTTTGATACACATTTCGCCATTGCCGTTGAACTTCATTAATGTTTTCGTACTTGAAATACCACTTCAAAACTGACTTCTTTTCATCGAATGTAAGCCTTGCGCCAGCCATGTTTACTCGAGTCATAGATAAAAGATATATGACTCGAGTCAGGTGTGTTAACCTCACAGGATTTTTTGGTAAATTCATTGGACGCCTTAGGCCACCAGGGGCGCTATTTTGACACTCGCGCATATATGTCTTGGAATCACGTGGTGCCGTTCCATTTGACAGTTTCCTCTAGTCAACCATAGATAAAAGATACATATAGATGGCGAACTCTCAGGGTTTTTGGTAAATTCAACAACTGGGTGCCTTAGGCCGCCAGGGGCGCTATTTGACACATGACACTCACACACACGCACATTTAAATGGAGGCAGGAAATTTAAAATTATTTTTTATCACACTAAATAATTCAAGATAAAAATAGAAATTAAGACTAAAGTCATCTAGATTGGGAATTTTTAATGAGAACATCTCATAAAAAAGCCCCGATCTAGATGGCTCCAGTCTTAATTTCTATTTTTATAAGGAAATCAGCTATAAAAGCGTCAAATCTGAAAAGATAAGTAAACATGAAATAAAAGATTTGAAGTAAGGAATAAAAAACAACATTTTTATTATTACGTATATATATATATATACATATATTGGTATCTGATTACATTTTTATATTTAATACAAATAATAATGAAGTGCTTATTTATTTAATACATTTTTATTAATCTACCACCGGTTCGGAAATAGCTCTACTGAGAAGCCGGCAAGAACTCAGAAAAGCAATCACATGTTATAATATTATATACATTCAATTATAAATATTAATCTAAACATAAATATATAAAACAGCAATATTCACAATAAGTTTGCGTTTAAAAAAATAAATATTTTAACAATTATAATAATAATAATTGGAAATTTTGAATTTTAAATAATGTTCCGGGTATAAAAATATCAGTGTATTGTGCTTCGCGTGTTGTCAGAGAACTTTGAGAACCGATGATGTAGAAAATCGATTTGAAGTCAGTCTAAAAACCTTAAGACAATATCCCTGGAAAAAACAAAGTATTTATTATTAATATATATATATATATATATATAGATAAAAAATCGAACATTTTTGGTGTAATTAATCATTAAAAAAGAAAACATTCTTATTTATCATATATTTTAAAAAAATAATAAACCTTTTTATATTTAATTAAAAGGATAATGAAATACTTATCTTTTGAGAATCTGTTGCAGTAAAAAAAATATATAATAAAACTATTTCGGAGTTATTTATAACAAATCGAATTTTAAAATTTTAAATAATTTTCATTATTCATCTTCAGGAGAGGAAATTGCCAGTGTATTGTGCTTCGCGAATTCTATAATTTTGGTAACCGTTATGTATTAGATCGACATTAAGACATTGTTCCTAGAAGAATTAAATATTAATTAATTATATATATAGTATATATATATATATATAAATTCAAAATAAAATATATAACTTTTACATTTAAAGGGAAACTAATTATTAAAAATGGGTAAAAAAATGAATGAATTATTAAAAAAACAAATTCTTTTTATCATATAATTTTTAAAAATAATAAACATTTTTATATTTAATATAAAGGATAATGAAATACTTATCTTTTCAGAAACTGTTGCAGTAAAAAAATAAATATCGATGAAGTATTATTCTCTTTGTTTTTTTGAACCGACAGGATGCAACAAAAAAATAGGGCATAATTGGATTATTATTAAATCTGTATCAATAAAAAGAAAAATAATAATGAATAAAGTATAGTATATAAAGTTAATTTCATAAAAATATAAATTTTATATATATATAGCTACCTATTGAGAATATCAGCAAAAACAAATTTCACAATTTTAATAATTGATTTTGATAATAAAATTAATAGCTAAGATAAATAATATATTAAAGTAGTATAAAAGAAAATAGATAATAAAATTATAAACTAAATAATAAAAAATAACTTTGAAAAAATTCGTTATTTAAGAGAAAAATGAAGTGAATGTTGACTAGAGGAAACTGTCAAATGGAACGGCACCACGTGATTCCAAGACATATATCAGGGTGTGTTAACTCCACAGGATTTTTGGTAAATTCATTGGACGCCTTAGGCCACCAGGGGCGCTATTTTGACACTCGCGCATATATGTCTTGGAATCACGTGGTGCCGTTTAATTAATATTTATATTAATATTTATATTTATATTTATATTTATATTTATAGATTCATCCCAGGAGTCGAACCTGAGAACTAACACGCTATCCGGGCTTAGAATTTGTCCGAAAAAGATTGATTGAATTCTGTCTCTTTTAAAATACATCTTGGTTAATCTGAACCCGAGCTGATTTTTTGAAAAAACTACCAACTATTTTCAAAATAAACTGCAACGGATCGTTGCTAAACTTTATCCAAATTCATTTGAAATATTAATATGTTCTTGAGTAAAGTACTTTAAAATATAATTTTACTAAAAACTTTATTTAACCTTTTTTGTGGTCCCTAAGGTACTTAATTAGGATATTAAATTTCATCAAAATTGGTTAAGTCATTTTCAAGATATTTAGAAAAAACTAAAAAGTACCGAAATAAAGTACTAATGTTTGTGGACCGATATGTACCAAAAACTAATCAGCGCTTCATTTTGTTAAACTGATGGTAGGTTTTCAATTTCATTTCAATCGGCGCAATGGTGTGGAAAAAATCGTGGACTAGAAAAACGATAACACACATCACATCACATCCATCCATCCGCACGCACTTCCAATAAAAAATGGCACTTTTTGGTCTCCTCGGCGAGATTCCAGGTAATTTTTGGCAAAACCGTCACGTGCTAAAATTCAATCTCATTGAATACTTCAATTTGTGACCTTAATTGAGTCCATGGGTTCCGTAGTCTTTACCTGAGGACCCTTTGAAGTCGCGCTTGCCGCGGAGCGATTCCAATACTTTCTCCCATGCTTCGCATTGAATAAAGTAAAAAAGATGCTCAAAACTTTAATTATACATTTAAATAAGAGGACTTTATGAAAAAATTATTTTTCATTTTAAGCTAAATTTTTTAATTTCCGTTATAGAAGAATGGAGTAGAAAAATTTCTGTGCTTATATCATATATTGCGATTCAGAGAGAGGTTTTTGTCTCGAGGGTGTGAGCTGACTGCCCGGATAGCGTGTTAGTTCTCAGGTTCGACTCCTGGGGGATGAATCCCCTCTGATATCGCAATTTAATAATATTTCTACTAAAATCTTAGAATTTGTCCGAAAAAGATTGATTGAATTCTGTCTCTTTTAAAATCTCAATAACTGTTCATTGGTAAAAGAAATTGAGCAAAACTGGCGTTTTGGTCTACATTCTACAAGAAGTCCTGGAGTGAACATCGAAAAATTATATTTTGCTAGACATTAATTATAATTAAATACACCACTTTAAAAATGAAAAAAATCTTGAGCGACCTCTATAAATTGATATATCGACTTGAAATTTTCAGAATATTTATAATTTTCAATGTAGAGAAAAAAAAATTTAATTTTCTACCATTTTGGAAATTTTTAAAAATCTTGAGTGACCTCTTAAAATTTTCTAATCCAGCTGATTTTTATGGGAGCATTTTAAAAACATGTTAAATTAACATATTTTCATGCGTGATCAAAAATAAAAAAAATTCGTTTTTTTTTTGGGGCCACCCTAATGATGCGGTTGAAACCCCTAGGATTGAAAGGCCCGATTCTCTCTTCTTAAAACCTTGCTGTTCCTCTCTAATTGACAAATAGTTGATCAGATTGGCTAGAATAATTTTAGAGAAAAGCTTTAGAACAGTATTTAGCAAAGTTATTCCTCGGTAATTATTCAGACTTGTTTTAACTCCTTTTTTGGATTGTGCTTTATTTACATCTCGTTGGTACTTTAAAAGATATATATAAACTTGTTCTTAAAATAATTATACTCTAGTTGTTTTATCCCATCTAAGAAGTTTGTTTCATCCAGATCTTCAAAATAACGTTTTACTTCCTCATTCAGCTCATTATCTGAGGAAAATCTTACCAACAAGACGTTTTTTGAATTTTTTTGGCATAGCAACAACATTTGTGTGAACACGTGCATTATCTCTGATAGAAAATGATTTTTTTTCTTTGCTAAAGTCTGTCTTTTTTCACGATTTTTTTCATTTAATTTGTCTAAAAGAATACCCTAGTACAGGGGTCGGTAACCTTTTGAGACGGAAGAGCCAAAAATTACAATTTATAAAATTTATCAGTTTCTAAAGAGCCAGTAAAATTTTTGTTTTAATATTATGATATTTGATTAGGATTAGGTATGTAAATTTGATTTTTGATTTAAAATAAATAGGTTTAAATATAGAAATAATATCTCTTCATATAAAAACATCCAAAAGTTTCTCACAAAACATATTAAAGTATTTTAGCTAGCTCTGCTAGAATACTAAAATTAGTAATCAAATAATATAACTATAATTAACGCCTAAATGCCATCCCGAAATGAAGGTATACGAACCGAAGAACCGAGCCGAACTGAATAAATCTTAACCGAACATTACAAGGTTTATTTGGGAACCCATTTTTTATCTAATCGAACCGAGATCATAAACCGAACCTGTTCAAATTGTTTTTTGACAGTGGGCAGCTGATGATCTTCGTTTTAGCCTAAAATAATATAATAATACTATATATATTTATCTAGATTAATTTGTAACAACGCTTAGAGAAATTTCTCTAAAAAAATTACCATCTTGCCTAGAATCGAACCGACGAACTCTTGAACTATGGTCATCAGCTCTAACCACTAGACCAATGTCACATTAATATTTATATCTTGATTTCTGTTACTAAAACTATATATTTTTGATTTAGACTTTGTGTCTAGATAATATTGTATTCATTTGAACTCGAATGAAAATGAAAAAACACCAATAGATTTTAAATTAAGAAACATTAAATATATATTAATTAACGAGGCAAATTTGAAATAAAATTCTCAGCTCTGATTTTAAACTGATGGCTCCAATCGATTTTCATTAACCAGGCAAATTTGAAATATATATATTCGAATTTTGAAATGAAAGACTCAATTCATTTTAAATTAAGAAACATTAAATATATTGATAATTCTTCCTCCCCCCCCTCGCCACTCAAAAATTAAAGATGCGAAACTTTTAAGAGACGATGTATTTTCGGTAGTTTACGGGTATACATTTGGAGTGTGGTTTTTTAAGAGGAATAAAATTTTTGGACCGAGACGCTGCCCGCCAGGGCACCAGCCCGGAGGGCCGAGCTTCGAGGGCGTGCCGGAAGGCTAAATGCTAGTTAGAGGGTTCCGCTATTTATATATTTTAAAATACATGAGATATCAAATTTGTTCTTATTTATCGTTTTTAAAGAGGGAATTTTTTTAAAATTTTAAATTAAACCACTTCTGGAGTTCTGAAAGGTTCAAAAACCACTTAAAAGTGGTCATTTTAGAACATAACTAGTATTTATTCACACTGTCATTTTGCCCTTACAGTTTAATAGATAATGGATAATTCATTGTAAACCCATTGTAAACATGTTTCCCCCTTTTTGACCCCTTTAAAGGGTCGAATTTCAAAAAGTCCTGAAATTGCTTTTTAGAAATTTTTATTTAGTATTTTTATAAGTAAAAAGCAAGTAGATATCTCTTATCGTCCTTAAGATAAATTAATTATGATATAATATAGATAAATTTTGAAATGAAAGACTCCAATTCATTTTAAATTAAGAAACATTAAATATATTGATAATTGTTCCCCCCCCCCCCTCGCCACTCAAAAATTAAAGATGCTAAACTTTTAAGAGACGATGTATTTTCGGTAGTTTACGGGTATACATTTGGAGTGTGGTTTTTTAAGAAGAATAAAATTTTTGGACCGAGACGCTGCCCGCCAGGGCACCAGCCCGGAGGGCCGAGCTTCCAGCCACTGAGGAAGTCGCTAATCAGTGACGAAACGTTTGGCCCATTTAATTAAGAAACTTTGCGTTTGATTTAAATTCTGGTCCAACTCTCTACAATCCTTTTAAATATTTGATTATGGATGCGAACAATGAAATATAATCTATTAACAATAATATTCCCTTAGCATCTTATAAGTTTGCATGTTTAAATTCAGATCAACCAATACATATTCCATTTCATTGAAAATTTATTTTGGCTTTAATCCAGTACATACTCCCTTTGATTTTAGTCTTATATATTAAACTTTCTAATTGGTACTAATTTTTCTTAACTCTTTTTTTTTAGATGCTCAGAAACGAAAAACCCAAGAGAAATTACACAAGGATATAATATTCTCAGAGCCAATGAGTAGATATTTTTGTGATCATTGTTTTGAAGGTTTTAATAAAAAAATTACTTTTCATAAACATTTAACTACCCATTCTGGTGCTAATCCTTACGAATGTAAAGTGTGTAATAAATATTTTCCTAAATTCACGGATCTGGAAGCCCATATCCAGGCGCATTCAGGAGAGAAACCTTATCGCTGCGGAGAGTGTAAAAGACAATTTGGCCAACTAGCACATCTGAAAATTCATTTTCGATCTCATTCCAAACGCGGACCTTCTTATCATTGTAAAATTTGTACCAAAGAATTTTCTTACGTTTCAACATATAAGACTCATCTTCGATCTCACTCAGAAGAGAAGCCATTTGAATGTAATCAATGCAACAAACAATTTTCCCAGGCCTCGACGCTTGGACGCCATTTGCGTATTCATTCTGGGGAGAAGCCATTTAAATGTGAGGAATGCCAAAGAGAGTTTTCAGCTTATTGGAATCTCAAAGATCATCTTCAGACCCATTCGGACGAAAAACCGTTTAAATGTAAAGAGTGTCAAAAAGAATTTTCACGATATTCTTATCTGAAAAAACATCTACGTACGCACTCTGGAGAAAGACCTTATAAATGCAAAGAATGTCCTAAAGAATTTTCCGATTATTCGAATTTAAAACAACACCTTCTAATTCATACGGGTGAAAGAGCATTTATGTGTGATATTTGTCAAAGTTTTTTTTCTAGGAAATCACATTTTAAAAGACATCTTTTAAAAATACATTCTAGAAAAAATATTGTCAATCTCAACTAAAATTTTATCGTGGAAATTAAACCAAACGTAATTGATTTTTTTTTTACTAATATATAAATTAATTTTGATTGCCATATAATAAACTCTTGATCTCAATCGTAGAGCGATTTTAAAACTTACCAGGTGTACAAGTATGTAATGCGGATCTTTTTTCTAAAAAAAACATGTTCAATTCGAAAGAATGATGAAAAGTTCAAAGTATGCTCCATCGCTTGTTATACATTTTTCCCATCTTTCGGGCAATTTGTGAATACCACTCCAGTAAAAATCTTCCTCTTTTGCTGCGAACCATTCATCGAGCCTATTTTTCACATCTTCGTACGAACCAAAGCACTGCTCAGCGAGTGCGTGACACATCGATGCAAACAAATGGTAATCGGAAGAAGCAGAGTCTGGTGAGTAAGCCTCATGGGGTAGAACTTCCCATCTGAGTGCTTCCATCGTCTCGCGAACCGGTTTTTCCGTGTATGATAGAGAATTGTCATGGAGAAAAATAACCTTATTTTGTCTTTTTTGATATTCTGATCGTTTTTTGAGCAGCGAACTGTTCAAATCGATCAAATATTTGTTGGTTGCGTTTGGTATTAATCAATTCAATCGTTTTTGTCCAACAGTGCTTGAAATTCTGCATCTTCTTAGCTTTTTAGCGGTTTTCCGTGTTCCTTGTCTTCAACATCAAAATCACCATTTTTGAAACCATCTTTCACAAGTATCTTGTGATGGAGCATGTTCACCATAATCGATATGATTCAGCAGCAGTTCTCTTCGAATGAAAACAAAAAAATTAATGCTGTCGGCGAATACTCTTTATTTGGCACAAATTTCGACATATTGAACACATCAAAACAAAAAACAATACTATGCAAACACTTTTTCAGTTTATCACTTATGCGCTTTTGACACTTGTTGATGGCGCAACAAAGTTCCATCTATTTTAAATCTTTATGCTAAACACTGCATTGGGGCTTCATCTGTTTCTCAAATCCGCATTCCATACTTGTACACCTAGTATAAACATGTGAAGAAAAGGCGTGTCAATAATTAAGACATTAAAACGCATCCTCAGTCGATATCCAGTTTCAAATCTCAATTCCATATGATTTATCGTTTTTGAGATATCGCTACCTATTCACAGACTGACTGAAAATGTTCTTATTGGATTTAAGGTATAAAAAAATGTGTATTTCTAGTTAAAACTCGAATTTTCGAGGCCATCGCAATACTCTCACTTGTTCTTCGTATTCAAGTGAAAATAATAAAAATTTATTTATAAACTTAATTCTACAAAAGACTTATATCTTTTAACTTGTTTAGTCATTTTCTTACTTAATATAAACTATTTCTAATTCATACATACATATTTATATTAGTTTGTTCTGAACTTTTGCCACAGACGAAGCTATTGTGATTTAAGAAATGTGTATTTATTATTACTGTTTACCTTTAGAGTGCGTTTACGTTAGAGTTATCATAAAAATTCAAGAGAGTCCTAAATTGAAAGAATATTTTATAAAATGACTAATTCTGAAAAGAAATAATTTTTTAATTGCAATAAAATAATAAATTAGTAGCTACCTACTACCTATTATACCTATTATTAAGTAGAAATTTCCCTTTTTTGGGAATTCGTGAGGCTTATTTAGCCCCAGGGGTGGTTGGTGTTCCTCAAAAATTTTTAAAGAAAAAAAAATATATATATACTAGCTGCAAGGCCCGTCTTCGGCGGCCCTTCTTGCTAGCCAGGGAGCACGCCCCCTGGACCCCCAGCCCACGAACCCCCCCCCCCTTGAATCGTGTGCAACCAAAATTTGGCGTGATTTGGAGCAATGTGTAGACAAAACCTTAATTTTATATATATAGATACATATTAATGTTCTGATGATTTGTCTAAGTTATTGAAGGTGAGATGGCAGGAGGAAGGCATGATTATATGTATATTTTTATTTGATTTATTTCACTGTAATGTTTTAAAATAATTGACATATTTTAGAAAAGGAAAATTATCACATGTAAAAGATTTTTTCAATTGTGTGGGAAAGATATTTTTTTGAAAGAAATTTTTTTTCAAATTTTATTTTATTTAATTATTGTCCTGACTAATAGACCAAGGTAATGACAATAATTTCTCATTGTATTTTTAATGTAAAAGATGAGGTTATTTTTATTACAATTTTATTATAATTGTTGTACAGGAAGGTTACATTATTTCTATTGTTTTTGTTTTAAAAAAAAGGATATAATGTCTTTTGCTTTTTTGATGTATGAAAGAACTAAAAGATGGACGCCTCAATAATACAAACTATAATTAGAGGTAACACATGTTCAGTACTGTAATTTTCCTTATATACTTTCATGTCTTCCAGACTGATGATGGCAGGTTGAACCGGTCGAAACTGTTTCGATTTATAAATTTGACTAAAATAAAGAAAAAACATTAGTATATATATTTTTTCTTTAAAATTTTTTGAAGAACTCCAACCACCTCCAAGGGCGGATCCAGGAATTTTTTATGGGGGGGGGGAGAATGTATATAAGGTGCCGCCCGATGTATATAAGATCTACTTTTTATCTCGAAAGTGTGTCGCGATCGAATTGTAACCAAGCGGGGGGAGAGGCCCCCCCCCCACACACACACACATAGAACTTTATTTACAATTTTAAAAAAATTTTAAAAATTAAATGTTTTGTTTTTTTTACAATTTTTTTTGCCAGGCACGGGCTTCTATGGGGGAGGCGGTCGCCCCCCCCCCCTGGATTCGCCCTTGACCACCTCTGGGGCTAAATAAACCTCACGAATTCCCAAAAAAGGAAATTTATACATAATATAGCCATCTGTGTGCATCTACATGGACCTATTATTAAGTTTAATTAATCATTAATTGGCAGACACTCCATGGATTACTATTTATAATTTCCATCTCCAGTTCTAAAAAAATCCAAAAATCATATAATATAAATAAATAAATTAAAAACAGGAACATGCCATATAAAAATTAACAATTATTTTCTATTATATTTATTAAATTTATTTCAATTTTGTGACATGTAACACTTGAAGTTCAAATAATGTTTGAAGAGTTTCATCTTCTTTTTAAATAATTAATTCTAACAAAATGTGTGGAATATAAATACCATATATGAGAATGCAAGTAGAAACCTTTGATAAGAAGGTGATTTTTTTGGGGCCCATGGTATAAATTTCCCTAAAAAGTGTCGACTTGCATACTGGACAAGGGAGAAAATATGAGTCGTTTATTTTGAAAGTGCTCTAAGTCCATTATTTGTTATTTTAAGATATTTGTATTTATATTTTTATGTATTTATTTTGACGATTTCATGAGGATATTGTACTCCTTTGGCTATGATATTATAAATTTGAAAAGAAGACATCTATGTCTAACTAAATCTGTCATTAACTCATTTTTTTACTTTATCCAATGCAAAGCAAGTTTGAGTTGTTTGCCATAAAAGAATTTAGTCTTTTTGATTTTAAGTCGATTCTTCCACGTTTTCAATAGAGGTTGCCATTAATGGTCAAAACATCAAAAATTGAATGCAATAAGGTTATTCCTCTAGTATTAGATGAGAATCGATCGTTATTTTTGATTTTAAGTCGATTCCTCCATGTCTTCAGCAATGGTTACCAATAATAATCGAAACGTCAAAAACCTAATGTAGAATTGTTATTCCTCAAGTATTAGATGAGAATCGATGGCTATTTTTGATTTTAAGTCGATTCCTCCATGTCTTCAGCAATGGTTACAATAATAACCGAAATGTCAAAAATCCAATGTGGAATGGTTATTCCTCGACTCTTAAATGAGAATTATTTTTGAATTAATGTCAATATGAACTACAAATTGCAAGTGATATCTGATTAATAATAAAGGAACAAACATATTAATATTTCAAATGAATTTGGATAAAGTTTAGCAACGATCCGTTGCAGTTTATTCAAAATTGGACTTAGGTCACTTTCAAAATAAACGGGACTTTAGATATATTCGTTCTTGTCAATGCTCAACCAAAAAACCTATCTCTATCCTCATTTCTACAATTTCGATATAAATGAATGTTTTGATTTTCTTTGTTTTCCATATAGGTATCTTCGATCTTATCTTTTCTCATAATTCCAACGTAAATGCAAATACCAACAAATTTTTAATTTGTGTGACAAAATAAAATTCTTTAAACTCTAGATTTCTTTGGAAAATGATGTCTTCTTATTATTATGGATAATTTTAATTACATGTTAGAAGGTTTATATTCATCCTCTGGTAATTGAACCCAAGTCAATCGAAAACATATAATAGTGCAATTTGTAATTTAATCTGGATATGTTCTAATAAGCTCTACATGTATGTTAAATCTAATCTATCAGTCTTCCTGACTATAAAAATGTCTAAAAAATATGATTTCTGTTTAATTGTAAAACAAGTAATTATTGAGATGAAATCAATGAGGGTATCCTCTAATTGATACAAATAAACATACGCCTATATATAAATGAATATTATATTTATACACACATATTTTTTTTTATTAGACTCCATAGTATACATCGGCAATCTGCCCTTGCGGGCAATAAGCTTATTTACAGACAATAAATGAAAAAATGACATGGTTAGTATTAACAATATTTGAGGTAGAATAATGAGAGCTCCATTGAGCTTTACATTAAGGGTACACACATATAAATACAATTTTATTTTTTCATAAAGAGAAACAAAGAGGTTGTCCTCTGCTTGATGCAAATAAACATACACATAGGTATATAATATCAAATATAAATATGTATTGAGTGAATATTGATGAAGCAGACCAAAAAAAACTACACTACACTTAATAACATTTACACTTAATTCTGGTGAGAATGAAATACGATATAATATTGCTACTGCCACTGAGAGAGGAGGCAAGGGGGATGTCACATTGGATTTTTCTTCTTCATTGATCTTCCAAAATCCTGAAAAAAGAGGAAATAAGCCTCCGAAACGTCGGTTTATGAATAGAATGATAGTTTAAATTATCTTCTTCTTCTTTTTTTAATTTTGGACTGTCTCATCAATATCCACTCAATTCATTTATCAGTTCATCTCCAAAAATTACCTTAATCTTATATAAATATGTATATATATTATTTATTTGTTTAAGAGTATAGCTTGGCCTTCATCATCAGTATTTTTAATTATAACTATTATTTATCAGTATTAGGTGGATATTGAAAATCTGTATACAAAGCAGGCTAACTAGCTAAACACAGAAACACTGTTTAGCTAGCTGCCTGCTATGAGAAATAATATTTATAATTAAAAATACTGATGATGAAGGTCAAGCCTTCGAAACTATACTCTCAAACAAATCTATATAATAAAAATGAATTTCTGTTTCTTTGTAAGCGCAGATCTCTCAAATGCCTGGACCGATTTGGCTATTTTTTTTTTAAATGTTCGTAATAGTCCAATTCAGGTTAATACGTAAAAAAGAATTGGAAAAGTTGCCCGGAAAATTGGAAAATTCAGGAAAAACTAAAAAAAAAATCAGGTTAGCCAACATAGCTTACTAGACAATAAAAGAACTAAACGAGCAAAAAAAACAATCTATTTTTTTTAAAGCACATTTTTAAAACAAAAATTAAAAAAATAAACTGCAACGGATCGTTGCTAAACTTTATCCAAATTGATTTGAAATATTAATATGTTTATTTTTTTATTATTAATCAGATATCACTTGCAATTTGCAGTTCATGTTGACTTTAATTCAAAAATAATGATCGATTCTCTTTTAACAGTCGAGGAATAACCATTCTACATTCGATTTTTGACTTTTCGGTTTTTATTGATAGCCATTGCTGAAGACATGGAGGAATCGATTTAAAATCAAAAATAACGATAGATTCTTATCTAATACTAGAGGAATAACCTTATTGTATTCCATTTTTGATGTTTTGACTATTAATGGCAACCTCTACTGAAAACGTGGAAGAATCGACTTAAAATCAATAAGACTAAATTCTTTTATGATAACCAACTCAAGCTTGAGAATAAGATAATTTTTTATAAATAGATTGTATATACTTTTGTGTCTAGCAAAATGAATAATAATTGTAATTTTCAAGTCTTCTTATCTATAATAATACCTACATATAATATAACTTTTTTTTATTTTCCCCTTAATGATAACAAATGGATTTTTAATACATTTTAAATATTTGTTTCATCTTATTTGTTATGAGTGTATATTGCAGTTAAATAGAATCTTAAATTATATCTATTTAAGACTTTATAATAAAACAATTATATTTATTCTCTGTAACTAATAAAACATCAAAAAAGCAGCCATGTGGGGATCCAGTGGGCTTCGCGAAGGCGGGCCTTGAAGCTAGTAGATTTTATATATACATATTTATATTTGATATTATATATGTGTTTATGTTTATTTGCATCAAGCAGAGGACAATTTCTTTGTTTCTCTTTATGATTCAACAACTCTGCTACTCTCAGCAAAAACAAAATCTTTACAATTTTATTTGATAGAGACTAAAATTTCGAAGGCTTCTTCAGTTCTTTTTTCTAAATAAAATTATTTGCATCAAATATTGATTTCCTCTTAAAAATCAACAACTTCACAACTTGCTATAAGAAAATATTTTCAAACAATTAATACAAATGAATTATATTTTAGAGTATTTTCACTTGAAAGGTGTTTCATCCAGTTTTCAATTCAAAGTTTAAGGCTACCCTGACTGAACCGAATTCCATAAAAAATCTCTAAAATTGGATCATTGAAAAAAGGCTGTATTAAAAAAAATATGATGAACTAATTAATAATTCAGTTGAATACCAAATCGAAATGAGCCTTTTTAATCGACTTCAAAAAAGGAGGAGTTTCTCTATTCAACTGATTTTTTTTTCTTTGTGTCTATGTTACCTCATATCTCCGCCAATGGTGAACCGATTTTGAAAAAAAACTTTTGCATTGGGTTCAGTCTACCTTCCGATTGGTCCCATTTTTTTCATAGGTATTAGATCTTTTTTGTTAGGTTTGTTTGTTAGGCCTAACTTCTTTGTTTATGAACCGATTTCGATGATTTCGATGATCTTTGTTATTTAATTAATTAAAAGTATTTTTCTATTTTCTATAAAATAATTTATTCGAATATTAATTTCATTCTCTTAAAAAATCCGACAATTTGAAGGATCGTGGCACTCCTTCTTCAGGATTTAAAATGGTCAACGAAAGAATCTCCGTGTATATTAATACTATTATTTTTAATTGCAATTATATTTAAAACTATATTTTATTTTGGCTGCAAATAAAAGTCGACCTTTTTATCCTGATCATCATCATTGAGTACACCGTCCTAAGACTGGTTTGACACAACCACCCGGCTCTACTCCATTTACCAGCTTTTTGACCTCTCTAAATGTCTCGCATCCCACATCCTTAATTATTTTGTCGAAATATTCTAATCTGGACCTTCTCCTTTTCTCCCCCCTCCCTCCTCCAAAATATCCTGAATTTAATATTAAAAATAATTTTAATATATCGATTTTAACTGAAGGTGTTCCAGGTAGGTACTTATTTATTTTTGTTAAGGGAGAATGGTGTGGGTTCTTGATAAATAATGAATAAATAAAGACCTTTATTATCCAACACAAAAAAATTACAAATGTTTCACAAATACAAAAAACTTCGACCTTGAGGCCCAAAAGCCTAACCATCGAATGTCCATTTTTTTTTTTTAATTTTTAACATATTTTTGTTACTCCTTATTTTGGTAAGGGAAAAAATTGATAAAAAAACCCCATACTTTTTATTTTTAACATAAAAAAAAAAGAAAAAAACACAAAAAACAAAACAAAATGTGGGTTCTTGATGAAAAATTTTAAATAAAGTAAAGAAAATCTCACTATTTGAAGACGTATAAAAAAAATGAAAAAATTTAACTAGAAAAAAACTGTATATATTTTTGAAAAGAACATAAAATAAATTTTTTTTAAAATGTTTTTTAAACATTATCAGACAAAAAAAGGGGGGGGGGGGTCAAAAATAAAAATTCTAGCCCTTTGGACCAAGCTCAACCAAATTTTATATACTATATAGGCTGCCTTTATAGTTTAGACACATTAAACGCGTTTCACTTTGATGATGGTTCCTATATAGGGAAACTATATAGTTCCAATACGTTTTGTGCTGCTAGGGCATATTCTGTGGACCCTCTAGGGCCTAAGGCTACAAATGCAAAAACTATCCAAATTTTGTATATATAGTTTGGTCGAAACTGCTAGAATTTTCATTTTGGACCCCCCCCCCATTTTGGCTGGTTAGTTTTTGCATTTCTAGCCTTCTAGGGGTCCACAGAATATGTAGGGATACAAAATTTGGTTGAATTTGAGAAAATATTCTTGAAAAGGACAAAATAAATTTTTTTTTTAATGTGTTTTAAACATTATTCTACAAATTTTTGTATACATATTCTGTGGCTCCCAAAAAGGCTAGAAATTCAAAAACTAACCACCTAAAATGGGGGGAGGGTCAACAATTAAAATTCTAGCCCTTTTGACCAACCAAATTTTCTATACATATTCTGTGGGCCCCAAAAAAGCTAGAAACGCAAAAACTAACCAAATTTTGTATCCAAAATTTAGTCAAAAGAGCTAGAATTTTTGTTTTTGACCCCCCCATCCCTTTTTCGTTTGATACAATGTTTAAAACACATTTTAAAAACAATTTATTTTATATTCTTTTCAAAAATATATTCAGTTTTTTTATTTATATTTTTTCATTTTTTTATACCTCTTCAAAATGTGGTAGATCTTTATGCCCCCCAACTTGTACAAAATATTAGGTAGGTTTCACCATGATACTTTCACTTATCACTTCGTTCTCTCGCCTTCTTTGACTTCATTCTCCCGATTTCACTCCTTTAAATAGGTCCACAGGAGGCCAAAACTTACCTAGTATTTTAAATTTTAAAAATTTTCTCAAATTTATTTATTTATTTATTTATTTCCCCCATCTATAGTTTCTTATGAATTTTGTCATACTATATAATTATTATCAATCTTCACGCAAAAAAAGGCGCCTAAGATTTACGCAACCGAACAGTTCTCTTGGCATGCCTAATGCCTACCCTATAAATAGAAGGCGCACAGCTTAAACGGCCGCATCTCAATGGAATTGGACCTCTCCCCCTCTGAATCAGAACCTCGCAGAAAACAAATAGTGTGTGCACTAACAGACTTTCACTTACCACCTCTGACTCTCGCTTTCTTTGACTTCATTCTCCTGATTTCACTCCTTTAAACCGATCCAGAGGAGGCCAAAATCTTAACAAGTAAAAGGGAACTACCAGTAAAGCAAGTTGAATCAAAACTAAAGTCCTGAGCAGTATCAATTGCGCATCTTTATCGGTCGTTTATCCCTAGTGTTTTTTCCAGACTTAAGCCCTTGAGAATAGAAATTTATAGAATTGAATTGGATCTTTTGTAACTTTATCATGTGAGGCAATTAAAAATTACTCAAATATTGGCAAACCTTTCAATTTAACTTATAACCTTCATCAGTATAACTTCAAATATCTAGCAAAATTTAATTATACATATATTTTATCAATACAGAGGGGTCCAAAAAATGTATCCACTGTTTAAAAGTCCATAACTTGCAAACTAATTGATGAAGTTGTCTCATTTTTGGTGAAAGTGTAGCTTAAAGTCCAACTTAAAGATATCACTGTAGGTGTTCGAAATGGTCACCATTAACATCCACACACAAACGATGTCGCCGAACTGCAGCACGAACTACTGACTGCAACGTGTTCAGTTGGATATATGCATATGAATGTACGATGGATTCTGGTCTGGGGAGCGTGGTGGATACTAGACAGCACCTCTACGGCCTATCCATCTTCCTGGTAGATTTTCGTCGTCGTTTCACGGGCACACTGTCTCACAGACTTCTGTGGTGAGCTAGTGAATTGTTGTAACACACGACAGGAGTTAGCTGGACTTGTTACTGTTACAGATCGTTGTTTGTGTGCATCTTTAACACAGCCTTCGGCTTCAAATTTGCCTCGAATGCGACGAATCGTTAAACGTGTCGGTGGCCCTGTTTGATACACATTTCGCCATTGCCGTTGAACTTCATTAATGTTTTCGTACTTGAAATACCACTTCAAAACTGACTTCTTTTCATCGAATGTAAGCCTTGCGCCAGCCATGTTTACTCGAGTAACTAGGTGCAACTAAGAACAAAACACTCACTATCTGGCGACTGTCATCTGACAAAACAAAACAACGCTTGTGTGGCGATTTCCGGAACTACAAACTATTACACTACCAAAGAAAGTTTGCAAGTTATGGACTTACGTAACGCACAGACTAACAGGCAACCAGACTAACAGACATTTTGAAAAACAATTATTATCTCGAAAAATATAATTTTTTCGATGTTCACTTATTAGAGATTTTTTGTAGACCGAAATTCCATGGTTTCGCTCATTTTTTTTAATCAAAATAGTTTCAGCCATTTTTGAGATATTTTGAAAAAAGAAGGAAAAAACCACTTCTTTTATGCACGATTACAATACTTGACCATACCATAAAAAATGATGAGAGCCTCAAGTTATTAAAAAGTAAATAAAATTTCAACGTAAGTTTCACAAATTAAGATGATTTTTGTACCTGTCGACTTTTAGAAATGGATTAACTTAAAATTGTGAAAAAATTCATTCATTCTCTTTTTATCAACGACAGATAAGAACAAATTTGATATCACAAGTACATATTTTGATAATTTTGAGGTATATAACCCTCGGAATGATGTCTAACTCGCATTTGGCCGGCTTATTTCAATTTAATCTGATAGTTTAAATATCTGAAAATCGAAGAGAATTGATTTAAAGAAGATAAGGCGATAAAAATAAAATACAAGCTATTATTTAATTATTCTATTTTTTCTTACTCTTCTAGAATTGAATATTACATATTTTAAAATAACATATATTTTTTTTTCGTTCGTGATAATTTGATCATTACGTGATTGGTCAACTTATTCTCGGCTTAACACTTGTCACGTAGGCAATATATTTGATTAAAACCGGATTAACTGTGAAAGAGAGAGAACGGGAGGGGGTAAAATATATGGCGGATATGGTTTTATGGTTCGAGAGATTAACACATGTTGTACCAAACTCGGTAATTCTCCCCTGCCCCATTTATGGCCCGGCCAAATTTACGAATTAGAGATGATTATGATTTAGGAAAGGGAAACCAAGTTATATATATTGAGGATTTTAGCAACACCTGGTGAAAAATTTTAGTGAATTCAGATTCAATAAAAATCACCCTTATTGCAGACACACAAAGACGAACATAAAAACACATATAGGTATACAGAAAGATCAATTTTTTTAAATGTTCTTATTGGAGCCAAAGTGGACATTGAAACGGATATTTTCGTAAAACTTGAATTCTAAATTTTCGTATTCTTTTTTTTTATAATAATGATGAGATAAGGAGTTACACCAAAACGGTGCAACCCCTAAAGGCCTGGGTTGGCCCCTCCATCGTGAAAAGAGGAAGAAATAATTTTATGGACTGGGCGGGGGTCGAAGGTATCTGTGGATACGGGTCTTAAATAGCTGAGGGTGATAAGTCGCGGGAAAGATGGTGGCAGGGGGAGAGTTCCAGTCTCTGGAGGTCATAGGGATAAAAGAGTTGGCGAAAGCGCTTGTTCGACTTTTATCCAATTTGACAGCGAAGGGGTGCTGAGCGTTAGAAAACCGAGTGTTTCTCGTAAAGAGGGCATTAGGGGGGATAATTGATTTCAACTCGACTGAACAGACACCGTGATAGTATCTGTAGTACAGAGAAAATGCAGAAACGGTTCTTCGGTGAGTCAGGGAGTCGAGTGAGTTGGTTAGAGCCGGGTCTCCTATTAGTTTAATTGCTCGCTTCTGAATTGCATCCAGTGTAGCAAGAGAATGCTTGGAGGCACCCCTCCACAGATGAGGGCCATATTCGAGACAGGGACGAATTTGAGCCTTATACAGTATAAGAAGTTGACTGGGAGTATTCAAACAGCCAATGATTAAATTCATAAGGATAAATCAATAAGGTTGTCCTTTGCTTGATGGAAATAAACATATAGATCATTTATTGTTAAAGACTATAGTTTCGTAGGTTTAACTTTCATCAACAGTTTTTATTTTACCATACAGGGTATGATCAATTATTATAATCGTGCATGAAAAAAGTGTTTTTTTCCTTCTTTTTTTCGAAATATTTCAAAAACGGCTGAAACTATTTTGATTAAAAATAAGCTGACGTGTTCTGATGTGGCCATCCACTTGACTTTACTATACAACCTGGCCCCTCACCTATATTTAATATTTAATAAAATTATTTATAATCATGTAGGGGGGGGGGGGGGTTAGTTTTTGCATTTTTAGACTCCTGGGACCCACTGATTATGTATACGAAATTTGGTTGAGTTTGTTCAAATGACCTAGATTTTTAATTTTTAACCTCCCCCCTCGACCCCCTTAATTTTGGGTCGATATACACCAAAATCTAATCAGCTCTTAATCTCAATGGACCAAAACTATGTATGAAATTTGGTTTCGATATCCGCACTAGTTTTTGAGCTAGCTCGTCCACAAATTTGGTAACGCACAGACAAACTAACTAACAGACATTTTGACAAAACAATTATTATCTCGAAAAATATAATTTTTTCGATGTTCACTTATTACAGCTTTTTTGTAGACCTAAATGCCATGGTTTCGCTCAATTTTTTTAATCGAAATAGTTTCAGCCGTTTTTTAGATATTTTGAAAAAAAGAAGGAAAAAACCACTTTTTTCATGCACGATTACAATACTTGACCATACTCTGTATGGTCAAGCAAAATTGAGCGAAACCAAGGCATTTCGGTCTACAAAAAAGCCCTTATAAGTTAACATCGAAAAAATTATATTTTTCGAGATAAAAATTGTTTTGTCAAAATGTCTGTTAGTTAGTCTGTTAGTTAGTGTCTGTGCGTTAAGAAATATTTGTGGACGAGTTATCTGAAAAACTAGTGTGAATATCAAAACCAAATTTCACACGTAGTTTTGGTCTACTAAGATTAAGAGCTGATTGGATTTTGGTGCATATCCACCCAAAATTAAGGGGGTCGAGGGGGGGGGGGGGGGGTTAAAAATTAAAAATCTAGGCCATTTGAGCAAACTCAACCAAATTTTGTATACATAATCAGTGGGACCCCAGAAGTATTAAAATGCAAAAACTAACCGTACAAAATGGGAGGGGGGCGGGCGTGTAGGGTCAAAAAATTAAAATCTTGGCCATTTACCAAACTCAACCAAATTTTGTATAAATAAGAGGGACACCAGAAGTATTCAAATGCAAAAACTAACCCCCTTACATGATTATAAATAATTTTAAGGGCCAGGTTGTATTGTAAAGTCAAGTGGATGGCCACATCAGAACACGTCAGCTTATTTTTAATTTATTGCGCATTATTATGAGACGGTGTGAGTAAGCTTCAAAGTGATTTTTATACCTGGCCAATTTCATTTATGATAATTGGTTAAAATGAACTCTTTCTCTACTTACAAACAACAAATAATAACCAATTTGTTATGTCAAGTATTTTGGAAGATATATACTTAGTCATTTTCCTGCTAAATGCTTCGTAAGTATTAATCTTATTATTCAAGAATTGAAATAATAAATCAAGTCTAAGCACGGCAGAACGATCTTAGACCAGGGGGGGGGGTCATAACTTAGAAAGTGATCTAGGCCTAGCGGGGGTCAGGGGGCCCTCCCCCAGAAAATTTTGAAACAAATTGATACAATTTAACCCATTTTTAAGCAATTTGTAGCTGTGGTTTTATTGAAAACTGAAAGAAATAAGCTGATGTGTTCTGATGTGGCCATCCACTTGACTTATATTTAATATTTAATAAAATTATTTATAATCGTGTAGGGGAGTAGGATTAGTTTTTCCATTTTTAGACTTCTGGTGGCCCACTGATTATGTGTACAAAATTTGGTTGAGTTTGCTCATATAGCCTAGATTTTTAATTTTTAACTCCCCTCCACCCACCTTAATTTTGGGTCTATATGCTCCAAAATCTAATCAGCTCTTAATCTCAATGGACCAAAACTACCTGTCAAATTTGGTTTCGATATTCACACTAGTTTTTGAGCTAGCTCGTCCACAAAAATTAACGTAAGTAACGCACAGACAACCAGACAACCAAACAACCAGACTAACAGACATTTTGACAAAACAATTATTATCTCAAAAAATATAATTTTTTCGATGTTCACTTATTAGAGCTTTTTTGTAGACCGAAATGCCATGGTTTCGCTCAATTTTTTTAATCAAAATAGTTTCAGCCGTTTTTGAGATATTTCGAAAAAAAGAAGGAAAAAAAACCCACTTTTTTCATGCACGAATACAATACTTGACCATACCCTGTATGGTAAAGTAAAAAGTTCAAATTTTTGTTATAATGCTTGTGTTTAGGTTCAAAAGGTAATGAAATAAAACGAAATTAATTAGCAATATATACTTATACCTAGACGACAGCCTGTTCTTGACCTAGTCTTACCTATTTAAGTAAAATGAGTAATTATTAAGCTAACGTTACGGAACAAAATTTTTAGGTTTTTTTAACGCAAACAGATAATAAATAGTATATCATTAATTTTACAACCAACAATTTGGCAACAAAGTTATTTTTGGATAAAGTAACGGTAAAATTTCTTTCTTTAGGAGGTCCGCTGACCCCCTTGATCCCATAGACAAATTCCCAGGGGGGTCAGATGATCACCCTAACCCCACGGTTCCGCCGTCCCTGATCAAGTCTTAATAAATTTAATTGAAATAATAGATAATAACCAAAAAAATGTTTGTCCTCTGTTCCAAATGCAAAAGGTTCCAATCCGATAAGAGAAACGTCGAGAGAGAAGCTGAGGAAGGAATTATTTGTTGATTTTGTCGTCTTCTGTTTCTTCTGCTCTCGGTTTCAAGAGGGGGAGGCCCCACCAACTACTCCCGCATCTTTAACACAAATATTATTATTTGTTTAAGGCTGACTTTTTTAAATATACAGGAACGTCAAGTTTAGTAGAGTTGAATTTTATGGTGATCTTTTTTTCTAACTGAATTAGAAAAATGTATTCGAGAAAGCCCGATTGAAAAAAAAAAAAAACAAAGAAATTGAAAAGAAAAAAATATATTCGAAAATTAGGATAGCAAATCGCCCAAGCGAATATCAAATTCGTTCTTATTTGTCATTTGTCATTGATAAAGAGAAAAAATATGAGTGAATGTATGGAATTTTTCCATAATTTTAAGTTAAGCCACTTAAACGTCGTAAATATAAATAAATGAATTAATGAATATATGAATAAATGAATAAAGCTTGAGTTGTTTGCCATAAATGAATTTAGTCTTTTTGATTTTAAGTCGATTCTTCCACGTTATCAGTAGAGGTTGCCATTAATAGTCAAAACATCAAAAACGGAAAGCAATAAGGTTATTCCGCTAGTATTAGATAAGAATCGATCGTTATTTTTGATTTTAAGCCGTTTCCTCCATGTCTTCAGCATTGGTTACCAATAATAATCAAAACGTCAAAAACCAAATGTAGAATTATTATTCCTCAAGTATTAGATGAGAATCGATCACTATTTTTGATTTTAACTCGATTCCTCCATGTCTTCAGCAATGGTTACCAATAAAAACCGAAACGTCAAAAATCCAATATAGAATGGTTATTCCTCAAGTATTAGATCAGAATCAATCACTATTTTTGATTTTATCTCGATTCCTCCATGTCTTCAGCAATGGTTACCAATAAAAACCTGGTTACCAATAAAAACCGAAACGTCGAAAATCCAATATAGAATGGTTATTCTTCAAGTATTAGATTAGAATCAATCACTATTTTTGATTTTAACTCGATACCTCCATGTCTTCAGCAAAGGTAACGGATAAAAAAACAACGCAGTTGCTATGGTTACTTATAAAATTTCCTCCCAAATTTTTATCATTTCACAGCGAGAAGCCTAACCATTCTTACTTAAACAAGTTTAAATGAGTGATATTACCGATCAAATGAATAAATTTTAAAGTTTTTTTTTTAATTTTTGGTAAAATAAGGAATTTAAAAAAAAGTACAATCTTACTCTAGAGTAAAGTACTTTAAAATATACTTTTACTAAAAACTTTATTTAACCTTTTTTGTTGTCCCCAAGGTACATAATTAGGATTTTAAATTTCATCAAAATTGGTTAAGTCATTTTCAAGATATTTAGAAAAAACTAAAAAAGTACTGAAATAAAGTACTAATGTTTGTGGGCCGATATGTACGAAAAACTAATCAGCGCTTCATTTTGTTAAACTAATGATAGGTTTTCAATTTCATTTCAATCGGTGCAACAAAGGTGTGGAAAAAATCGTGGGCCAAAAAAACGATAACATCCATCCATCCATCCATCCATCCATCCCCACGCACTTCCAAAAAAAAATGACACTTTTTGGCCTCTCGACGAGATTCCAGGTAATTTTTGGCAAAACCGTCACGTGCTAAAATTCAATCTCATTGAATACTTCAATTTGTGACTTTAATTGAGTCCATGGGTTCCGTAGTCTTTACCTGAGGACCCTTTGAAGCCGCGCTTGCCGCGCGACCGATTGCAATACTTTCTCCCATGCTTCGCATTGGATAAAGTAAAAATGAGTGAATGTATGGAATTTTTCCATAATTTTAAGTTAAGCCACTTAAACGTCGACAGTTAAAAAAATACAAAAAATGACCAATTTGGGGCTCTCTCACATCATCAATTAAAGGTGAATTAAATTAAAAATAAAAATCCACTTAAAGAGATCTTAACATGGACACCCCAGATAAAAATACAGTAAACTTCGTTTATCCGCTTTGCGTCTAATCCGTGGTGTTCCTGGTGTTGAAAAAAATTCAATCGAGGTGTTTTATCTCGAAACAACAAAAACTGCTGACGGATTATTTTCTGAAAAAATAAACTTTAAAAACTACGTAACTAAGTGCACACACAGGGGCGTAGCCTCCCCCACCCCTCAAGGGCAGAGCTCATGGGATGAGTAACGGTAAAAGACAACAAACCGTTTCTTATGGCAAACTAACCGTAATTAAATATATTTCATTTGTTTATTCAAGAATTATGTTCTTTTTTTAATATGTTGGATGGAAATTGTGAGGTGTTGCGTAAAGTAGAATTACTTGATGTGCAGCAAAAAAATTTTCATTGAAGGAATATTTCAAATTTAAAGTTTCCAACCAACATGCTAATCTTACGGAAACATTGGCGCAGGATCGCGGTGGATTTCAGCGTGGCTCCAACACAATTTTATTATTTTTTTAATTTCTTGAAGTACGTATTTGTTTTAATAAAAAAATATTCCCATTAAATATAAGGTTGGCAACTAAGTAATTGCGGATTTCACTCATAGATGGCTTCAGTTGAATTTTTAGGTTTGCTGGCGTAGTCCAAATGTAAAACACATTTTGTTATTTGATAGTTGGCAATTCAGCTGTCAATCAGTAAAAAAAGTTTTTTGATCGGTTGCGTAGTTTTCGTTTGGCGTTCGTTGAAAAATGGAAAATCAAAAGGAACATTTTCGTCATATTTTGCTTTTTTATTTCCGCAAAGGGAAAAACGCATCGCAAGCTCACAAAAAGTTATGTGCTGTTTATGGCGACGAAGCCTTTAAAGAACGGCAGTGTCAAAATTGGTTTGCCAAATTTCGTTCTGGTGATTTTTCACTCAAAGATGAAAAACGCTCTGGTCGTCCAGTTGAAGTTGATGACGACCTAATCAAAGCAATAATCGATTCGGATCGTCACAGTACAACACGTGAGATTGCAGAGAAGCTTCATGTATCACATACATGCATTGAAAATCACTTAAAACAACTTGGCTATGTTCAAAAACTCGATACATGGGTTCCTCACGAACTGAAAGAAACGCATTTAACGCAACGCATTAACAGCTGCGATTTGCTAAAGAAGCGTAATGAAAATGATCCATTTTTAAAACGACTGATAACTGGCGATGAAAAATGGGTTGTTTACAACAATATCAAGCGGAAAAGATCGTGGAGCAGGCCAGGTGAACCAGCTCAAACAACATCAAAAGCTGGTATTCATCAAAAGAAGGTTTTGTTATCAGTTTGGTGGGATTACAAAGGAATTGTCTACTTTGAACTCTTACCACCCAACCGAACGATCAATTCTGTTGTCTACATTGAACAACTAACGAAATTAAACAATGCAGTTGAAGAAAAGCGGGCCGAATTGACAAATCGAAAAGGTGTTGTATTCCATCATGACAATGCAAGGCCACATACATCTTTGGTCACTCGGCAAAAATTATTGGAGCTTGGTTGGGATGTTTTGCCACATCCACCATATAGTCCTGACCTTGCACCATCTGATTACTTTTTATTTCAATCTTTATAAAACTCCTTGAATGGTAAAAATTTCAATAATGATGATGATGTCAAATCGTACCTGATTCAGTTTTTTGCTAATAAAAACCAGAAGTTTTATGAACGTGGGATTATGATGCTGCCTGAAAGATGGCAAAAAGGTCATTGATCAAAATGGGCAATACATTACAGAAGAAAGTTATTTAGTTCCATAAAAAATTGTCTTTGATTTTCTAAAAAAAATCCTCAATTACTTAGTTGCCAATCCAATATTTTGTGGATTGACCCCCTCCATGAAAATTGTCTGGCTACGCCTACACATAGGTACATATGTTTGAGATGTAAAATAATAAATTTTTAAACCTGCTTCTACTATGAATAAACATTTTTCAAAAGAATTCATGTGTTGTTGATTCGTGTCCTTTTTTGGCTATATTGTGGGTTATACGTGGTTGCCCCGCCACCCAATTCCGCGGATAAACGAGAGTTTACTGTAAATTTTATTTTCAACCTACAAAAAATTATACCCACTCCCGAAATAAACATTCGATTAAAATTTCTAAAGAATTTTTGATATCAATGAAAATAAATTCATACGAGTACCTAGCATATAACTTGAAAATTTCAAGCTTGTATCTTAATCGGGTTAGAAATTGCAATGCTCTGAGGGATAGAAATAAAATAGTGACACAAATAAGGCCTCATTTTTCTTTTAAATAGAACTCTAACAGGTAATATAGGTTTTTAAATAATAAAATTGGAGGAAAAAGTGAAAACTATTTTTAGACTAGATACGTAGACACCAGGGCCATCTGAATAAGCTGACATGTTCTGATGTGACCATCCACTTGACTTTACCATACAACCCGGCCCCTAAAATTATGATGGCCTACAGGCGGCGGTTAGTTTTTGAATTTTTATACTTCTGGGGTCCCACTGATTATGTATACAAAATTTGGTTGAGTTTGGTAAATGGCCAAGATTTTCATTTTTTGACCCCCCCCCCCATTTTAAGCGGTTAGTTTTTGCATTTTTAGACTTCTGGGGCCCTACTGATTATGTATACAAAATTTAGTTGAGTTTGCTCAAATGGCCTAGATTTTTAATTTTTAACCTCCCCCCTCCACCCCCTTAATTTTGAGTCGATATGTACCAAAATCTAATCAGCTCTTAATCTCAATGAACCAAAACTATGTGTAAAATTTGGTTTTGATATTCACACTAGTTTTTGAGCTAGCTCGTCCACAAAATTTGGTAACGCACAAACTAACTAACAGACATTTTGACAAAACAATTATTATCTCGAAAAATATAATTTTTAGATGTTCACTTATTAGGGCTTTTTTGTAGAGCGAAATGCCATGGTTTAGCTCAATTTTTTTAATCAAAATAGTTTCAGCCGTTTTTGAGATATTTCGAAAAAAAGAAGGAAAAAAAACCCACTTTTTTCATGGACAATTACAATACTTGACCATACCCTGAATGGTAGAGTAAAAATAGACAATCTTATTTGTTCAAGCCGTTTTCACATTGAAAACTGTTCGGGGCTGCCCGGAACTCTACGTTTTGTCAAAGTGTGTAGGAAGACTTTTCACGGGAAATTTTTTTAACTACCATTCTGGATGTAATGATAATAGAAATAAAATTCACTTCTCATACAATTTTCTTAACGATTAGACACTTAATTTCGTCTTGACGTTATATCCTCTATTAAACAAAGATAAATATTGGATTAATTACCTTCTAAGAATTCTAAATATAGAGATAAAAAAATTCACTTTTTAGTATAAGTGAAAGGAAATGAATTTACTTTTAAGGAAGCCGGGTGGATGACTACAAAGCCGATGGCAAAATAAACTTCCAAAGGTGATATTACCCTGTCTCGCCCATTACCAACAAAATTAACTTTCAAATTTAAAGGATAATCTAAATTATAGTACTATATATATATATTCAAGAGGTAAAGTTAATGTACTGTTTCTTATTTAAATTAAAATATTCGTTCAGGTAAAAGATAAAAGTAAAAATATACATTGAGTAAAGAAAGAGATCGTGGAATAAAGATAAATAAAGATGAGAAATCAAGTGGATTTGGCCAAGTAGAAGAACTCTTGCTGGTTTCGACCTTCGTTTTAGCAAGAAAGAGGAAGCAAACGAACCGGAAGCCTCCGTCCGGATCAGACCAAACTTCATCACCTTCAACTTTGCAGCAAGCAGTTTTTAACCGACTTCAAAAAAAGGAGGAGGTTCTCTATTCGACTGAATTTTTTTTTTTTTTTTTTTTTTGTGCCTATGTTACTTCATATCTCCGCCAATTGTCAACCGATTTTGAAATTTTTTTTGCATTGGGTCCAGTCTAGCTTCCGATTGGTCCCATTTTTTTTCGTTTTTTTTTCATAGGTATTAGACCTTTTTTAACCGACTTCAAAAAAGGAGGAGGTTCTCTATTCGATTGAATTTTTTTTTTTTTTTTTTTTTTTGTGCCTATGTTACCTCATATCTCCGCCAATTCTCAACCGATTTTGAAAATTTTTTTGCATTGGGTCCAGTCTAGCTTCCGATTGGTCCCATTTTTTTTTCGTATTTTTTTCATAGGTATTAGACCTTTTTTAACCGACTTCAAAAAAAGGAGGAGGTTCTCTATTCGATTGAATTTTTTTTTTTTTTTTTTTTTTTTTTGTGCCTATTGTTACCTCATATCTCCGCCAATTCTCAACCGATTTTGAAAAATTTTTTTGCATTGGGTCCAGTCTAGCTTCCGATTGGTCCCATTTTTTTTTCGTTTTTTTTTCATCGGTATTAGACCTTTTTTATTAGGTTTGTTTAGACCTAACCTCTTTGTTTATGAACCGATTTCGATGGTTCTTTTTTTATCCGAAAGGGGGTGTCTTAGGGATGGTGTCATATTAATTTGGTCAAGTTCTGATGATATGATCACTATTAATAACATCACTAAAAAGAGAAAAATAAAATAATTTTTAAGAAAAAATAAAAACCGACTTCAAAAAATTAAATGCAACAAATAAAATACACTAAAAGGTATAAAATAATTATTATCTTATTTAGTTACAACTAAACGACGAAATATTAACACGAAATTACTTTTTGAAGTCGGTGCCAAACATATACCTTTTATGAATCGCACTCGACGGATCTTACTTAGTACGTTTGGAGGATATCGCTCGCTTATAGGTATAGTTTGTTTGGCACCGACTTCAAAAAGTAATTTCATGTTAATATTTCGTCGTTTAGTTGTAACTAAATAAGATAATAATTATTTTATACCTTTTAGTGTATTTTATTTGTTGCATTTAATTTTTTGAAGTCGGTTTTTATTTTTTTCTTAAAAATTATAGATAAAAACTTCCTGCTCTTAAGTAGGTATAAGCAAAAATCTTATGGTTATTTTATTTATTTATTTTTTAAAAATTTTATAAAACACAACTTATAATTGATTCAACGTTCGGATAATGTGATTTAAAGGTTGTTTTATCTATATAATAAAAATGAATTTCTGTTTCTTTGTAAGCGCAGATCTCTCAAATGCCTGGACCGATTTGGCTAATTTTTTTTTTAATGTTCGTAATAGTCCAATTCAGGTTAATACGTAAAAAAAAAATTGGAAAATTCAGGAAAAACTAAAAAAATTCAGGTTAGCCAACATAACTAGCCAAACAATAAAAGAACTAAACTAGCAAATCAACTAAATATTCAGGTACAACCAAAATCACAAATATCACAATGTGACTAACTAAATATTCAGGTACAACCAAAATCACAAATATCACAATGTGATTTTGGTTGTACCTGAATATTTAGTTGATTTGTGAAGACTTTCACCTAATTGATTTTTGTTCTTGTTTGCAGTACTTGAAAAAGTCTCGAGAGAGACGAAACGTTGTACAAAAATTGAAGAAGAACTTCAATAAATAAAACTTTGTTCAATAAACTGAATTTTTAATCTTTCTTTAAAATATTATTTTTTTTTTCTCTAAAATAAGAAATCTGAAAATCAACTGAAAAAGTGATAATTTTAAATTTTTGAATCTGGAACTAGATTTCATGATATTCGGAAAAAATTACCATTTTATTCTATTTTCATTAGGTATAAATTTTTTGCCTACATATTTTGTGATTGAATGTATACAAATACAATTAGATAATCATCTGAAGAAAAATTTAATCCTGTCTCTTTATTAAAACTTTATAATAATTATCTACCCAGAAACAAATATTACCTACAGGCTTCATAATATTCATGAAATAACTTTTTGTAAATAGTTATGTATGTATTTATATATACGAGAAGTTATTTTTAAAAATAAAATTTCCGAAATGTAAAATTAGAAGCTCACTAAGAGGTAAAAACATTATCAAGTTCTTATTTTTAACTATCAATTTTCATCTCGCATTTAAATTTTCTAAATTATTATTTCAGTAATTAAAACTTCTACAATAAAACCTCGTATATTGAACATTTATATTTTTAAAGATATTGTGTGCTTGGGTAAGTGTAAATTTTTAACCTGTAATAGGTGGTCATAACCAGTGGTGTTTGTGCTAATTTTTTTTACCGGAACGCGTATATATAATTATATAGACAGGGCCGATCCTGGGTAGGCGGCCGCTCTGTGCGGTCTCATGTCCCAAATTTAACGACGGGGGGGGGGGGGGGGGTGATTTTCCATGATAATCCTGGCGGCGACGTTTTTTTTTTTTAGGTCTCATGTCCCAAATTTGACGACGACGAGGGGGGGGATTTCCTAGTTTTCGCCCGTTGCCAGGATCGCCCCTGTATATAGCATAAAAAGGAAAGGAAACGAAAATCATTACGAAACCCATTTTGTGTATATGTATATAATATATATAAACAATATATATCTCAATCTTCTAATGTTTATTATAAATAAAGTTTAATTCCCGTTGAACCGGTTCACGTATTTGTTTCGGTTCGGTTCGAGTTCCGGTTCAGCAGAAAAAAAAACGTTCCGGACTCCGGTTCACGGTTCGGAAAAACAAGCCGGTTCGTTCCAGTTTTTGTTCCGGTTCGGGTTCGGTTCAAACCCTTGTTTATAATAATACATATAAAAATTCGTCAAAAATTAGAAAAAAAAATCAGCAATTCTTTTTAATTTTTTTTTCAATACGTCAGCCAATTCTCGTTATCAGAAATCATCTTTAGTTCCGGAACGCGTTCCTGTCCAAAAAGGAAGTACCGGAACGACGTTCCGGAAACGTTCCGGCTCGACAACACCACTGGTCATAACATCTGTAGAACTGTATTAGATTTTGTAAATATGTGATAAAATTTTTACGATTAGATTTTTATTTGTTACTAGCTGCAAGGCCCGCTTTCGGCTGCCCTCTTGCTAGCCTCCTGAACCCCCAACCCACGAACCCCACCCTCATACCTATACTTGGTTAACCCCACCCCCCATTTTGGGTAGTTAGTTTTTCAATTTCTAGCCTTCTAGTGACCCACAGATTATGTATCCAAAATTTGGTTGAGTTTGGTCCAAAAGCAAAAATTTTCATATTTTGACCCCCTTTTTTTGGGTGGTTATTTGGGGGAATTTTTTAAACAAAAGTTGTCGTCAGAAATCACACCTCCTACAACATTGCTCATTATAAAATTTGCCGTAGGGTTAATAGTTTAGGAGTTATTTGATAATTTTCATTCGAGCGCCCCCCCCCCCCCAAATCCCCTTTTGGAATCAAAATATCAAAACGTTATATAGCTAAAAACGTAAGTTAGAAGACATCTGATGAAACCATTTGCGGAAACCACTGAAACAGAGAGACAGACAGAAAGGAATTTTGTTGAGGGTGTTTTCGTTCATAACTTTGCTTGAAACGTGTGCAACCAAAATTTGGCGTGATTTGGACCAATGTACAGACAAAACCTTAATTTTTTATATATATAGATTTTATTTATTAAATATTTATTTAAAGGTTTATTCCTCTGAAATTTTCATTTTTTAATTAATTACGAAAAGTTAAGCGAAAATCACCTGACTGAAGCACATACTAGTTTTTTGAAAACAATCTCAAACCAATTGGGCATTTCTTGAATACCTATTTATTTTATTTGGAATTATTATTTTCCTTTCTGATATCTAATCAAGTAAAACGAGATTCTTTTCCTTTTGCTTTGTTTTTTTGAATTGAAATGTATTTATTTCATTTGGAGTAGAGTAGCCAGCCGGATAAGTGCCTAATCGTATTTTTTTTTACTCTGTGTCGTGTTTTGTGCATTTCTGTTGACAACTGCCTTGTGGAGAATTGTTCAAACTTTCATGATAGACAAGGTAAACATTTAAATACAATTTTTCAAATCTTTTGGATAATTTAATGATTCAAAAAATAAAAATTCACATCATATCTACATAATATTTTCTTTGTTATAATGGATATCATTATTCTACAGTATTAACTATCTTTTACTTTACTATACAGGGTATGGTCAAGTATTGTAATCGTGCATGAAAAAAGTGATTTTTCTTCTTTTTTTCGAAATATCTCAAAAACGGCTGAAACTATTTTGATTAAAAAAATTGAGCTAAACCAGGGCATTTCGCTCCACAAAAAAAGCCCTAATAAGTGAACATCAAAAAAATTATATTTTTCGAGATAATAATTGTTTTGTCATAATTTTTAAGAAAAAAATAAAAACCGACTTCAAAAAATTAAATGCAACAAATAAAATACACTAAAAGGTATAAAATAATTATTATCTTATTTAGTTACAACTAAAACGACGAAATATTAACATGAAATTACTTTATGAAGTCGGGTGCCAAACAAACTATACCTATAAGTGAGCGAACCCGCCAAACGTACTAAGATCCGTCGAGTGCGATTCATAAAGAATTTTTAAGAAAAAATAAAAACCGACTTCAAAAAAATTAAATGCAACAAATATAAAAATACACTAAAAGGTATAAAATAATTCATTATCTTATTTAAGTTAGCAACTAAACGACGAAATATTAACACGAAATTACTTTTTTAAAGTCGGTGCCAAACAAACTATACTCTATAAGCGAGCGTACCCGCCAAACGTACTAAGTAAGATCCGTCGAGTGCGATTCATAAAAGGTATATGTTTGGCACCGACTTCAAAAAGTAATTTCATGTTAATATTTCGTCGTTTAGTTGTAACTAAATAAGATAATAATTATTTTATACCTTTTAGTGTATTTTATATTTGTTGCATTTAATTTTTTGAAGTCGGTTTTTATTTTTTCTTAAAATTTTTTATTTTTCTCTTTTTAGTGATGTTATTAATAGTGATTATATCATCAGAACTTGACCAAATTAATATGAACACCATCCCTAAGACACCCCTTTCGGATAAAAAAAGAACCATCGAAATCGGTTCATAAACAAAGAGGTTAGGTCTAAACAAACCTAATAAAAAAAGGTCTAATACCTATGAAAAAAACGAAAAAAATGGGACCAATCGGAAGCTAGACTGGACCCAATGCAAATTTTTTTTTCAAAATCGGTTGACAATTGGCGGAGATATGAGGTAACATAGGCACCAAAAAAAAAAAAAAAAATCAGTCGAATAGAGAACCTCCTCCTTTTTTGAAGTCGGTTAAAAATGTCTGTTAGTTAGTCTGGTTGTCTCGATTGTTAGTCTGTGCGTTACCAAATTTTGGTGGATGAGCTAGCTCAAAGTGTCCCCTATACCTAATCCTAACCAACTTCAATCCATGTTTTCACAAATCCTTATTCCTTCGAAATGTTTCGCGTCTTCAGCCGTATTCAGTCGTGTTTTGTGGATATCATTGGGCTATCACTTAGCAGTGCATTAGTGTGAATATCGAAACCAAATTTCACACGTAGTTTTGGTCCATTGAGATTAAGAGCTGATTAGATTTTGGTGCATATAGACCCATAATTAAGAAGGGTGGAGAGGGGTTAAAAATTAAAAATATAGGCCATTTGAGCAAACTCAACCAAATTTTGTATACATAATCCGTGGGCCCCCATAAGTCTAAAAATGCAAAAACTAACCGCCCGAAATGGGGGGGGGTCCAAAAATGAAAATCTTGGCCATTTACCAAACTCAACCAAATTTTGTATACATAATCAGTGGGGCCAAAGAAGTCTAAAAATGGAAAAACTAACCGCCCAAAATGGAGGGAGGTGTAGGGTCATAAAATTAAAATATAGGCTCTTGTACCAAACTCAACCAAATTTTGTATACATAATCAGTGGGCCCCCAGGAGTCTAAAAATGCAAAAACTAACCCCCTCCCCTACATGATTATAAATAATTTTATTAAATGTTAAATATAAGTGAGGGGCCAGGATGTATGGTAAAGTCAAGTGGATGGCCACATCAGAACACGTCAGATTATTTGATTAACAAATATTAATAGTATTAGTACGCTGTAGTGCAAAAAAATCGAGCCACCAATAAAATCTTTATTAAATACCAAAATATTTACAAATATTCATATAATTTGTTCTATTAACACTTAAACTAACATATTCAATAAATTTTGTTGATAATTTTTAATTTTATAAAAAAAATATAAGTAAAATTAAATTAAAAGATACAATTACAAATTATCCTACTTTCTCAATATTGCCTTAGAATTAAATAAGATTTTAATAAAAGATCAAATTCCATTTGAAATATCAATAAAATTAATAATTTTAAATTAAGCGTCATTGATAGAAATATAAAATATACAAAATGGCTATTTCTGAAGTTCAAGCAGTTCAAATTGTATGCGTAATTAATCAAGTGATAAGTCAACGACAAGTGCCAAGTACACTTTGAATAAGGTATAATTTAAATAATTTATGGTTACTTTTGAAAAAATTAAAAATTATTTACTATTTAATAAAGTTTTTATTGGTGGCTCGATTTTTTTGCACCGGAGTGTATATTTTATCTAAGGCCCGAAAAATTTTTTTTCCTTCAAATGTTGCCCGAATAAGTCAAATGGTTGGACACCCCTGCACTAGAATAATCTTTTTAAAAGATCACGTGGTCAATTATTCATATCCATAAAAAATAAAAAAAAATAATAAAAATTTGGAATTCAATTGTATGGGGCCCAGGCCAGCTTCGTGATTTCCATAATCACGTATTCAAAATACTAATAATTAAAAAGGTGTGTTAAATTATTTCATTTAAAATAATCGACTGTCTTTTTACTTTACCATACTACTTATTATTACTTTACCATACAGGGTATGGTCAAGTATTGTAATCGTGCATAAAAAAAGTGTTTTTTTCCTTCTTTTTTTCGAAATATCTCAAAAACGGCTGAAACTATTTTGATTAAAAAAATTGAGCGAAACCATGGCATTTCGCTCTACAAAAAAGCCCTAATAACTGAACATCAAAAAAATTATATTTTTCGAGATAATAATTGTTTTGTCAAAATGTCTGTTAGTCTGTGCCTTACCAAATTTTGTGGACGAGCTAGCTCAAAAACTAGTGTGAATATCGAAACCAAATTTCACAGGTAGTTTTGAGTTTAAGAGCTGATTAGATTTTGGTGCATATCGACCCAAAATTAAGGGGGGTGAAGGGGGTTTAAAAATTAAAAATCTAGGCCATTTGTCCAAACTCAACCAAATTTTGTATACATAATCAGTGGGACCCCAGAAGTCTAAAAATGCAAAAACTAATCTCCCAAAATAGGGGAAGGGGGGGGTGCAGAGTCAAAAAATTAAAATCTTGGCCATTTACCAAACTCAACCAAATTTAGTATACATAATCAGTGGACCCCCAGGAGTCTAAAAACTAACCCCCTCCTCTACATGATTATAAATAATTTGATTAAATATTAAATATAAGTGAAGGGCCAGTTTGTATGGTAAAGTCAAGTGGATGGCCACATCAGAACACGTGAGCTTATTTATTTTTGCTGATGAGAAAAATTACTTATCTCTTGAAATAAAATATTTACCAAGTTTATTATTTAGGATGTGTAAGTTAAGTTATAGGGTCATCAAAATCCAACTGCGCCCCACCCTTAGAAAAGATATTAAATGTTCTAAATTAAGTGATAAATTCTATTTTATTGACTTTTTAAATCTGTTTCCGTTCTGATGATGTGGTCACTGCCGAATAAACTCGACAAACCAAAGGGTTGGAAGAGAGCCCTTTCCCTTCGTCATTCACCCTTTGGCAAGCCTAAAAGGAGACCGGGTGCAAAATCAGTCGGACGATCAATGATAGTTGGGCTTTCATGTCCATAAATCTATGTCATTTAGCAAAGGGGAGGTCCGGCCATGAGGGCTTAAAGGCTTTTATCATTTTTTAGATAAATATATTTTATCTATTCGAAAAATTAAGCGTACTCGTTATCAAAATTGATCTATTTGTATCAGAAATATTGGCAATATTGAAATTTCTTTATACACTTGTATTTTACATAGAATAAGCTGTTTTTTGTAGAATGGGTACAAGATTATTTGACACAGTGATCTAGATTGATATCAAATTAAAGAGTTTTATGACGATGACGTTTACTTCCTGTTTGGACATTGGTCATACTATGAATCATCTCTCTGGTTGTAAAATTAATACATTTAAAAATATTCATTAGGGATTACTGATTCAAGACATTTCAGCCCCCGACAAAATATCCTCGACAAAATTTCACTACAAATATCCCCGACAAAATATCTCATGACAAAATAACCCTTCCCCGCGTGAATCTTATGAGTAATGCAAATCGACTCCGGTTCGGTTAATATATATTCAGTTCGGGCTCGGTTGACGGTCTCAACCGAACTGTCTAAATGCTCAGCCCGAAAAGGAGCTATACGAACCCAACCGAGCCGAACTGAATATATATTAACCGAACCTCCGAAAGTTTAGTCTGGGAGGGGTATGTTTCGGGCTCCCATTTTTTACTTTATCCAATGCGAAGCATGGGGAAAGTATTGTAATCGGTCTCGCGGCAAGCGCGACTTCCAAGGGTCCTCAGGTAAAGACTACGGAACCCTTGGACTCAATTAAAGTCACAAATTGTAGTATTCAATTAGGTTGAATTTTAGCATGTGACGGTTTTGCCAAAAAAATCTTCCACGTTTTCAGTAGAGGTTGCCATTAATAGTCAAAACATCAAAAATGAAATGCAATAAGGTTATTCCTCTAGAAATAGATGAGAATCAATCGCTATTTTTGATTTTAAGTCGATTCGTCCATGTCTTCAGCAATGGTTACCAATTAAAACCGAAACGTCAAAAAATCCAATATAAGAATGGTTATTCCTCGAGTACTAGATGAGAATCAATCGCTATTTTTGATTTTAAGCTCGATTTCTCCATGTCTTCAGCAATGGTTACCAATTAAAACCGAAACGTCAAAAATCCAATATAGAATGGTTATTCCTCGAGTACTAGATGAGAATCAATCGCTATTTTTGATTTTAAGTCGATTCCTCCATGTCTTCAACAATGGTTACCAATAATAACCGAAATGTCAAAAATCCAATGTAGAATTGTTATTCCTCGACTGTTAAATGTGAATTGATCATTATTTTTGAATTAAAGTCAACATGAACAGCAAATTGCAAGTGATATCTGATTAATAATAAAGGAATAAACATATTAATATTTCAAATGAATTTGGATAAAGTTTAGCAACGATCCGTTGCAGTTTATTTTCTAATCAAACACACATTGAAAACCGAACCAGCCAATCGTCGGGCGGGGTGTGTTTGGGGCTCCCATTTTTTCCTAATCAAACACACATTGAAAACCGAACAGCCAATCGTCGGGCAGGGTGTCTCTTTTGTATTCTCCCTTATACTGGGGAATATTTTGTCAGAAGATATTATGCCGGGGGATATTTTGTCCTTTGTATATTTTGTCGGGGATATTTTGTCGGGGGCTGAAATGTCGCGGTACCAGTGCATTTTAATGGTGAGTTTAAGGCGTCGTTACTCGCAAGAGCAAGCAAAACCTGTTGTCTCCCGGGCGAAAAAACCAAAGATTTTTAGAGTTCCGTTTAAAAATTAGTGAGAAGTGCCTTAATAATACCTGTCTGTTTATTCGTCAGTTAGTTAGCTGGCAATCTAAATATGATAAAAACTTGAACTTTACAAAATTATTTATATGCATTAATTTCACCCAAAATCAAAAATCTCATTAAAATTATAATCGAATGATAATTTTTGGAACTATAGAATTTTTTTGTAGGATCCAAAATAAAAATAAAAATACAAAAATCTGTGAGCCTCATCTACATAAGCTCACGGGGGAAGTGTAACTTTAATTTTTTAAAACCCACTAATATTTCATGTCAAATAAAAATTTATTAAAATTTGGAAATTTAAATTATTATTTTGAGGAAATTGATTGAAACCAATCGACTTGATTGGGGAATAATGGAATTGAAATAATTATCGGAAAAGAGGTTTTTTTATCTAATTAGATTTTCCTCTTATTAAAAATAAGGACTAAAGATGAATAAGGACACTCGATGGTGGAGAAGTAATCTCCGGAATCGAAGCAAAAAATACAATGTATACATTAATTAATGTAAAATAATTGGTTTAATAAAATTTATAAAAAAAATTATTATTTTAAACCCACTAATTATATGACAAATAAAATCTATTAAAATTAGAAAATTTAAATTATTATTTGTCTCTTTATTTCCTTCTATTAGGTCATTTTCCCTTTATGTGTAACAAAAAATTTTAAAACAGAAATATTCTCGCTAAAGAAGTTTCACTTCGATAATTTTTTATCATGGACAGTGACGTATTCCTCTAAATATCTTTCTAAGTAGAATTAGGCTAGAATATCATTAAAATCTCAATTCTTTCTGTTTCTCATTTAAATGTTACTATATGTAGTGTATTCTTTCTGTTTGCTCATTTAAATGTTATATATGTTATGTTTACTTACTTAAATGTTACTATTTGTATATATATTCTTTCTGTTTTTGACTTCTACGAGGTAGCCACCTCAGAGCATTGTTTTAAATAAATGAATAAATAAATAACTTCAACATCAATTTCTGTGAATCAATTTTAATTGACTGATGAAGGGGCCCTCAAAGCCATAGGTCTCATCTTCTATATAATAAAAATGAATTTCTGTTTCTTTGTAAAACAGATCTCTCAAATGCTCTGGACTGATTTGGCTAATTTTTTTTTAAATGCTCGTAATAGTCCATTTCAGGTTACATACGTAAAAAAATTGGAAAAGTTGCCTGGAAAATTGAAAAACTTGCAAAAATTTAAAAAAAAAAATCAGAAATTAAGCGGCCCTATTTGTAAGATTTTTGAGTGTCATTCATTTTCAAGAGTTCTGTCCACATCATCGTTGAAGAAAAATTCAATAATGCAACAAAAGATATTTAAAACTATCATTTTTTTTTTTCAGTATCATTTAAAAAATAAACTGCAACGGATCGTTGCATAAACCTTTATCCAAATTCATTGGAAATATTAATATGTTTATTTCTTTGACGAGTTTTTCGTGCGTGCCTTGCGGCACGCCCCTCGAAATCGGACTCCTCCTGGACTGGTGAAACCTGGCGGGCGAGCGTCTCGGTCCAAAAATTTTGTTCCTTTTAAAACATCACACTCCAAATGTATACCTGCAAACTCGGGTATATAAAAGTTTTGCACTCACTTTCATCCTGACACAGCGACAGAAATGAGGCTCTAGATAAGGTAATCTGGAAGCATTTTTTTCTCTCATAATCTACAGCATTGTGATATTTTTTGTGTGGAAACAGATTCATTTAAATAAGGGACTCGTGCAGAGGAGGAGAATTATATTATATCACATTTTTTAAATTCACTAACGGATATAAGGCTCCAAATATTTAAAAGAGATCAGGTGTTGTTTGTATGACAGGCTGCTCCTCGCAGTATTGCCATGAGAAACTCTGGGCATGTGGTCTTAAGTCGTTCAATTTTGTAAAAATCCAAAAATAAGGATAACAAAATTTAGATTTTTAAAAAATTATAAAAAAGTGACAAATTATTAAAAAATAAACAAATAATATATAAAATATAAATCAAATAAGATGTGATTAATTTATTTTTCTGTGCGCAAAGAAAAGCGAATTGAATATTTAATTTTTGAGTGGTGATAGGGGGGGGGGGAGGAATAATTATCAATATATTTAATGTTTCTTAATTTAAAAATCAATTGGAGTCTTTCATTTCAAATTACAATTACAATTATATTTCAAATTTTGCCACAAATATAGCAGAAAGAATATACCGACGGCATCAGTGCTCCCTGTCGTTGCAGTGCATCTCTCTGAGCGTTGTTACAAATTAATCTAGGCTCTCTATTATATATATTATTAATCTGATACTCACTCGCAATTTGGCAATTCATGTTGACTTCAATTCACAAAAATAATGATCGATTCCTCTTTTTGACGTTTCGGTTTTTATTGGTAGCCATTGCTGAAGACATGGGAGGAATCGACTCAAAATCAAAAAATAATCGATGGATTCTTAGATCGTACTACTAGAGGAATAACCTTATTGGCATCTCCACTTTTGATGTTTTGACTATTAATGGCAACCTTTACTGAAAAACGTGGAAGAATCGACATAAAAAATTTTGAGATAGAGATTCTGTGGAGCCTCGGAAGAAAGCTAGAATTGACAAAAACTAATTCACACCGTAATGGGAGGGAGGGTACGAAAATGTTCTAGCCTTTTCGACCAAACTATATGTATACCAAATTTGGTCGGTTTTTGCATTTCTAGCCTTTTTGGGGCCTACAGAATATAGTATACAAAATTTGGTTGAGTTTGGTCAAAAGTGCTAGAATTTTTTTGACCCTCCCCCCCTTTTTATGTCTGATTGTCTAAAATACATTTAAAAAAATTCATTTATTTTCTTATCAGAAATATGTTTTGATTTTTTTCTAGTTAAATTTTTTCATTTTTTATGTCTCTTCAAAATGTGGTAGATCTTATGCCTACATGCCCTGAATAATAATTAAATTAATGGCAAATAATAATACAAAAAATTAAATTAATTTGTAGGTATTATAAGTAAATAGAACAATCAAAATATAGTGTTATTTCATCTATATTTTATAAAATAAAAATATGTGTCTTTTTTTTAATAAACGTTTAATTTATCTCCAAACAATCTGGCTCGCTGTTAAACAGTTTTTAGAAATTTGCGGCTCCCAAAGTAAGGTTAGTGGTCACCCCTGGTATATACTTTTGTGTCTAGCAAAAATAAATAATAATTGTAATTTTCAAGTCCTCTTATCTATAATATGCTCCTCAAGATATAATATAGTTTGTAGTCTAGTTATAGACAAACTTAAAAATTATTTTTTACGGCGAGAAGACACTTTTTTATTATTTGCACCTTTAATCTCAAAAAACATTGAGAAACTTGGTTTTCCAAACAGTATCTCGAAAATTTAGGTGGGATTATTGATTTTTATTTGTTTTTGGCATACAAGTTTGATTTCCGGAGGAAGCGACAGTCTTTCTGCCATTCTTCAACAACATTCGATATTCTCATTTTAAATTGACTTTAATCTGTGAATAATTAATACTTCAGTATTCAGTTTTAAAAATGCAAATTTTTCCAAAACATAAAAGCCACATTTGATTTAAAAAATTTTCTCAACCATTCTGGTTGTTTTGATCTGACATACATAGGTACTCTGAAATTTGTTAGGTCAACAATTCTTTCACACCTATTCTCCTAAAAAGAGTAGACTCGTTCGGCTTTTTTCAAGGGTTTGAAAAGAAAAGACCATTAGATTGAAACTTAAGCTGTTAAGCCGTTGAGAAGCTTAAAGTAAGCGTTGGTCTTTTAAGCTACAAGAAGCTAGGTCATGGTTACACACAACGGAGAAATTAATTAAATAAATAATACCGCTTGCCAAACTAAAATTTATAATTCCTCGAAATTTTGTTGAGCCACTATTAATATGACATTTGTGAATTTATAACTATTTTCACCTACAAACAGTTTGAGCCAGAATGATAAAATTTTGGTCAAAATACAAAACGCATGTTCTATTTATACGTAGGTACTTTTGAGTCAAATTTCAGTTCATTAGTTATAACCGAGGGGTGATCCGCGATTGTAAGTAGGTGTACACGTCTTTGGAAGTATTTTGGAAATACTTGGAACGTAGCTAAAATTCAACCTAATTGAATACTACAATTTGTGACTTTAATTGAGTCCATGGGTTCCGTAGTCTTTACCTGAGGACCCTTTGAAGCCACGCTTGCCCCGAGAGTGATTACAATACTTTACCCATGCTTTGCATTGGATAAAGTAAAAAATTTAAAAAAATAAAAAAGTTGCTTTTGAATATTTTAGAAGGGGGCTTAGAGAAAAGCATCTTTTTTTGAATATTTTTACCAGTGAGAAAGGCAAAAATTCTCCAAAACGTTTGGTTTGAAAATAAACGTTATTAAAATTGTTATATAAAAGATATTTATTTTTTAATGTTTAAAAAGAATCAATAAAAAAAATTGATTGAAGGAAACAATAAAGAGTGTCTTCTGCTGGAATTATAAATTTTATTTATTTATAACGAAACTATAGTCTCGTTATAAATAAATAAAATTTATAATTCCAGCAGAAGACACACTCTTTTATTGTCTCCTTCAATATATAAAAATTCTGCTACTCTCGGCAAAAACTTTCAATTTAAAAAAAATTAATTTTATATAAATATAGTGCCTGGATCGACGAGCGCTGCTCAATAACTTTTTGCCTTAATAACTCATGACAGTTGATAAGTACACCATTTTTAAAAAAATTCGTTAGTGCGATATTTAGCGAAATCTGTAACATCAACCAAATTCCACTTTTTACAATTCAAAAAATTATTTGATTAAATCTTTGGGCTTGGATTTTCAGACAAAATTTTATCAACTACAATAACTTTTTAATTATTCATCGTAGAACTTTAACTCTTATAGATATTTTTGTTTTTAATTGAATTTACTTTAACAATGGTCATTATACAAAGGGTTAGGCCAAAATGGTGAAATATATGTTTCATTTCAAATTTAATCTCTGATAAAAGCAAAATTAAGTCACCTACAAAAAAGTTACATGAAACAATTTTTAGGTATTTAAACGTACTACAAAAAATCTTAAATGATTAATTTGTCTACGACCAATAATTTAGAAGATAGAATAAAGATTTTAAATTTATATTCACGAATTTTTTTTGGTTAAAATAAAAATAATTTTTTAAAAATATTCACTTTTTTCTGATAAAGGGTTGTTTCCTTTATTATCCCAAAAAATTTTAGCAAAATCCGTGACATCAACCAAATTCCACTTTTATTCCCTCTCCTCACATGGTGAGAGGCTTGCGTCTCAGCCTCTGAATATGAGAGACCAAAATAATTATAAATGAGAATTAAAAACAATCTTATTGTATCATTTTCATCTATCTTAAGGTTCACAGTATCATTGTAATATAAGAAAATGGCATTTTAATTAAGAATTTTGTATTTTTAAATGGAATTTTATTAAAAGATTCAGTTTCTTGTCTCAGGCAGCAATTCGACTAGGATGTACAAAAGTTTTATTTTTTTCTCATTAGATATTTATTCAAATCTATTGAATTTTCATACCTGTGTTTTTTTATCATTTATCTCTTATAGCAAAAGATTATTATTAGAAAATTTTACATTTTAAAGGGTAGTTTATTTGAAGTCCAATATGAAATAAACTGCAACGGATCGTTGCTAAACTTTATCCAAATTCAATTGAAATATTAATATGTTTGTCTCTTTATTATTAATCACATTTCACTTGCAATTTGTAGTTCATGGGCTGAATCATTATCCTAAAAATAATCTCGATTTACATAGTTGAGGAATAAATCCATTTACGTTGATTTTGATATTTCGGTTTTATTGGTAATCATTGCAGAAGACACTGGAGAATCGACTCTAAAATCAAAAATGACGATCGATTCTCATCTAATACTTGAGGAACGACAACTTATGTAGGTTTTTGACGTTTCGATTATTATTGGAAAATCACGTTTAAGCACGAGAATCTGACTTAAAATCAAAGTAACGATTCGATTTCTTTTCCAATACTAGAGGAATAATCGTATTGTTGCATTCCATTTTTCGATAGTCTTGACATATTGGCGCGTTCTGGCTGAAAAATTTTAGATCATAAGATCTGGGATCCAAAGACTCACATTTTTGGCGGATGACTCAAGTCATGCAGTTGCTTCTACCGTGCGATATCTTAGTCTTTTTTGATTTTGAAGCTCTCATTCTTCCAACGCTCTCTGTGCAGAGTTGCCATTTAATAGTCAAAACATCAAAAATGGAATGCAATGGAGGTTATTCTTCTAGCATTAGATATGAATCGATCGTTATTTTTGATTTTAAGTCGATTCCTCCATGTCTTCAGCACTCGGTTACACAATATTAATCGAAACGTCAAAAACTTGACGTAGAATTGTTATTCCTAGTATTAGATGAGAATCGATCGCTATTTTTGATTTTAAGTCGATTCCTCCATGTCTTCAGCAATGGTTACCAATAAAACCGAAACGTCAAAAATCCAATATAGAATGGTTATTCCTCAAGTATTAGATGAGAATCAATCGCTATTTTTGGTTTAAAGTCGATTCTCTGATGTCTTCAGCAATGGTTACCAATAAAAACCGAAACGTCAAAATCCAATATAGAATGGTTATTTCTCAAGTATTAGATGAGAATCAATCGCTATTTTTGATTTAAAGTCGATTCCTCTATGTCTTCAGCAATGGTTACTAATAAAACCGAAACGTCAAAAATCCAATATAGAATGGTTATTCCTCAAGTACTATGATGAGAATCAATCGCTATTTTTGATTTAAAGTCGATTTCTCTATGTCTTCAGCAATGGTTACCAATAAAAACCTGAAACGTCAAAAATCCAATATAGAATGATTATTCCTCAAGTATTTGATGAGAATCAATCGCTATTTTGAGTTTAAAGTCGATTTCTCTATGTCTTCAGCAATGGTCACCAATAAATACCGAAACGTCAAAAATCCAATATAGAATGATTATTCCTCAAGTATTTGATGAGAATCAATCGCTATTTTTGGTTTAAAGTCGATTCATCTATGTCTTCAGCAATGGTTACCAATAAAAACCGAAACGTCAAAAATCCAATATAGAATGATTATTCCTCAAGTATTGGATGAGAATCAATCGCTATTTTTAGTTTAAAATCAGTTCCTCTATGTCTTCAGAAAAGGAGCAGATAAGAAAACACCAGTAGCTACAGATGCTTTATAAAATTTCTCCAAATTTTTAGCATTTCACAGAGAGAAGCCTATCCATTCTTACTTAAGCAAGGCTAAATGAGCTATATTAAAAGGTTCAAATGAATAAATTTTAAAGAATTAAAAAAATTAAAAAGTACTCTCTTACTCTAGAGGTAAAGTACTTTAAAATATAATTTTACTAAAAACTTTATTTATCCTTTGTAGGTCCCCAAGGTACTTTAATTAGGATATTAAATTTCACCAAAATTGATTAAGTCATTTTCAGATATTTAGAAAAAACTAAAAAAGTACTGAAATAAAGTACTCATTGCTTACAGGTCGATATATTACCAAAATCTGAATCAAGGCTTCATTTTGTTCTAAAGAATGCGTAGGTTTTCAATTTCATTTCAATCGGTGCAACTTGTGGGAAAAATCAGGGCCAAAAAAGCGATAACATACATCCATCCATACATAGCATACATGCATAAGATCCGCATGTACTAAATGAAAAAATAACTTTTACCTCTCAATATAGAATCCTACGTAATTTTTACAAAACCGTCACAAAGAAATTCAACTTAATTAAATACTGGCAATTTACACTTGGACCAGTCCATGGGTTCTGCCCACCGATAACCTTTTGAAGCCATTGCCGTCCTCGAGAGTTATCGTAACACTACCCATGCTTTGCATTTGATAAAGTAAAATACAAATAACTCCGCTGAAATTTTTTTAAATATGAAATTAATAGATATTATAAAACAATAATTAATAGCTAATTTAATTTAATGAACGAACTAATTGCTACTTTTCGAGAAAATGGTCAAAAAACTATCTGAACCGCCAAAACGATATGAATCATGAGGTTTTGAAAAAGCTTAAAAAGTCATATAAAGAAATATTTGACTTGCATATGAGGACGGAAATGTATCTAAAATCCGTCTTTCGAAGAGATAGTTTTGTGTTTTAATTGATTTTTCAAAAAGTACTGAATCGATTTCGAAAATTGAATTAAATTTATTAATAATTAATTGTTTTATGATAACGATGACTTCAAATTTTTTATGTAATGAATTGAGTATCAGGTGTTTGGTTTGACTTGAATAAACCACCAATAAAATGCAAATTTTTAATAATGAATTATTTTTAAAAGTCTAATACAGTAACAGATTTTCATGAGATATGAAATTTCAAACGATTGAAGAATATCTAATTAGCTAAAAAAAAACTTTTGATGATTTAGTTGATTTGGTTCTGAGAGAAGATGATTAACTTTTTCTCATAACATCTTTAAACTATAAATTTAATCAAAATGTTATTTTCCATATTAGAACATATTTGGAACCGAGACAGAAATGATAGAACAAGATCATTTTCTCATTTTTTCTTGGTCAACATGGAATCCATAACATCGAGGCTCGCCATGAGAGGGAATAAAGTGGAACCCGTTTGATACGCTTGATTTCACAAAAATTTTGGATATTGGCGGAACAAGAATAAATTGTCATGGATCACAGCAATTTGACCAAATTGGTTTGAAAAGACATACACGTTCCCCACATTAATCGATATCACTTGCAATTTGTAGTTCATATTGACATTAATTCAAAAATAATTATTTACATTATAGAAATTAAACTATCTACATTTTGATGCTAATATTCTTGTTAGATGACAAACGCACACATATGTTAAATCGACTTAAAATCGTAATATCGATTCTCATTCTGAGGGAATGAATAATTATATTATTTTTATCACTTCTATTTATTATTGAAAACGCACGTTAAAGACAGAGAACTGACTTTAAATCAAAAGAACGACTGACTTTATTCATCACTAGAGGAATAACCTTATTGTATTCCATTTTAGATGTTTTAATTATTAATTGCAACTACTGAAACGTGGAAGAATAGACGGAAATCAAAAAGACTAAAATTTTTATGGTAACAATCTAAGCTTGAGTACAACAATTAATATCTGAAACGTCAAACCGATGTAGAATTGTTGTCTTTATATTAGTAGAATCATGCTTATTTTTGATTTCAAGTCGATTCTCCATGTTCAGCAGAATGGTTACCAATAAAACCGAAACGTCAAAAATCCAATATAGAATGGTTATTCCCCAAGTACTTGATGAGAACAATCGCTATTTTTGTTTTAAAGTCATACCGTGGTTCTTCGCAATAAGCCACTTCACAAACCAGCACCGTCAAAAACTAAGAGAAATGGCTATCTTCATATCTAATGAGAATCAACTACTTGGTTGAAATGACTTCATGTCAGCACGTCAATCAACAAAACGAATGTCAAAAATCCAATAGAATATATTCTACATTTATTAGAATAATTGCTATTTTTGCTTTGTGTCGATACCTCGCGTTCTTCAGCAATGGTCACTAATAAAACCGAAATACCAAAATCCAATTAGAATGGTTATCTCGGCACGATGAGAATTCAATCAGCGTTTTTAGTTTGTGTCGATACATCATATTCAGCATATTTAACAATAAAAACCGAAACGTCAAAAAATCCAATATAGAATGGTTATTCCCCATAACAGAATCTAATCAAGTTATTTTTGGTCTTCAGTAATGGTTACTAATAAAAACTGAAATACAAAATCCAATAGAATGATTATTCTCAAGATTAGATGAGAATCGATGCATATTTTGATTAAATATCTTCATGTCTTCAGCAACATACTAATAAAACCGAAATCGGCCAAAAACCAATTGTATCATATCTTCTGATCTTTAACAGAATTATTTTTTGAACACTTCAATATGAAACTACAAATCGCAAGCGATGATTTGATTAATAAGAAGTGAACAAACATATTAATATTTCAAACAACAGATAAAGCTAGCGAACGATCCGTTGCAGTTTATTTAATTATAAATATTATTTTTTCATGGGGTCAATATCTATAGAGCTAAAATTAATTTTAACTGGCCCCAGCAGATCAGTTTCTATTGTCCATACGGTATTGACACCTGAAAAATAATATTTACAATAAAAGACTGATGATGAAGACCAAGTCTTCGAAACTATAGTCTCAAACAATAAATAATATATATACAGATATATAATTTCGATATATATGTGTGTATGTTTATTTGCATCAAGTAGAGGACAACCCTTGTTGTTTTTGTAATTTAATTTTATTATTTTTTTACTTTATCTAATGCGAAGCATTGGTAATGTATTGTAATCGGTCTCGTGGCAAGCGCGACTTCAAAGGGTCCTCAGGTAAACACTACGGAACCCATAGCATCAATTAAAGTCACAAATTGTAGTATTCATTTAGGTTGAATTTTAGCGCGTGAGCAGTTTTGCCAAAAATTACATGGGGTCTCGTCCAGAGGCCAAAAGTGCGATTTTTTCATAGAAGTGCGTGCGGATGGATGGATGTTATCGTTTTTTCGTTCACGATTTTTTCCACACCGTTGCACCGATTGAAATGAAATTGAAAACCTACCATTAGTTTAACAAAATGAAGCGCTGATTAGTTTTTAGTACATATCGGCCCACAAACATTAGTACTTTATTTCAGTACTTTTTTAGTTTTTTCTAAATATTTTGAAAATGACTTAACCAATTTTGATGAAATTTAATATCCTAATTAAGTACCTTGAGGCCCACAAAAAAGGTTATATAAAGTTTTTTGTAGAATTATATTTTAATGTATTTTACCCTAGAATAAGATGGCACATTGATTAAGTTTAGCAACGATCCGTTGCAGTTTATTTAGATAGGCTTAAATAATTTTAATTTTTTTTTTAATTTTTGTAAAAAATTTATTTACATGAGAGGAATGAAGGTAAATCGTATTTTTTATCCTAATTATTTTTTGTTTATTAAGCACACAATGGTTTTTTTTTATTTTTCAAATGATATTCTTTAATATACCCTTTAATAAAGAAAAGCTTATTAAAGGGGATTTATTTGAATGTTGGTAAAATTGGCGTGTTAAGTAAATATAATTAGTTTCAATTTCACATATATATATATATATATATATATATATATATATATATATATATATGTATAATCTTTAAAGCTCCAGGCGTTGATAAATAAATGTATCAATCGGGCTATGAAATTTATATTTTATACTCCTTGGGGTAATTGTTAATTTGTTTATTATTCGAATTCATCGATTGGAAACTTTCTCTCTCTCTCTGTGGAACTCGGTTTAATTAAAAACCCTTACGATTCAAAGGACCTTCTGACCATCCTATCTATCAAGCTCTAGAGATGCGTGAGATTTGTCACTTGCAGGCGGGACAGTGCGGCAACCAAGTGGGAGCAAAGGTCAGTCAGTCGGGGCGAACCCGGCCAAATCAACCCTTTAAAAGCTGGGGGATCAATTGAAACACACCCCCTCAAATCGAACTCCTTAGTTAGCAATCCTCTAAAAAGTTTTTTTTTTATTGTCTTAATTCTCTCTCTTAACTCTCGGTCAATTTAATTAAATCCTTTCAGGACATTTTATTCTCAAGATTAACAAAAAATCTTCTCGGATAAGGGCTTGTAAGTAAAACTGGTATTAGGAGTAACCAAGGGTGAACCGCGACCTAATACCATATACACCTATTGCACTTGTACGTCCAAATATTTCCAAGTAACTTCCAAATATTTCCAAGCACTTCCAAATATTTCCAAGCACTTCCAAATATACTTCCAAGCATTTCCAAATATTTCCAAGCACTTCCAAATATTTCCAAGCACTTCCAAATATTTCCAAGTACTTCCAAATATTCATCAAGCACTTCTAATATTGTGCATTCTAAACATTTCCAAGTACTTCCAAATATTTCCAAGCACTTCAAATATTTTCCAAGCATTTCCAAATATTTCCAGTACTTCCAAATATTTTCAAGTACTTCTAAATATTTCCAAGCACTCCAAATATTTCCAAGTACTTCCAAATATTTCCAAGTACTTCCAAATATTTCTTCAAGTACTCAAATATTTCCAAGCACTTCCAAATATTTCCAAGCACTTCCAAATATTTCCAAGCACTTCCAAATGATCAAGCACTTCCAACCATTTCCAGCTATTTAGCCATTTCCATGCACGTCCAAGTATTTGCAAGCACTTCTAAACATTTTCAAGCACTTCCAAATATTTCCGATGTACTTCATTTTACTTGGAAAGAGGTGTACACACCTACTTCCACTCGGGAGTAACAATGCACTATGGTGAACCGCAAATAAATAATTTTTACAAAAACTGGCTAAGGGGCGTCCTTAAATTACGTGAGGCATACTAGGGTCGAGTCTAATCTCGACCAAATCTGACGTGGTGGAGGGGGGGGGGTCTCGGCAAACGTCACATATTTTTTTTTCTTCAAGAAACAATGTAAAATTGCGAGAAATCGGGTTAAATTAAGTACCAACATTAGTTGAATAAATAGATTTCACTGTCGATGGTAACAGAATTGTTTTTATTTTAGGTTACAAATAAAGTTAACATGAGAGAGTCTTCTGTTTCTAATAAAATATTTTTGTCGTATTTGAGAGACCAGTAGCTGAAGGCATTGCTCATCAAGTCTATATCACGATATTAGGTTACAAATTAAGATTTATGCATAGAAAATTTGTAAAAATCCATACGTCTTTTTTCTCTGTCCTCTGGGAGATTAGACTATAACAGGGAATGTATATATAGAGTCACATTCTGACCTCCCAAGAGGAAACGTGAAGAAAAAGACATTATACATTTGTCAAAATATTCAGTCATAAATGTCAATTTGTAACTAATTTGATAATTATTTGTGATAGCCTGATGATGAAGGCAATGCCTTCGATCTTTGAGTCTCTAGAAATAATTAAAATTATTTTATTTAAAAAAACAGAAGACTTTCGCATTTTCATTTTTAACCTAAAATAAGTAAAAACATGCCTCTCCATTAAAAAATATGGTTCCGAATTTTAGAAGTTCCTATTTAAGTATTTTATTGTTCTATTTTCTCATTGTGATTCTAGGACTACTAATTTTACTATAGCAACTACATTAGTTTAACTATCTGAGGTAAAATAATTGTGAAAATTGTTTTCAACAAATCCAACACAATCAGTTACACAGATTAACGTATTACACAAAGGACTGAGTTGCATTTGATGGATTAGGGAGCGGTTTGCAAACCGCCAATATTGTCTTATGTAAGTCAGGGCTGCCCCAATACCTGGACCTCTGCAGCCTCAGCAGTCCTGCATCGAATGCAGCTTCCGTACAAACTCAGACTCTTTCTAAAACATTATGATTTTTATGCATTTATTTTTATTTTTTATTTATTTATTTTATTTTTTTATACCACTTTTTATTAAAAAAAAGGGTCCCAAAAATGCCGCCGTTGAATAACACAAGATTGCTTATTTATTGTCATAGTTATTGAGTCTATTTATCTTTATCTTTACCATACAGGGAACGGTCATAGTATTGTAACGCATGGTGCGTGAAAAAAGTGTTTTTTTTTCCTTCTTTTGTTGTTCGAAATATCTACAAAAGCGGTTGAAACTATTTTGATTAAAAAAATTTTAGCGAGAAACATCGAATTTCGGTCTACATAAAAAAAGCTTTAATAAGTTGAACATCAGACAAAATTAGATTGTTCGAGATGAGTAAACTGTTTAATGTCAAAATTTCTGTTAGTCTGTGGGAGTACCAAATTTTGATGGACGAGTTAGCTCAAAAAACTAGTATGAAGATCAAAACCGAATGTCGCACGCAGTTTTAAAGCGCATTGAAGAGGCGATTAGATTTTGGTGCAGATCGACCCAAAATGATGGGTGGAGGGTAAACAGTGTACATTGTATCTGCGGGATTCCCGGGTTAATATCCATGTCTTCAGTTTGCTTGATTAAATAAAAGATTCAGGGGTTTTTAGACAATCTTTTTTAATTAAAGCTATTAATTTTCTTAAGACGTTTCGTCCTTTTGCGACTTTATCAAGTACTCAATTACTCAAAATATTTATTTATTTATTTAAAGCCTCTATTTGGCTTCCAATTACAAAAATATATAAACAAAAATTACATATATAAATACAATTACCACAAAAATAAGTAAATAATTTTATTTTTTCTTATGATGGAACCAGGCCCCCAAGAACATTAATCGCTGATTAAATAGTAAAATAATCGAGACAAGAGCAATATATTCATGAAATCTATCTTATAACAAATTAGCACAACCAATTCACAAAAAAAAAAAAAAACAATCTTAAATTATATGAAAAAAATGGTCGCGTTTGATAAATAAAAATTGAAAGTTTTTGCCGAGAGTAGCAGAATTTTATATATTGAAGGAGACAATAAAAGAGTGTGTCATTCTGCTGGAATTATAAATTTTATTTATTTATAATGAGATCTATAGTTCGAGGCTTTGCCCTCTTCATCAGTCTATTACAATGGATTCACAGGAATTAATTTATGAATTTATAAATAAATAAAATTTATAATTCCAGCAGAAGACACAATCTTTATTGTCTCCTTCAAGATAAATAAAAATATAGGTATAGGTATTATTGATTAAACTTATCTTATGGTCCGAAAAACAGCAATTACACAAGTTCTAATTCGAGATAAGAATTACATTATCGTAAAATATCATTTTTAAATCATTTATTATTATAAACTTGTTATTAAACTAGTTAGTAGTAGGTACTTCGTGCACATCAATTATTTTCAAAACCATTAATTGCCGTTTTTGAGTAATTAAAAAAAAGTAAAAAGAACTAAAATAAAGTAAAGTAGGTACTCTTGAATCGAAAGGCCCGCATTCAAATAGGAACTCATTATAGTTAACAATCCAATGATTAGTTCTTTGTTTTTCAATGGCACCAATTCTCTATTGTAACTCGTGGTGAATTTAATTGAATCCTCTGGGATCTTTTATTCTAGAGATGAATAAAAACTTTTTTCATTTAAAATTAGATAAAAAATAAATTGTTTGGTGATATGGGGGGGGGGGTGTTAAAACTGTCTCTGAAAAAAGGTAATTAAAATTCAAAATATCAAGCATTTTATAGGAAATTCATTTTTTTTTTTTATTATCATCTATAGTATATTTGATTAGAAAAATACTTAATTTTGTGATCTTAGTAATAATTTCTTATATTTTTAAAATCTACAAAAACTATTATGTTAAAAATAAAATAAATATATAAAAATAAGCAATACATGGCAATAAGGTCTAACATTACTTCTTTAAAGAGAGAACAACAAAAATATACCTATATTTTCAAGGCTATTAATTTGTTTGCTCAAATTTTACGTGCGCTCTCTCTACTAGAAGACCAAATTTGTGTAGAAAAATTTAATTTAATATTTAACTGATTTTTATTGAGAGAAAATCGTAAATGTTAATTGAAACCCGAATTCTTAAAATTATTTGACTTTTTTGTGTTTTTTTCCTTCTTTTTTTTCGAAATATCTCAAAAACGGCTGAAACTGTTTTGATTTAAAAAATTGGGCAAAACCATGGCATTTCTCTCTACAAAAGTTCTCATAGTAAAACACTCGAAAAAATTATATTTTTCGAGATAACAACTGTTTTGTCAAAATGTCTGCGAGTCTGGTATGTCTGGGTTGTCTGCGCATATACCAAATTTTTTTGGATAACGTCATTGTTCTAGCGGAGTCTCATTAGTTTTTAATCCAACCAAAAAAAAATCTTTTTTGATTATTCGTAGTTTAGAAATGCAAAGAAAAATATTTTCATGAACATTTTTTCAGCTAGTTTGTCTGTGTGTGTGATTCCAACCCAGATATCTTATGAACAGAATTTTGTGAGTAAGGTCACGTTTTAGTGCTAAAACACTTATATTTCACAATCAAAAAGTTTTAAATTTTATGCTTTTCTTTAAAACTTGGTGTTCAAATATGTATAAGACCAGAAAAATTGAATCGTTAAATCGAAATTTTTGAATTCTTGCTATACAAATTTGTGTCAACTTTCAGCTATCTTAATTTGCCCAAGTGCGATAAAACTATTAATTCCTAGAAATTTTTGAAAATTATACTGAACTTGGAAAAAAATTTCAATTTTAAATAATCAAATCTTTTTGAAAGCGAAGTTTGCCAAAATAAAATTGAAAAAACCTATACACCTACTATTTACTCATTAAGTAATATATTTGTCTAGATTAATTTGCCGCAACACTGACGTAATTTTTTTTTTTATGATAATGATGAGAGAAGGAGTTACACCAAAAAAGGTGCAACCCCTAAAGGCCTGGGTTGGCCCCTCCATCGTGAAAAGAAGAAGAAAGAATTTTATGGGTTGGGCGGGGGTCGAAGGTATCTGTGGATACGGGTCTTAAATAGCTGAAGGTTGTAGGTCGCGGGAAAGATGGTGGCAGGGAGCGAGTTCCAGTCTCTGGAGGTCAAAGGGATAAAAGAGTTGGCGAAAGCGCTTGTTCGAATTTTATCCAATTTGACAGCGAAGGGAGTGCTGAGCGTTAGAAAACCGCGTGTTTCGCGTAAAGAGGGCATTAGGGGGATAATTGATTTCAGCTCGACTGAACAGACACCGTGATAGTATCTCGTAGTACAGGGAAAGGGCAGAAACGGTTCTTCGGTGAGCCAGGGAGTCGAGTGAGTTGGTTAGAGCCGGTTCTCCTATTAGTTTAATTGCTCGCTTCTGAATTGCTGTAATGCTGCCGAGAGAGAGCGCTATCGGTATATTTGCGGCAAATTTGAAATATAATCGTAATTTGGACTCAAATTTCGAAATGAAAAACTCCAATTGATTTTAAATTAAGAAACATTAAATATATTGATAATTATTACACTCCCCCTTCACCACTCAAAAATTAAATATTCAATTCGCTTTTCTTTGCGCAACAGAAAAAGAAATCAATCACATCTTATTTGATTTATATATTATTTGTTTATTTTTTAATAATTTGCCACTTTTTTTTATAATTTTTTAAAAATCTAAATTTTGTTATTCTTATTTTTTGATTTTTACAAAATTAAACGACTTAAGACACGCATGCCCATATGAGTTTCTCATTGCAATACTGGATGGAGCAGCCTGTCATACAAACAACACCTGATCTCTTTTAAATATTTGGAGCCTTATATCGATTATCGATCCCAAATTTTAAAAAAATGATATAATATAATTCTCCTCCTCACACGATACCACTTATTTAAATAAATCTATTTCCACACAAAAAATATCACAATGCTGTAGATTATAGAAAATACTTCCAGATTCATATCTATAGCCTCATTTCTGTAGCTGTGTCAGGACTAAAAATGAGGCGAAACTTTTAAGAGGCTATGTATTTTCGGAGTTTACAGGTATACATTTGGAGTGTGGTTTTTTAAGAGGAATAAAAATTTTGGACCAAGACGCTGCCCGCCAGGGCACCAGCCTGGAGGGCCGAGCTTCGAGAGGCGTGCCGAAGGCACGCACGAAAACTCGTTATGTAATAATCAAATTATTAGTCAATTAAACAGTTTTATAACTGTGAAAAATTGTTTCGTTACAATCACAAAAAAAGAAAAATCAATTTGTGATGTTACAGCCCAATTGATTCGATGGAGAGAGAATCCCTGGCAAAGTTAATCAGCCTTTTAATCCAGCGCTTGGCTTGTTATTTTATTCTGTTTTATCCTGAGATTATGGACCCTTTAACATCCAAAATATCAGAATAATTGATACTCAGAATTTTTTTGTTCACTTCACTTTTTCTATTCGTCAATATAAAAAAAAAAAAAAATTCCCGGGTTTGATGATAGAAGGCGATCAAAAAGAAAGAATTCTGTTTATTTCAAAGGACTTTCGCTCTAATAGCCTACAAATCAAATAATCCTTTAATGTCATTTGATTAATTAAATATTTGATGATTTCTCAGTTTTCTTTTTTCTCTAGAAAGCAATTCTTTTATGTTCCTGGTCATTAGGTTGAAAGCCCTTTAAAAAGCCTCCTTCTGATGTTAAGTAGATGTAGGAACGATATGCCTGTATATATATATATGGCAGAGAGTTGAAAGAGTAGATTGAAAGAAAAACAAAGATAGAGTTAATAAACTAGACCATCATTTTTCCCACTTCAGACTTTTCTTTTACGATGGTCTTTGAATCTACACCTTACATCTGAAATTATTTTAAATCGCTCAGCGGTTCATTTAAAATTTTATAATTTTTTGCCTATTTGTGTTTGAAATATCTGAAATTTAAAGAAAAATCATTTATAATAGTTTTTAAAGAAGCAGTATAAGAGAAAGATACTGATATTTTAGGATTTACTAATGGAGTTAAGCGATACATGGGTCACTTATTTTCATCATTAAATTCAGTTACTTTCTGTATTTCCTGAAGATGGGTTGATAGCCCGAAAATATATATTGAAAAGGAAAAAAATTTATATCTTTTGATTCTTTTAATTTTAATGTGAAATAAGTGACCCAGTATCCTTAACTCATAGTAAATCCATATTAAATAAAATATCTATTTACCTTATCTTTATTAAAGATGTTTCACCTTGCACCAACACCGACAATCTCTACTGATTATAATATTTTTCCATCTATGTGTTTGTGTTGATTCTAAAACCCTATGAAGCTCTTAAAAATATTAAATGAAAGGCTTATTTTTCAGCAGTTTTTAAATGGTGTTTTTTTTTTTTATTAATTTATCCAAATATTTCGGGAATTTTGCACAATATTCCTTCTTCAGTGGACCCTCACCCAAAAAAATCACCGTACTTGTTCAGTCTTCACAAAAATTTGAACTCAGGGCCACAGAGACATTTCAATTTGTTATTCTTAATTCTGCCCTCACAAACAATAACAATTTTTTACTTTATCATACAGGGTATGGTCAAGTATTGTAATCGTGCATGAAAAAGTGGTTTTTTCCTCCTTTTTTTTCGAAATATCTCAAAACGGCTGAAACTATTTTGATTAAAAAAATTGAGCGAAACCATGGCATTTCGCTCTACAAAAAAGCTCTGATAGTGAAGATCGAAAAAAATTATATTTTTCCGAAATAATAATTGTTTTGTCAAAATGTCTGTTAGGAGTTCGTCTGTCTGGCTCTCTGGTTGTCTGGTTGTCCGTTAGTCTGTGCGTTACCAAATTTTTGTGGATGAGCTAGCTCAAAAACTAGTTTGAATATCGAAACTAAATTTCACACTTAGTTTTGGTCCATTGAGATTGAAGAGCTGATTAGATTTTGGTGCAGTATCGACCCAAAATTAAGGGGTGGTGGAGGAGGTTTAAAAATTAAAATTCTAGGCCATTTGAGAAAACTGGGTGTAGGGTCAAAAAATAAAAAATCTTGACCATTTATATAAACTCAACCAAATTTTGTATACATAATCAGTGGACCCCCAGAAGTCTAAAAATGCAAAAACTATCCGCCCGCTACATGAATATAAATAATTTGATTAGATATTAAATATAAGAAGGGGCCAGGTTGTATGTAAAGTCAAGTGGATGGCCTCATCAGAACACGTCAGCTTATTTCCATTTATATAAATTTCTTTTTGATGCTTTAAAGAACAAGTCAGTGTATTGATTGACTTGTTCTTTAAAGCCCCAAAAGAAATTTATATAAATGGAAAAAATTGCTATTGTTTTGAGGAAAGAATTAAGAATAATAAATTGAAATGTCTCTGTGGCCCTGTGTTCTAATTTTTGTAAAGTCTGAACAAGTACGGTGTTTTTTTTGGGCGAGGTCCACTGAAGAAGGAATATTATGTACAAAATTTCCGAAAATATTTGGATAAATTAATAAATAAAAAAACTACCAATTAAAATTCTTAAAAACTGCTGAAAAATAAGCCTTTCATTTAATACTTTAAAGAATCCTCAGCACCACCGTGAATCGAGGTCTTCCTGATGCCAAAATTTTGTTGATTCAGGTTCAAAAATCGAAATGATATTTTTGGGCTGATTCAATTGAGATGTCAAGACACAGTAATGGAAAAATATTCTAGTTTTTCTGTCCACTATTACAACATTATTATTATTTTTTTATTTTAAAGAGAAACAAGTGTTTTTACCCATCTCTTGTTTGTGTTGTATAATATATCGAACGTGACTTTCCAACCGACAATTCTAACTTTTTGTTGTTGTTTTTCAGTTCTGGGAGGTGATTTCCGACGAGCACGGAATCGACCCCACGGGTACTTACCACGGCGACTGGACCTGCAACTCGAACGAATCAATGTTTATTGCAACCAGGCGACTGGTAGGTCCTCTACTCTACTCTACTCTACTTTCACTCACCCTTTAAACAACTTTCATCCTCACCAAAACACCATCATCTCGGCTATCATCAAAACACACCAATACCATACAATTTTAAAACCAACCCTCGAGGCGTGAACCATAATATTTATCCATTTATTCATTTGCTGTATAAACAAATTATCGATTGAAATAATAAGCTGGAAAGTACAAAAGGATGTTCATAATAGAGTCGTCGGGTCGTCTAGTTGGTCTATATATGTCACATTTGGCTTTAAACTCAAAATGATAATTATTTCTAAATAAATAATTTTTTATTAGCTTTTCAATAAATAAAAAATATCTAAATTGAAACAGATAAGTAGGTAGCCAAGACTACTCGCATATTTATATTTGTGTATATTAGGCCGAAAGCACGCAAGCCCAGGACTGGATTTCGAGAATAATTTTAGGTGTCGCCTAGGGTCTCTCACCTCTTGGACACCAAAACAGGTCACCCTAAGCAGCTGCGAGCAAGCTTGCCCAGACGCTATTAACTTCATACTTACCTATCATGTGGACTCAAATTCGCTTCTATCTCAATATGGCTCGCTTCTATGGAGATGAACCTCCAAGCATTCTTTTGCCACACTGGATCCAATTCAGAAGAAGACAACAAAACTACTAATAGATCCTGCATTGCCTAGCTCACTCGAGTACATGGTACACAATAGGAACCCTCTCTATTATTTCTATTATAGATACTACCATGATGTTTGTTCTGACAAGTTGAAATAATTAATTCCCCCTGAAGCTTCCTTTGTAATAGATAAGTGATTTTAGAATACTCCCCTATTGCTGTAAAATTGATAAGAAAATTCATTCGCTTCTCCGTTGATCCCTATGGCCCCGAAAACTAGAACTCGCTTCCTGAAGCATACAACCTTCAGCTGTTTAAGACCCGCATTCACAAACATCTAAGACTCTGCATCAGCCTTTTGAAATTTCCCCTAATTTTTTCACTCAGTCAGAGGGTCAATTCTGTCCTATAGACAGTGCTAGTAGTCGTAAAATCAGGAGAAAGTACAAGGTATATCGTAATTGTAAAAATCAGAGGGTATTAGGTATATAAAATAATAAAATAAAATGTTTTAGTCGGGTATTTTTTTAAAAATTATCATTTTAAAAGCAAATTGAAACAATTTAAAATATTTATGTGAATATTCTAAAATGTATAATCTCTCAAAATTCTTTCTCAAATTTTCAACTCAGGCACAGGGCATGCGCTATTGGGCTCAGATCAAACCACAGAGTATACATTTCGTCATATACCCTCCACTACGGGCCTGCCTATAGGGGTTGAACATTCCCTGGTGATAGACTCATCTCGCATCAATATCAATTAAAAAAATCGTGTAAGTTAAAGGAAGACTTGTTTTATTTTCTTTGGTAAACAATTTTTGAACATCTTTTAAGTACCGAGCTCTCGATGAAGGTACTGTCAGAAAGAGTGAGGGATCTCGTGCGTAAAGGCATGTGATTCGAACTCTATCAAGGGTCAGCGGTGAATTGGTTGTCTCATTTTTACCGCCTTACCATACAGGGTATAGTCAAGTATTGTAGTCGTGCATGAAAAAAGAAGTGCTTTTTTTGCTTCTTTTTTTCGAAGATCATTTGGGAAAACAGTCTGAAACTATTTTGATTAAAAATGTAGGCGAAACCATGGCATTTCGCTCTACAAAAAAGCTCATGATGAATAGTGAACATCGAAAAATGTGATATTTATCGAGATAATAATTGTTTTGTCAACATGTCTGTTAGTTAATCTGTCTGTTAGTCTGTTAGTCCGTGGGTTACCAAATTTTTGTGGACGAGCTAGCTCAAAAACTAGTGTGAATATCGAAACCAAATTTCACACGTTGTTGTGGTTCATTGATATTAAGAGCTGACTTTGGTGCATATCGACTCAAAATTGGTGGAGGGGTAAAATTAAAATATGTGCCATTTGAGCAAACCCAACCAAATTTTGGTATACATAATCACTGGGACCCCAGAAGTCTAAAAATGCAAAAACTAACCGCCCAAAATTGTGTGTGGGGGGGGTCAAAAATGAAAATATAGGCCCCTTCGAAATGCCAGGTCTCAACATGTGTCTTTGTATAGATAATCAGGTGGGACCCCAGAAGCCCAAAAATACAAAGTGCCCAACCCCTTCCCTTCGTGATTATAAATAATACTTGTCTGGGTCATTAAATATAAGTGAGGGGTCAGGTTGTATGGTAAAGTCAAGTGGATGCGCCACATCAGAACACGTCAGCTTATTTTTCAAGTATAAGAATTCACTCACTAAATTATTCAAAGATATGAGACAATATAGGAGGAGAGGCATTATTATTAAAATAATAAATAAAAGCAGATTTAAAATAAACTGCAAACGGATCGTTGCTAAACTTTATCCAAATTCATTTGAAATATTAATATGTTCTTGAGTAAAGTACTTTAAAATATAATTTTACTAAAAACTTTATTTAACCTTTTTTGTGGTCCCTACGGTACTTAATTAGGATATTAAATTTCATCAAAATTGGTTAAGTCATTTTCAAGATATTTAGAAAACTAAAAAGTACTGAAATAAAGTACTAATGTTTGTGGACCGATATGTACCAAAAACTAATCAGCGCTTCATTTTGTTAAACTAATGGTAGGTTTTCAATTTCATTTCAATCAGCGCAAAGGTGTGGAAAAAATCGTGGACGAAAAAACGATAACACACACACCACATCACATACATCCATCCATCCATCCCCACGCACTTCCAAAAAAATGGCACTTTTTGGCCTCTCGACGAGATTCCAGGTAATTTTTGGCAAAACCGTCACGTGCTAAAATTCAATCTCATTGAATACTTCAATTTAGACCTTAATTGAGTCTATGGGTTCCGTAGTCTTTACCTGAGGACCCTTGAAGTCGCGCTTGCCGCGAGAGCGATTCCAATACTTTCTCCCATGCTTCGCATTGATAAAGTAAAAAACTGTACTTTTATGTATTCGATAATATAATATTTTTAAGGGACATGTTCGTTCATTTATTCAGTTGAAATTATTATGAAATTCAATTATCAAATTAGATGAATAAATTAATTATACCATTCAATTTAAATCTAATCAAATTATACGAAATTGATAAAAGGCTTTATATTACATTAAAGCAAATCTTTCTATCATTTTATTTCGTTTAAAATTCCTAAAAACCAAAATAATAAAAGATAATCCTACTATTCTATTATTTTCATTGTGATAAAATATTAATTTTGAAATTAGATTCGTTTATTTTTTTATTTTTTTGTTCTCTTGGAATAATTTTCAATGATATATGCCACGCGGGCGGAAGCAAAGGATAATAATAAAGAAGTCCGCGAAGAGTTTTAATAAAACTTCTTAACTTCCCTCGCGCTTTTGATATCAATTTATTTTCTTAGCTAGTATAAATTCTCCATTTTACAATGTGCCTTCCTGTTTGAAATCTTTATTGCACTGTGAGCTAAATCCCATTCAACCAAGTTTTTTTTTTTATTAACTTTTAATCTTGTTCCTTCTGAAATCAAAATCATGTTCAATGGTTTTGCCACTCAGTCCCCCAATCTTCTACTCTAGCGAGATTTCTTTAACCATCGATTCATCAATCATTTTTTTTCTGATAAAATACATAATATTGAGTATTAAAATAGAGAGAAGTTTATAAAAAAAGTATATGGCTATAACACCATAAAATCAACAATAAAAAGTCAATAGCTTAGAAGGTAAGGAAGTAGAATTTTTTATATTTTATAAGGTATACACTATATACATTCACATACTTTTTAAATGTACTTTTTTACTGGGTCTAGTAATAAATATATCCTCGGCTTAGAGTGTAAACCTGATAGCTCCATTTTTATCATACATCTTGCGTTTCTATCTGGCAACCCTATGTCTAGATTCGACCACGATTAAACAGCAATTAGTGAAACCTTTAGTCCACCAACAATTCTATCTTCCATGGTTGCTTCAGACAATGTATTAACTTACAAAATTATATCAAACAGAATCCATTGTCCAGAACTAAAGCTCTTTTTACTTTAAATAATCCCACATATGTACTTAGACACAACCAGCCTTTCCTACCCTTAAAGTACCAATCACGCGTCACGCTGAGAATAATCCAATTTATAGACTTCTGTGTTTGCTAGTAACGTCTTTTCCTCAAGAATTAGTGTAATAGATTTGGCTTCTCATCCTAATAGAGTGACAAAAGAAATTAAAGAAAATACGCTATGTTATGATTAAGCTTTAAAGTTTAAAGTTCATTAGTTTGTTATTTACAGAATTTATCTTCACTTGACATATTACCTATTGTATCTCTCTGTTCTTTCTACATTATGTATGTATAATATTATGTTTAAATGTAACCAATTTGTAAAGGCCTCTTGCCGTCGAAATATTCTCTTGCTACCCTTGATGCAATTCAGAAACGAGCCGTCAGGCTAATTTACGATTCTACACTCACCGACTCCCTCGACTCGTTGGCTCATCGAAGAAATGTCTCTGCCCTTTCCCTTTTCTATAGATACTATCACGGCAGGTGCTCTGATGAGATAAAATCAATAATTCCCCCCAAAGCATGCTTTGCACGCAGCACACGTTTTGCCGACTCCAAACACTCTTTCGCGGTCAAATTGGAAAAGTGCCGGACCACTTCATTCGCGAATACATATATCCCCATGACTTCAAGGAACTGGAACTCTCTCCCAGCCTCTATCTTTCCCAGCACCTATGATCTTCAAACCTTCGAAACCAGGGTGCATAGACACCTACGTCTACACCCTCTCACTTAATCAACTTTCCTTCTCTTCGGTAATGCAAGGGTCTTTCGAGATCCATAGGGGCTACATCTTTACTGGTGCACCCTTTCTTGCATTCGATTGCATTAAAAAAAAAAAAAAAATATGACATTAATACCGTTCGAAAGAAAAAGAAATGCAGCATCGTTCAAGTAAAACTCCTACTTAAAATTAGGATCGTAAGTTGTAGAAAAAAAATCTGCAAAATTTAATTTTGTTTGTTTTTTCTCTCTCCTATAAAATTTCCTTGTTGTGAGTTAGTAGGTTTACAATTTAAGGGCCGGTTGTATGTCGCAAAGTAAATGCTCTGAAAGTGCCTGTCATCTGATTGGCCATCCCAGTCCCTCCATTTACCATCTACAGTTCGTTAGTGGTAAAAAGCATTTACTTTGCGACATACAACCGGCTCCTAAGGCGACGATATATCGTAGGGTTACTGCCAAAACAAGATAAATTCATAATTTGATCCAACTGTATTTATCTCGTTTTAGCAGACTAAAAGTTGTAAAAATGGAGTTGGGTTTTTTGGACCACTTGTTTTGACTGCCTTAATAGTTTGTTTGGAGTTGTCTGGTTTTTGTCAGTATGTTTTTCGGTCATTTTTTAATCTAATGGAGTACTTAACTCCGAATTGAGTAAAAGTGGAGTTAGCTTGTTTTGACAGTAACCCAACATATTATGTTTTACTTTGGATTGACAGCAATCACAAATAAAAGTTATATTCATTATTTATGCGAGCTGTACTCCAGGTTGACTATGTTGCAGGCAATCCACAAATCGGTTTACTTAAGTAGGTACCTACTGGGCAATTATTGTAAAAAATGAAAGGAAAAAATATTGTTTTCCCATTTTTTTTTTAATATCTGAAAAGAGTTAAAATTATTTTAAATAAAAGGATATCATGGCGTTTAGGACTACAAAAAAGCCTCTATAGTGAACATAAAAAAACGATTTTTTTTTCATTTATTCACCATTAATATTTTATGATTGATAACTGGAGTTTTTTGAATTTTGAAAAATTTTAAATTTTCCAAAAACCAACTGCAGGATAACATTTTGTTACTTGGATTCGACTTCGAGGAGGTGAACCCTTCTGATATCTAAACTAATTATTTTTATTTTTTATAATTTCTTTATTAGCTACTTTTTCAGCTATACATATACAACAATAATATTCAATACAATAATAATATACAATCATAAACGTAATATAACAATACAATACAATATAAAACATCACAATTTACAACAATAATACATAACTTATGAGGAGAATTTTCTAGGTTAGGTTTCACAAAAGGAAATATTAAAACAAATGTATGTTTTTTTGAGTTTGATTCACTCGATATATATTTCGGGTTATTAGCCCATCATCAGGAGTTCAAATGAAAACTGAATACAAATTTGTAAAAACATTCAACAAGTAAAATTTTGAGAAAGAAAAGTACGTTCAGAAATTTTTTTTTTATTTTTAATATAAACAAAATGTTATTATTCAAAATAAAAAAATTAAAATTAAAAACAAAATTACAAATAAAATAAAATTAAAAACAAAAACAAATTACAAACACCAAATATGTAATCAAATTTAGGAGCCAATTTTTAATTTATTAATTTTAGCCAAATTAGAATCAATGATTACATCTTTGTCAAAGTCCAATTGATTATTGAGAATACTGAATTTATTCATAAGTGCCAATTTAATTTCAGTTGATTCTAGAAGAAGAAGTCTGGGACCACTTCTTTCAAAATGAATTGGGGGTAGGATTGGAAGTAGAAGCAGTTGAAAGAAGTGGTCCCAGACTTCTTCTTCTAGAATCAACTGAAATTAAATTGGCACTTATGAATAAATTCAGTATTCTCAATAATCAATTGGACTTTGACAAAGATGTAATCATTGATTCTAATTTGGCTGAGATTAATAAATTAAAAATTGGCTCCTAAATTCGATTACATATTTGGTGTTTGTAATTTGTTTTTTGTTTTTAATTTGACTTTGTTTGTAATTTTGTTTTTAATTTTAATTTTTTTATTTTGAATAATAACATTTTGTTTATATTAAAAAGAAAAAAAAAATTTCTGAACGTACTCTTCTTTCTCAAAATTTTACTTGTTGAATATTTTTACAAATTTGTATTCAGTTTTCATTTGAACTCCTGATGATGGGCTACTAACCCGAAATATATATCGAGTGAATCAAACTCAAAAAAACATACATTTGTTTTAATATTTCCTTTTGTGAAACCTAACCTAGAAAATTCTCCTCATAAGTTACTTATAATGTTTCACCTAGAACCGACACCTAAATCCTTAAAAATTATTAACAATAATACAATAGAATACAAATATTATAACAATAATACACATACAATACAATTCAAATATTATAACATTAATATATACAATAATAATAATATATAATAAAAACATTAGAATAATAATACAGCAAACAACACAAAGTATACCACAACTTAGCATTATCATTTTGTTGGAGTATCACAAGAAGATCATCTCTTAGAAATTACAAATTTTAACAATCGCTTCTTGAATTCATGAATTCCCGTGACATTCTTTATCTCAATTGGCACTTTATTGTATTCCGACAAACCCCTGTAGAATAAAGATTTAAATTTTTTATTATATCTAATAACATTTTTGATATTGGGTTTTAATTTATTTTTACTTACGTAAATTTAATATTTAATTAATAAATGAATTTAACTTTTAAGGACCAATCATAGATTTTAGAGAAAATATTTTTATATTGCATATCAGAGAGGTTCGTCCCCTTAGGAATCGAACCCAAGCGCTAACTAAGCTTGCCGGGCCGTTAGCCAAACCCTTAAGACAAATCTCTCTCTGACATGCAACATATATAAGTATTATAGCTAAAGCCGGCCCGGCAAGCTTAGTTAGCGCTTGGGTTCGATTCCTAAGGGGACGAACCTCTCTGATATGCAATATAAAAATATTTTCTCTAAAATCTATGATTGGTCCTTAAAAGTTAAATTCATTTATTAATATTCTAGGTCTGGGATGATTTTTGAAATAATTTCCATCTTTTTTCAAAAAAAGACACTCAAAAAGATACTTAAATCTTTGCTTTCACTGTTAATATTTAATGTTGAAGATTTGTGACATTCTTTAAGATGATTCTATTACCTTAAATATAAGCTATCATTGACATTAATCTTTTACAAATTGTCTTGTTTCGGTGTGACCAGGTGCTAAATACGTGCCCCGGGCTGTCCTCATCGACCTCGAGCCCGGGACGATGGATTCCGTACGATCAGGACCATTTGGGCAAATCTTCCGCCCCGATAACTTTGTCTTTGGACAATCTGGCGCCGGCAATAATTGGGCAAAAGGCCATTACACGGAAGGGGCTGAGCTTGTCGACTCTGTCTTGGATGTTGTCCGAAAGGAAGCCGAGAGTTGTGACTGTCTCCAGGGATTCCAGTTGACTCATTCGCTGGGCGGCGGAACTGGAGCTGGAATGGGAACGTTGCTCATCTCGAAAATCCGGGAGGAATATCCAGACCGAATTATGAACACGTTCAGCATTGTGCCAAGCCCTAAGGTAACAACATTTCGAATGGAGTTCATTTGAACACTGAATTTGCGAATTACTAGCAGTAGGGAACTTGACCAAAACGGACTTGAGTTAGATTAATTAGAAACCTCGAACCTCTGAGGGCTAAGGGATAAGAGATTAGAATCACATTGAACCAAATTGGAATAAATTAGCCCATTTCATTTTAGTAGAACTAAATTTATCCTTTAGGTAAACACCCAACATCAAAAAAACCGAACATTTTAGAATTGTGGAATAATATATAGTAATGCAATTGGTATTAAAATATAAAATTTCATCTTGAAATTTTACTTTTTCCTCGAATTAATAACTAGAAATAAACAGAAAGTGTTAATAAAATAAATGTAATAATTAAGGTAGTTGTTTCACCAAATGGGTTTTCTCAGGATTTTTTTGAAATTTAGGCAGTTTGTAATTTAAATACTTCTGCATCGATTGGTGGCAAAATGTATGAACAATTAAATAGTTCCGGAGATATTAAATTCCAAAGAGAGAGTTTTTCAGACTCTTATACATTGATTTGTTTACGGGAAAGCGGTGTTAGTTTATAGTGAAACATATTAAACACATGAATTATTTAACGAATTATATGGTGTTTCACCAAAGTGTTATAATAAATCTAAACCAAAATTAAACAATAACTTTTAAATTATTTTAGGAGAAATTTTATTTCTTAGTTATCTCTATACATAGTTTCTGGCGATGAACCCTTCATCAGGAGGTTTAACAGAAAACTGAATAATGAAAATTTTACATTGTATTGATATTATGTTAGCAACAGGGCGAGTGTGGGGGGGGTTGAGCCAATGGGCGTTGAATAGAATTGTGTGGTATGAACTTTAAAGGTACGTTAAAGATGAGACAACTGGGTGTTGAATCAATATTGTCTGTGCCAAAGTCAAGTATAAGGCCAACATTCAAATCCAATAATCTTTAATAAATTTCTTATGTAAAATTTTAATTCATGTATAGCAACTTTACTAGTTTTCATGGGATAATCAATTACTAAAAAATGAAAATGTATTAATGAATAAACAAACATCGTAAAAACAAGATGGCTTAACAACGCATATATTTAGCCTAAAAAGTGGATTAACTTTGGTACTTTTTTGACGTTTTTTCGCTTCAGCCATTGTCGCAACAGCTTTCAATCGTTTATTAAGAACTTTTTGTTTAATAAATCGACCTTTATAATGTATTTTATCTGTCATTTCTATGATAAAAATATTCAAGCTCGGACAATGTTGCCAGATTTGTCAAACGAGCACGGGATTGGCTAGTAGTGGTACATAAACAGCAACAAGTTTTGGGCTTATGAATTATGAATCCTTAAGTTGTCTGTTCTATATTCTCTAGAATTAACTTTTTGCTAGTATTGTCGCGAAACAGCTAACTTAAAATAAAAATAATTTATAAATGAAATTGAAATTAATTATTTTATTTTGAAAACAAAATATTTTTTGTCTCATTTACTAGAATACCATTGACAAAATTCAAACATCTAAACGAAATCCAGAGAAATGTATATTTTCAGGAAACAATTTCCCTCTCTCTTGGTTTTTCAACTAAAATGGAGAACTCCATTAATATTTATATATTGTAAATAGATAGAATATAGATGAAAAATCTAATTCCCAAGTTAAATCATTATTTCGAGAGTCAAGGGAAGCAAGCCCGAATAGATTAGCAAAAGAGATTGAAGCAGGCAAGGGGCTTTGCCTCTCTTCTTTCAATCTATCCTTTTGTTTGCTCGTCTTCAAATTAATAAAATCTTTAGCCTATAAAATTAAATAAAAATAAAAAAGGAAAATCTGGCAACCCTGAATTTCCAATTTAAACTTCTAAATGAATGTCGCTCGAGCGTGAATATAAATAAATGAGATAATTAATATTTTACGAAAAGTTTCGAAATTAATCATAATTTAAAATACATTTTCTCTGTTTGTTTCTCTCCCTTATTACACAAGATATAGTTAACGAAGGTTTGGAAATCCCAGAACCACCCACGAACCCCAAAAGACCCTGCTATGTAAAAAAAAAATGCGCCACAAACTTGGGAGTCTAAAAAGCCAATACCAATCGAGGTCCCCATAAGATTCTGCGCCTTTAGTTGCTTGGATTTGGCGATCTTATAAGAACCTTAACATTCAATGTAGCTAGACCGTTGATATATATTTTCAAAATTAATTGACACCGTCAATCTATTTAGGCGGTTATTCATTTCACTGGAAAGAAAATAAAATAGTCCACCATTTTATGATACTAACTGCGACGCCCGCCTTCGGCGGCCCTTTTGCTAGCCAGGTAGCTATGTACCCTGGATCCCCAGCCCCTTTCCACCTCAGCACACCCTTCACCCCCACTACGCACCCACTCCATACTGGCAATTGGCTCAACTTTTAAGTAGTATAGTCATTTTGACCATCTCTTGGCTATATAGTTTAGTAATTATCCACTACCTTAATGTGAGAGAACTCATGAAAAATTATCCTAATTAAAGAAAGATATAATAAAACAAAATTTCAAAATTTCGGTAAGGATTGAAAGAACCAAATAATATCTTCCATCCGTTACGATCATGGGGTACCTACTGTACTTATTCATATTATATACAGATTATTTTATTTTTATTAGTAGATAATGTCAGCTTATATGATTTTTCGAGTAATTCTTTAGTATTTGTTAGGGCCTCGGTTGAGTGCGTTGTGGTGCGTGTCCGCGCCCCCACCTAGTTGGTGGGGTCCTAACAATGATTTGTGCAGGGCGTTGTTTGTGCCCTGGTGGAAAGCCGGGTTGAGCGCCACCCGCTTAGTTAGCGGGGAGGGGCTACTAGTTGGTGGATGGCCCCTCCTTCGATTCATTGATCAGTCGAGATCGAATTGCTTCACTTATAACATGACTGAAATATTATCAGTCATGCAAAAGTGTGGCAACGATCTGACTGAGTCATCTAGCGGCCGTGTCTAAAGGTTCGTAGCCAGAGCAACAGCGAGCCGCTCAGAAGCCGATGCTTATAATTCCACTTTTGGAAAATTTCTAAATTTGTTAAATTTTTGAAAAATGATTTTTAGTAGATATTTCTATTGATTTTTATTCAGGTGTAATCTTATCTCTAAATCAATCCAGGATCGTCTATTTTCAAAATATGTTTATAGTTGCTTTATTATTTGTTTGTAAAGTACCTAACTATTTTTCTGAATTTTCATTGATAAAGGGAGAATTTCTCCCCAAACGTTTGGATATTTAATAATTAATAAAGATTTTGAGAACTGTATTTATTATATATTTTTTCTTAAGGGGATGGGATTTAAAAAACTCAATTTTAATTTTTTTGTTTTATGAACTTAACAGCATTGGCTTATTAACGACTCATTTATTAATAATTATTTTTATGAATTTATAATTTAACCTGGTTTTAAATATAGGAATAAATCTTAATTTCAAAAACAATCCCATTTAATTATACATTAATGTTAATTTGTCTCTTTTATAATAACTACGATTTATGTCTAACTTTTCCGACATTTGATTGTCCAGGTATCCGACACTGTGGTGGAGCCCTACAATGCTACTTTGTCCGTCCATCAACTGGTTGAAAATACCGACGAAACATATTGCATAGATAATGAAGCGCTCTACGATATCTGCTTCCGCACCCTGAAATTAACCACCCCGACTTATGGCGATTTGAATCATCTCGTATCTGCGACCATGTCCGGCGTCACTACCTGTCTGCGATTTCCGGGTCAATTAAATTGTGATTTGAGGAAATTAGCGGTGAATATGGTTCCTTTTCCTCGGCTACATTTTTTCATCCCCGGATTTGCGCCATTGACCTCACGAGGCTCGCAACAATACCGAGCACTGTCCGTCCCCGAACTTACCCAACAGATGTTTGACGCGAAGAACATGATGGCTGCCTGTGATCCAAGACACGGCCGTTACCTTACAGTAGCAGCTGTATTTCGAGGACGTATGTCCATGAAAGAAGTGGATGAACAAATGCTTAACATTCAAAACAAAAACAGTAGTTATTTTGTTGAGTGGATTCCCAACAATGTCAAAACAGCTGTGTGCGACATTCCCTCTAGAGGCCTGAAAATGTCATCTACATTTATAGGAAATTCAACTGCTATCCAAGAGTTATTTAAACGAATTAGTGAACAATTTACTGCAATGTTTAGGAGGAAAGCCTTTTTACATTGGTATACAGGGGAAGGAATGGACGAGATGGAATTTACAGAAGCTGAGTCTAATATGAACGATCTTGTGTCAGAATACCAACAATACCAAGATGCTACAGCAGAGGAAGAGGGTGAATTCGATGAAGAAGATGAAGGCGAAGGAGAAGAAGCTTAAAAAACAAGAGGATTTTTTTTCTATAATTTTTTGTTTTTGATGTTTGTTTATTTTGTTTTTTATTGCCTTTGAGCATTTTTCTTGACACGGTCTTAAAAGCCGGCCAAAAAAAAATTAAAATAATAATAAATTAGACAAAAAAAATTTAAAATTCAACGATTAATAAAATTCGTTCCAATGAACTAGAAAAAAATTATTTTTTGTGTTTGTTACCAATCATAATAGCTGTTTTCTATTTGAAAAAAATGTGACTTGGCGCCCGGGTGAACTCAAATTCAAATAAAAGAAAAAAGATCAAATCTTTTTGAACTATTTACACGAAGAGAGACTATTATATTTAATTAAAATAAGAAAATATAATAAAATTATCTTTTAAAAATCAAAATAGATTTTTTCCATATCAGTAGCGCTCTATTCCGATAGATTTTTTCTTTCTTTTTAAGAATACTTGGAATAGTTCAATTTTTCAAAAAGAAATCAGCTAATAAGTATTATTTGAATATTTTTCAATTTATATAATTGAATATAAGATTAATTTATAATTTTCCTGTTTTTTCCGGTTAGATTTAATAGAAAATTAAAAATTTCTAGCTGAAAGTAATGGAAGTCAGCCCAGAGGTAGTGAAGAAAGAGAAAATTACCCCTTTTCCAAATAAGGTGTATTTATTGGTCGTTCATTTTTTTTCTCTCCTCCTTTCCTTTTAAACAAGCGTTTCGAAGGATTCTTCCTCCTTCTTCAGGGTTTCAAAGGGCCAATGAAGGAAACAAACAAGATGCTTCCTTCCTCTCTCCTCAGTAGTGTTTGAAAAATTTTCCTTCCTTAGCACAAGCATTAAAATAGAAAAAAATTCCTCCTTAATTTCCTTAATTTTATCATTGAAGAAAAAAATTATATTGTAATGCTTCTGCTAAGGGAGGAAAAAAATTTCAAACGCGCCTGAAGAGAGAGGAAGAAAGCATCTTGTTTGTTTCTTTCATTGACCCTTTGAAACCGTGAAGAAGGGAGAAGAATCCTCCGAAACGTTGGTTTAATAAAAATTTTTAAGAAAAAAATAAAACTGACTTCAAAAAAATTAAATGCAACAAATAAAATACACTAAAATGTATAAAGTAATTATTATCTTATTTAGTTACAACTAAACGACGAAATATTAACATGAAATTACTTTTTGAAGTCGGTGCCAAACAAACTATACCTATAAGCGAGCGTACCCACCAAACGTACTAAGTAAGATCCGTCGAGTGCGATTCATAAAAGGTATATGTTTGGCACCGACTTAAAAAGTAATTTCATGTTAATATTTCGATTAGTTGTAACTAAATAAGATAATTATTTTATACCTTTTAGTGTATTTTATTTGTTGCATTTAATTTTTTTGAAGTCGGTTTTATTTTTTTCTTAAAATTTTTTATTTTTCTTTTTAGTGATGTTATTAATAGTGATCATATCATCAGAACTTGACCAAATTAATATTGCACCATCCCTAAGATACCCCTTTCTAATAAAAAAAGAATCATCGAAATCGGTTCATAAACAAAGAAGTTAGTCCTGAACAAACCTAACAAAAAAGATCTAATACCTACGGAAAAAAAGGGACCAATCGGAACGTAGACTGGATCCAATGCAAATTTTTTTTCAAAATCGGTTCACAATTGGCGGAGATATGAGGTAACATAGGCACAAAAAAAAAAAAAAAATTCAGTCGAATAGAGAACCTCCTCCTTTTTTGAAGTCGGTTAAAAAGAAAGAAACGACGATTCAATAAATACACCTTATTTGGATATAAGATAATTTTTCTCTTCTTCACTTCCCCTGGACTGCCTTCCATTACTTTCAGCTAGAAATTATCCCTAAAGAGAAAATTTCGTTCAAATATTTAAAAAGTTCTCTTCTTAATAAGCTTACGAAATTTTAACTCCAAATTCTGTAATAAAGATACAATATTTATGTATCGAGTAGCCCAGAAGCAAAAATTGTGCATTTCGATAGGGAAATTATTCTCAATACATCCATTCTTTCCCTTAACCTCTAGTGTCTAGTTTGTCCTGAGTGGAGGCTATTCATGGTGAATTGAAATATTTGGATGTTACGCATCAAACTCTTTGGAAATGGCTGTCATTGAAGAACAAATAAAATATTGAAATTATTTATTTTTCAAAACAAAAGTACATATTATAGTCCGATGCTAAAGAAACTTAAATCGATTTCTACTTAAATTTTTCTAAACGGTCATTAATAAGATGAAAATTAGAAAATTATTTATAATTTAGTTATTATTAAGATGATCCTAGAAAATCAATTTACTTTTTTATTTTTTCAATCTCTTATTGACTAAAATCAGCAAACAGGAATTAAAAGCATTATTCTTATGGGAGAAAAGATTTCGTTCCCTGGAAATAGATGTCAAAGGGATGAATTCGCTTCGGAAACTTTTCTAGTGGCTGATGAATTCTCTCTCCAGTTATGTTAAATGTCGCTATAAGAAAACGAGAAAAGCATTTAATTAAGCCAGTAACCGTTTTATTATTGTAATGTATTTAAATTTAATTTTTTTCCTTTACCATTCAGTGTATGGTCAAGTATTGTAATCGTGCATGGAAAAAGTGGTTTTTTTGCTTGGTTTTTTCTAAATATCTCAAAAACGGCTGAAATTATTTTGATTAAAAAAATTGGGCAAAACCATGAAATTCCGGTCTACAAAAAAGTCCTAATAAGTGAACATCAAAAAAATTATATTTTTCAAAATAATAAATGTTTTTACAGGAATAGTAATTATTTGATTCTTATAATATTTTTTATAATCAGGAACGAGGCTTTTTGAATCACAGTAGGAAGATCGAGTCCTTATAGAATGATGGTTATTTTTCTTTTTTTGAACAAAAAAATTTTCATCAGGGTTTATAATTTAATTTTATTTGAAACAAGAGACGTTTCGGAATTAACTCAATGCCATCTTCAGTCTATAAAAACATTTAACAATATATCACATTATAATTGATAAAATTCAGTGTATGGTCAAGTATTGTAAGCGTGCATGGAAAAAGTGGTTTTTTTGCTTGGTTTTTTCTAAATATCTCAAAAACGGCTGAAAGTATTTTTATTAAAAAAATTGGGCGAAACCATGAAATTCCGGTCTACAAAAAAGTCCTTATAAGTGAACATCGAAAAAATTATATTTTTCAAAATAATAAATGTTTTGTCAAAATGTCTGTTAGTTCGAAATCGAACCCAAAATTAAGGGGGGGTTAAAAACTAAAATTATAAGATTTTCAAACTAAAAAAAAAACAAGACAAATGAAATATACTATAAAATGAAATTATAATAAAGCAAAGATCATTCTTTTTCTGCGGCCAACGTTGTGTGTGTGTGTGTGTGTGGGGGGGGGGGGGGAATTAAAATCTAGTCTCTTGGACCAAACTCAACCAAATTTTGTATACCTACATAATCAGTGGGCCCCCAGAAGTCTATAAATGCAAAAACTAACCGCCAATATTGGGAGAACACTGCTTATGTATACAAAATTTGTTTGAGTTAGTCTAAGGGCCTAAATTTTCATTTTTTGACTCCCCCCCCAAGAAAAAAATGATTATATTAAATATTAAATATAAGAGAGGAGCCAGGCGTATGGTAAAGTCATGTGGATGGCCAGATCAGTTTATTTTTTTTAAATATATATTATATTATATTATATGTATATTAAATAATTAGGCCGGATTGTGACGTCATACCTGACCAGTCGAGACTCGTTTCCTACCCCCCCCCCCCACCTCTTGATTTCGGAATTGCCAGTCCTGGAAGGCAAGCCTAGTCCCGGTATCCGATCCAACCGATCAAAATCTCCTCCACCCCTCACCTCAATCTTGACCTATTTTCTCTTCAATTTTGGGCTAATTTTTCTTTAAAAATTGTTTTATTCAAATTTTTAAACTATAATTAATCATCTAAAGTGAAATTTTTAAAAATTAATCCCCTCGAAGATGAAAAAACCAGAGGTGAGTGTCTAAACTCTTAACCTGTATAATCTCATTTGAAAAAAAATTCTTGATTCTTTTATTAATAATTAAAATAAATACAATTATTTATTAAAAAAAAATCGAATATCGTTTAATAAAATTCAAAAACTTTGTGAAAATTTAAAAAAAATATGAAGCTTTATGGAAGAATATAGTTGTATAGTTGCATTTAGCAACAACTGTTTATATTTTTCAATTTTCAATTGAAAAATGAGAAAGAATTTCTTCTCGAATTGTTTTGAATGTAATTAAATGTTTTTTGATTGCTTTTATAAAGAATTGTTTTTATTTTGTCTAATCCTATGTATATATTGGCTTGGAAAATGTTTCTTATAATTTGAGTTTATCTTCACCTTCTTTCTTTCTCTCATATATAAATATATATTTTATTAATTTATTTATTATTTCTAAATTCCAGTATCCAGTCGAATGCAGTGCCTAATCCAGATTGCAAGCGAGTCTCCTCGAGTCAGCTTCATCGGAATTATATTCCAATGTGAGTTACTATTTTATTTCATCTAACCTTTAAGGGCCTTGCATAACTCGTCTTTTTAACCGACTTCAAAAAAGGAGGAGGTTCTCTATTCGATTGAATTTTTTTTTTTTTTTTTTTTTTGTGCCTATGTTACCTCATATCTCCGCCAATTGTCAACCGATTTTGAAAATTTTTTTTGCATTGGGTCCAGTCTAGCTTCCGATTGGTCCCATTTTTTTTTCGATTTTTTTTCATAGGTATTAGACCTTTTTATTAGGTTTGTTTAGGTTTGTTTAGACCTAACCTCTTTGTTTATGAACCGATTTCGATGGTTCTTTTTTTATCCGAAAGAGGGTGTCTTAGGGATGGTGTCATATTAATTTGGTCAAGTTCTGATGATATGATCACTATTAATAGCATCACTAAAAAGAGAAAAATAAAAATTTTTAAGAAAAAATAAAAACCGACTTCAAAAAATTAAATGCAACAAATATAAAAATACACTAAAAGGTTTAAAATAATTATTATCTTATTTAGTTACAACTAAACGACGAAATATTAACACGAAATTACTTTTTGAAGTTGGTGCCAAACATATACCTTTTATGAATCGCACTCGACGGATCTTACTTAGTACCTTTGGCGGGTAGGTATAGATTTGTTTGGTACCGACTTCAAAAAGTAATTTCATGTTAATATTTCGTCGTTTAGTTGTAACTAAATAAGATAATAAATATTTTTATACCTTTTAGTGTATTTTATTTGTTGCATCTAATTTTTGAAGTCGGTTTTTATTTTTTTCTTAAAAATTATTTTTTCACAGATAACTTTATCGCGGTCGGCGAGAGGTTTTTCCTGGAATTCTTATTTATATAATTTAATAAAATTATTCATTTAAATAAAAGAAATATTTTAAAGAAAACCCATTTATTTGAATTTCGAATATCTAGGCCACTAGGGAAAATTCCGCTATTTAAATAAAAATGAAATTAATAAAAATTAATATATTATTTCAAATTCACGTTATTTTATAAATAGTCGATTTCATACATCCCGTTAATTAAGTAACATGCTCAGTAGCGTAGCAAGAAAATTTTCATGTGTGTGTGTAGGGGGGGGGGGGAGATCAATTCACAAAGCACAATATTTAGTGAGAATTTTTTTTATTAAAACAAATAGATACTTCAATAAAATAAAAAAGAGAACATAATTCTTGATTAAACATATGGTCCCCCTTAGCTCTCATTTTCGGATTTTTTAAGAAAATAAAGTTTTACTTTTTAAAGAAATTTTAATATATTCTAATAGTATAATATATTATATACAGACTTCGAATATAATATTTATTTTTATATCCCTACGCCAAATATGCTTATAGAGCAGTGTGCTTTCAATATTTTCGCTCTCGGTAGAAAACCGCACATCAGGAATGTCCGTTTTTGGGGGGGTTAGGGTGGAGCCCCCTTCCCCGGCTCCAAGCCCTGATTTTTTACTTTACCATACATGGTGTATGGTCAATTATTGTAATCGAGCATGAAAAAAGTGTTTTTTTTGGTTCTTTTTTTCGAAATATCTCAAAAACTGCTGAAACTATTTAGATTAAAAAAAAATTGGGCGAAACCATGGCATTTCAGCTCTAAAAAATCACTAATAAGTGAACATCGAAAAAATTATATTTTTCGAGATAATAATTATTTTGTCAAAATGTCAGTTTGTTAATTAGTTAGTCTGTGCGTTACCAAATTTTGTGGACGAGCTAGCTCAAAAACTAGTGTGAATATCAAAACCAAATTCCACACGTAGTTTTGATGCATTGAGATTAAGAGCTGATTAGATTTTGGTGCATATTGACCCAAAATTAAGAGGGGTGGAGGATGGGGTTAAAAATTAAAAATCTAGGCCATTTGAGAAAACTCAACCAAATTTTGTATACATAATCAGTGGACCCCCAAAAGTCATAAAATCCAAAAACTAGCCTAGAGTGGGGGAGGGGTTCTAGGGCCAAAAATTGAAAACCTTTCTCATTTACCAAACTCAACCAAATTTGTATACATAATCAGTGGAACCCCAGAAGACTAAAAATGCAAAAACTAACCCCCCTACATGATTATAAATAATTTTATTAAATATTAAGTGAGGGACCAGGTTGAATGGTAAAGTCAACACATCAGAACGTTTCATTTTATTTTTAAATGTTTTAAGAGGAATTTTTTTTTTAAATCTACCTTTTTAGATATATAATGTATTTATTTTTCTTCTTTTTGTATTAATATATATACATATATACTAGTATATGTATATAATTATAACTTTATTTACTAAATTTTAACTTATATATTATATATATTGAGGTTTTACTTGCTCCGCCCTGGGAAAATTTTTGCACACTCTGTATAGTAGATGTGTATTTTTGATAATCATGATTCAAATTTGAATTTGAAATCGATTAACAATTGAGAGGGCCGGTGGCGCCTCCTTAACAAAGAGAACATTCATCTCTATAATAAATTCACATTTTTGCTAAGCAATTGGACTTTATTTTGAAATAAATTTTATTTTAAAAATTACAAATGGCTTTATTAAATATCCATCAAATAAGGATCATCTATAGATCTAATTCACCACACAGAGCAAATAATATAATGGATTGCTTTGTGAATTAAAAAACAGGATAAAAGTTATCAATGGATTTGATTGTAAGTAAATTATTTGTTTGATTAATCGTATTCATAATTTAATTAGCTTACAAGATTGTAGGAAATCGGATAAATAAATCAATCACAGAGTTTTATTTTAAATAAGACGCACGTTTCATTGCTTTATTTGTGACTTCAGCGACTTATTTCTCAATTAAATTAATTTTATTTTTCATTTCGAATTTTACTTTCCTGTCCGTTAATATTAACGAAAATATGAGCCGTTTATTTTGAAAGTGACCTAAGTCCATTATTTGTTATTTTGAAATACAGTAGAACCTCGCTATTAGTACACAATTCGTTCTAGCAGGCAGTTCGAATGGCGATTTGTACTAATGGAGAATCATTTTTTCGCATAAGATATAATGTAAATTCCATTAATCGGTTCCAAACTCTTTATTTAAACTAATGAGTTGAACAGTAGAAGTAAAAACGTACGATGATTTTTCCTGATTCTTTTTTCTCTCTTTTTTAACCGACTTCAAAAAAGGAGGAGGTTCTCTATTCGATTGAATTTTTTTTTTTTTAGACCTAACCTCTTTGTTTATGAACCGATTTCGATGGTTCTTTTTTTATCCGAAAGGGGGTGTCTTAGGGATGGTGTCATATTAATTTGGTCAAGTTCTGATGATATAATCACTATTAATAACATCACTAAAAAGAGAAAATAAAAATTTTTAAGAAAAAAATAAAAACCGACTTCAAAAATTAAATGTCCACTAAATATAAAAATACACTAAAAGGTATAAAATAATTATTATCTTATTTACTTACAACTAAACGACGAAATATTAACACGAAATTACTTTTTGAAGTTGGTGCCAAACATATACCTTTTATGAATCGCACTCGACGGATCTTACTTAGTACGTTTGGCTGGGTACGCTCGCTTATAGGTATAGTTTGTTTGGCACCGACTTTAAAAAGTAATTTCGTGTTAATATTTCGTCGTTTAGTTGTAAGTAAATAAGATAATAATTATTTTATACCTTTTTAGTGTATTTTTATATTTGTTGCATTTAATTTTTTGAAGTCGGTTTTTATTTTTTCTTAAAAATTTTTATGGTCCTTTACATATTAAAAAGATATCCAATGTTGATTGTTTTTGTCTTTTTTTAGAATCCTCCTAAAATGCTCAATCACATTGTCGTTAAATAAGTTAACACTCCTATTCGCCACAGCTGTGTTTGGATGCCATTTTTGGACAATGTGTTCTATATTTTCCCAATGCTGACACAATACTTTAATTTTCTTAGTTGAAAAGTTTTCCTCTTCCTCTGAAGACACATCTTCAATCACTTCCTGCTGTTCTCTCTGTAGTTCTTGAAGTTCTTCAGTTGTCAACTTATTTCGGTGATCTTCAATCAACTCCTCCACATCATCATTGTCTACATCCAAACCCATGGATTTCCCAGGGACACAATTTCATTCACTACAACAGCTTCCGTGGCAGTGTCTTCTAAGTCTTTCAGTGCCACACAGTCTGGCTTTCTCCAGGAGGATTTCAGTGTCCTCAAAGAAACTTCATCCCAGGCTTTGTCTATTATTCTCAAGGAATGGAGGATATAAAAATGGTTCTTCCAAAAGTCTCTGAGGGTGAGTTCTATGTCAGAGGTCACTTCAAACATCTTTGAAACAGTGCTTTTGTATAAAGTTTTTTGAAGTTTGAAGTGACCTGCAGATCCATGGGCTGGATAAGTGGAGTGGTGTTAGGGGGCAAAAATCTCACTTGAATGGAACTGTATCTCGCCAGTCAGATCTTCCTCCGAACCTGTGGGGTGAGTAGGAGCGTTGTCCAGTTCCGGGTGCAAAGTTGCACTCAGTGGGCGCATTCGTGCACGCAGTCCGAATCGCGAAAAGCGTACGAATGGCGATTTAAATTTTACTTGAAAAAGTTGTACGAATAATGAGTTGTACGAATAGAGAAGTGGACGAATAGCGGGGTTCCACTGTATTTGTATTTATATTTATATAAATACATATATTTATATATATTTTTTGTATTTATTTTGACGAATTCATGAGGATATTGTACTTCTTTGGCTGTGATATTATAAATATGAGAAAGAAGATATCTATGTCTAACTAAATGTGTCATTAATTTATTTTTTTCAAAATTGGACTTAGACCACTTTCAAAATAAACGGCTCATATAGTTTTATAAATATTAATATGATTTGTTAAATATAACATCCCAAGGGTGATTTTCTGTATATATGCTTGAAAATATGCTTTTGATATAATTTTATTTTATTTTTAAATTATATATAAAAAATTAGACTTTCTTTTTTTACAAGCCAGGCATGTGCACATTAGGGTGGCCTTTATTTTGGGTATTTTCGAATTTTTATACTCCCAGAGACTCATTTGGTTCGAAATAAATAATAAATAAATTGACACGTTCTGATGTGGCCATCCACTTGACTTTACCATACGCTTCTGGATGAGTTTGATACAAGGGCCTAGATTTTCATTTTTTGCCCCACCCCCATTTTGGGAGGTTAGTTTTTGCATTTTTAGTCTTCTGGTAGCCCACTGATTATGTATACAAAATTTGGTTGAGTTTGCTCAAATGGCCTAGATTTTTATTTTTTTACCCCCCCCCCACCCCTTAATTTTGGCGACAGAAAAAAAAATATTTTCGTTATAGGTTCATTTTATAGTATTATTTCATTTTTCTTGTTTTTTAGTTTGGAAATATTATAATTTTATATTTTAGCCCCCTCCTCCACTTAATTTTTGGGTCGTTATGCACCAAAGTCTAATCAGCTCTTAATTGTAATGCAACAAAACTACGTGTGAAATTTGGTTTTGATATTCACACTAGTTTTTGATCTAGCTCGTCCACAAAATTTGGTAACGCAATGACGAACAGACTAACAGACATTTTGACAAAACTGTTATTATTTCGAAAAATATAATTTTTTGGATGTTCACTTATTAGGGATTTTTTGTGAGACCGAAATGCCGTGGCTACTCCCAATTTTTTTTATCAAAATAGTTTCGGCCGTTTTTGAGATATTTCAAAAAAAAGAAGCAAAAAACCACGTTTTTCATCCCCGATTACAATACTTGACCATACCCTGTAGTGGTAAAGTAGAAGAAATATCGACCAAGTTTCAAGTCTCTATCTCAATTTTAACCTTTTCCGAATAGCGATCGATGCATGTTTACAAACTAAATAACGTGGGATTTTTGGCATTGAACGATCAATTTTTTTACTCCGGTCAAATAATGGTTCAAAAATTTGAAACTCTTTAACTTTTATCCTATATAATACTACCTATTCTTTAGAATTTTTACAGCTCTTTAGCTATTATGATTTTGTGGTTACAGCTAGATAAATTAGTCCTATATCTTAGCGTTAGTAAGTTATAGACTCCAAAATTATAATAGCTAAAAATCTGAAAAAAATCAGAAGAATAGATAGTGTTTTGAGGAAGTCCCCAGAGTTTCAATTTTTTTGAACCATTACTTTGATAAATAAGCTGACGTGTTCTGATGTGGCTATCCACTTGACTTTACCATACAACCTGGCCCCAAAATTAATTATAATTATGTGGTAGGGTTATTTTTTGCATTTTTATACTTCTGGTGTCCCACTGATTATGTATACAAAATTTGGTTGAGTTTGGTAAATGGCAAAGATTTTCATTTTTGACTCCCCCTCCACATCTTTGGGTGGTTAGTTTTTGCATTTTTAGATTTCTGGGGTCCCACTGATTATGTATACAAAATTTGGTTGAGTTTGCTCAGACGGCCTAAGTTTTTAATTTTTAACCTTCCTCCACCCCCCTTAATTTTGGGTCGATATGCACCAAAATCTAATCAGCTCTTAATCTCAAATGACCAAAACTACGTGTGAAATTTGGTTTCCATATTCAAACTAGTTTTTGAGCTAGCTCGTCTACAAAAATTTGGTAACGCACAGACTAATTAAAAACAACCGGACAACCAGACAGACTAACTAACAGACATTTTGACAAAACAATTATTATCTCGAAAAATATAATTTTTTTGATGTTCACTTATTAGAGCTTTTTGTAGACCGAAATGCCATGGTTTAGCTCAATTTTTTTTAATCAAAATAGTTTCAGCCGTTTTTGAGATATTTTGAAAAAAAGAAGGAAAAAAAACAACTTTTTTCATTCACGATTACAATACTTGACCATACCCTGTATGGTAAAGTAAAAATTTACCGACTTGAAATATTCATTCAGTTCAGAAAAATTTTACTTTATGATTTCTACTAAATCTAAGTGAATATATAATATATTTTTTGTTTTACAATAAAATACTATTATTATTCTTTTGGTTTTTATATGAATCTACGTGATGTCTGGCTTGATGATTCTTTCTGAAGAAGTGTTTCGTCCTATTGATGTATATTATAGTTGGACGTTGACCATCCCGCCCGACCATCCGATCGCCCAATTAAATCACCCCATATTACAACGTATGGTAAGTACTCACATTAATGCGGGGCGCAGAATCAATTCAATTCTTTAGGTCGATCTTAGTGACATCTTAAGACTTTTTTCAAAATTTTCAATTTACTAGTTAGCTATTTAGATCATTAAAGGGGCATTAGAATACCTTCTTAGAACATAGAGGATGTTTAACTTTTTTTTTCTCTCTTTCAGACACAGGTTTTCATCATAATCCCTCGTGTAGTATTTAGAAAAAGAGTAATCTTCAAAAATTTCAATAAATTCATTAAAAAATAAATTACATTTTATTTTTATTTTTATTCTGTTTTATTTATTTATTTATTTTATTTTATTGTAAATTCACATTTATTTTTTCCTTAGCGAGTATGAATTAAATTTTAAATTTAAAATAACTTTCAAAAATTTGAATAAATTATTATTTTGGTAAAATAAAAATTTGTTAGTTTAGTAGAATGGGATTTTCAGTGAACCTTAACCACTTCGATTACCAAGTGCATGCAAGCGGGCCTACCTTAAAAGACACGACGGAAGGAAGGAAGGATGTGGAAAGCTGAGCAATGGATGATGTTGATGGGTGGTTTAGATTAGTAAAAATCTGTAAGTAAAACTCGATCTCGTGTTAGGGTGTCCCTCGTTTAATTTAGGTAACCCCCCGTCCATCATCCATTCTTACCCGACCACCGAGGGACATCGCAGTCTCCTCTTCTGATTATCCAAATGATAATCAAAAGGCTTCAAAAAGGTTTTCACTGTTTAGAAATTAGGAATGAATAGAATAGAAAGGTGTGTGGTTGGTCTAACGATGTTTAGTGATGTATGTGTCCTATAGGTATAGAGAAAGTACTACTCTAATGCCTACTAGGGAAGGGATTTCTTCTTTTCTTTCTTTCTTTTTGGTGTGCAATGTGTCTATGTGTTTTATTTTCAGGTACAACAGACACATACATTTATTAAACAGAGTAACCAACCACAAATATACCTTTATAGTTAGGTGCAGTTAATAATACTGACAATCCGCGAATATATCTCCTCCTAGGTGAGGAATTAGAATTTAGGGGGCGATTTTTTAACAATATATATCTGCGCCTTCGCCAACGATATAATTATAAGTGGGGTTTAGGCCTTTTAATTTTTAATTATTGATTTTCCGGTTTACTTAAGTATCGGTTGCAATGACAATGAACTACTCAGATATCAGTCTGGCATAGGGTGTTGTCTTAGAACCCCATAGGTACGCGAATGTGCCGGGTTTTCGGGGTGCCCGGACATAGGTAGGCTATATTTTTACTTTCCAGCTATCGAGAGGGCTCAGCTGTCTATGCAACCAATACTTGAGAGATCGGTTTAATCCTCTATCTGAATGACTGTGTAATTTTTCGAAAGACCATTACTGAGTCTTTCCTGGAAACCTGAATGTACAGGACATATGCCTCTTGATCTGTACAGGTGAGACGCTTGGAGAGATGTGTCGTAGGGCTAGCTATGTTCGCTCGATAGGGTTTCTTTTTTCAGCAGGGGCACATTACTCCTTGAATCTTACGCTGTACTTCAATGATGATCGGATATACTATGATGTACTAGTAGGTTTCCCATCCTAATTTTAACCAATTCAAACTCTCCTCTTCTTAGCTCGTTTCGAAATTAGGTGGAGTGCGTAGGTGGGAGGAGAGATTTGGATTTGGTAGATAAGAAATCTTTTAAATGATTCTTATCTTAGGTAACTTGTATGAGTGATGTGTTTTCCTCTTCTTTCTACTAAACTATCGGGTTTGGGCGCGTTTTCTCGTTTCGTCCGATTGTTCACGTTTTCGGTCTTAAATCCGTGATTTCTAGGCCATACTGAGCCTAACCGTGTGTTTTACGCGTTCGCGTTCGTCTCAAGAAAGAAGACCAGCTTGAAGAATGAAGACGAGATTATAGTTGGCCATCTGAGCCATTTTAGATTCAGGGTGTAGGTTAGAACATGAAGCCATCAGGGCGCAAACAAGTGGACTCTTCGGTTAGTATTTAGTCAATTCCCAGTTTTTATTTTTTTTTCTGAATAAGGCAATAGTTTTTAATTTATTTCTTTTTATATTTTAGATGAAGAAAGTATGGTTGGTTTGTGGGGGCTGAGGCTTCTCTTCAGATCTTTCTCGAATCGGTACTACGGTAGGCACTCTTATTTGATACTTGATAAATTTTTTATATAAAACATCATCATTTTTATTTTATGATCTTTCTCTTTTCTTTCATGCTGTTATGATGTTGCTGTTTTGGTGCTCTCTCATCCAACTACCTACACATCTATTTTCTTTATAATACAGTGAGTATATATCTTTATCATAAGAGCATTTATTTAGCTAGATTATATTATACTTATTAGAAACAAAGAACGCACTGTTATGCTATTGTAGTTTCATTTACTACATACTTGTAGGCTAAGTGATTATGCACTAAGTGAAAGATCTTACTAATTTTAGATTGTATTGGCTTAAAATTTCTGCTTTTATTTACGTAATTAGGTATTAGTACCTGAAGCCACCGAGCGATGCACGATAACCCCTGACCCCCCCCCCGAAACCCCACACCTCGCCCCCACCATTGCACCCCCACTTTGCCCCACCCACCCCAACCGCGCCTCCCACCCCCGGATCCCCACAACTGCACCCCACCTCCTGCACCTCCCACATCCACTCCACCCCACCCCCAGTTTTTGCATTTCTAGCTTTCTAGTGGTCCACATATTATGTGTATATTTGATACATATTTTGATGGGGCTTGTATATGTATATAATTAAGTACTTAATTTTATGTGTATATTTGTTTACTCGTACACCAATTTGCCCAAATTCGTTCATGTTGATATACATTATAAAAAATAAATAGGAAAATAATAATAAAAAAATAATCGTATAGGATCTGAAATAAAAACATAAAATTAAATAAGATTTGTTTCCAAGTTATATAAAAAAGCCACTTCAACCACTTTATTTGTAAACACAACCTGTAATGTTATGATTTAGACACCTGTTAATTAAAAACAAACAAAAAATAATTTTTTTTTTTTATAAATTTTATTAAACCAATTATTTTACATTAATTAATGTATACATTGTATCTTTTGCTTCGATTCCGGAGATAACTTCTCCACCATCGAGTGTCCTTGATCATCTTTAGTCCTTGTTTTTAGTAAGAGGAAAAATCTAATTAGATAAAAAAACCTCTTTTCCGATAATTATTTAAATTCCATTATTCCCCAATCAAATCGATTGGTATCCTTCAATTCCCTCCATCTCTCCTCCTTCACTCCTTTATCACTCCACAAAAAATTTTTTTTTTTTTTTTTTATAAATTTTATTAAACCAATTATTTTACATTAATTAATGTATACCATGTATTTTAGCTTCGATTCCGGAGATTGCTTCTCCACCATCGAGTGTCCTTATTTATCTTTAGTCCTTGTTTTTAATAAGAGGAAAAATCTAATTAGATAAAAAAACCTCTTTTCCGATAATTATTTAAATTCCATTATTCCCCAATCAAATCGATTGGTATCTCTCTCTCCTCCTCCCTCCCTCATCAGCACAAAAAATAATTTATTTATTTTAATATAATATATTAATATTTGCTATAACCTATTAGTGGGTTTTAAAATTAAAAAACCAATTAAAAATAAAAGATAATTGAAAAAATGTAAACAAACTTTTTTATTGAAATTTTCATCTATCAATAATTATTTAATTAAGAAAAGATCAATTAAGAATAAATTTTTCGAGGTCCAGACCTAGGCAGATTGCTTTCTCATCCTCAAAACTTGTTAATAGAATTTGTTTCATCAAAATCGGTAGAGCCGTTTTCAAAATAGAACAATGATACAAATATATATATAAAATATAAATAAATATATATATAAACAATTTTTGCTCGTTTAATAAGAGTAGATACATATAATATAATTCTTTTGTTTTAGCAATAAAACACTATTATTATTCTTTTGGTTTTTGTACTACTACCTTTCCTTTCTAAAGAACTCGTTTAGTCACTAAGCTGCCTCATTCTGTTGATAGTTTTTAAAATGAATTTTATTTAGCGTGTCGTCACTAGAGAAGCAGAAAAGTTAATTAAAAGGTGCTTGTTTCTTCGTTTTATTCTATATATCTTGAATAGCTGTCACCCATATCATGATTTTTAACATTTAAAAAATCTCTCAGAAATAAAGCATAATAAAAAAGTATTTAAAAATATATTTATTTAGTTGATACCTACCTTCTTACCTTTAAATAGTAGTCCCCGATCGATGTAATTGATTTCTAAATTATGAGCATCTTGGGATCCCTTGGAGAATAGAAGTGGTATATCTTAGGCTAGCTTCGGTGCATCAATCTAATGGATGCAATTTATACGCTTAACAATTTAATAACGAAATTAAATTAGCGAAAGAAAATTTTTGAAACGTAAAAATAGAAAAATAAAAAAATATATATGATATCTATTACGATAAATATCAATCTACGATAAAGCTGATTTGAATGGATGAGTTGTTCGAAAGATAAGTTTCGACTGAAGTCACCTAGAGCAGGCCTGGTTGGTCAACCACGGGCCGCATTGAGGACCTAAAAATTTCCGGGCCGCACACAAATAAGAATAATTTTAATTTGTTTAAGTATTTTTTTAGAGAACTGGCTTTACAACGGATTTCTCATTTAGTTATTTTTATTGTAAGGGAATGCAAGGTACCTACACTAAACATGTTCAATCAGTGTAAATATGAAAAAACTACTACAAGCCAGATATGAAAAGAAAATATGCATTAAATGACCCAAAAATAGTTTTAACTATCAAAATTATTAAACTTTTTATTTTAATTAGATATGGTACTATAATGTTTTAAAATTATAAATTGTGGTGTTTTTTGAGGCTCTTGAAAACCTTGAAAACAGATGTAATGTCTTCGTTAGGAAAAAGGAAATAAAATTTCTTTATATTCTAACAAATTTATTTTCATGAAAAACTTATGAGACGTTTCGGCGGATATTCTCACACCATCATCAGTCTACAAGGAAAACATAATCTTAATTACAGTAAATTACTAATTACATGTCATTCTCAAGATAAAAGAAGAAAAGAACTCACCCAAGCTTTTCATAATATAGTACATATGTCTGTGTAGAATGTTATTTTCTTTTTACAATTAATAACATTTTAATCAAAAAGCTTGTAATAAAAATAACCAATTAGAATAAATTTTAATTAATTAACCTAAATAAATCAAACAAATTCTTTATATTTGCCAATTACCTGGAGGCTTTTTTGTGTTATAAGTATTATTAATATAGTATATGTCAATATTAGTGAATATATCATATAATATAATATATAATTAATTGTTTTAAATCTTATATTGTTTATATAATTATTTTTCTTAAATTATATATATATATTTAACTGTAATTTGCAATAAGTGATGTTATTACTTATTATTTAATAACCGTTAATATTTTTTGTTAGTGGGTGCCAATGCCAACATAAAAATATAAACTCCCTAGATGTTACGAAATTCAAAATTTAAATTTAAAACATTTAATTTAAAAATTACAATATTATTCTAAATATCATTATCACTGGAAATTAAACCAAAAACCTGTCAAAGACACAGAAACAATTAAATTCTATGTAAAACTAACTAGTATTATTTTACATTCAGTACCCTTTACAAGTATTTCTATAAATCAATGTATTAACATATTAATTAAATTACTATAATACAGTACATTGTTTTCAGTGTCTACCTTGAAGTTGACGACATTTTTCCTATTTTTTAAAATATGTAATGATTCTTTCATTTTACGTTACGTTACGTAGAAAATAACATTCTACACATATATATGTAATATATTATGAAAGTGTTTTAAGAAGAATAACTATAGAAAACAACTTATATAACTGATATTGACATACTATATTAATAACAAAATACCTCCAGCTTTTTGATTAAAATGTTATTATTTGTAAAAAGAAAATGACATTCTACACAGACATATGTACTATATTATGAAAAGCTTGGGTGAGTTCTTTTCTTCTTTTATCTTGAGAATGACATGTAATTAGTAATTTACTGTAATTAAGATTATGTTTCCCTTGCAGACTGATGATGGTGTGAGAATATCCGCCGAAACGTCTCATAAGTTTTTCATGAAAATAAATTTGTTAGAATATAAAGAAATTTTATTTCCTTTTTCCTAACGAAGACATTACATCTGTTTTCAAGGTTTTCAAGAGCCTCAAAAAACACCACAATTTATAATTTTTATTTTAATTTATTTTAGTGATATTCAAAAACATGTTTTAATATTTAACGCCGAATGATGCAACCCGCCATTCAGAGCGTTCGATTTGAATGCATAACCTAGAACACACAGGCGAACCTCTAGCTTTCTAATCTTACCTCGTCTCCCCCTTTTTTGACACTATAAATTTCACATAGTGAGTCATTTTCATTTAATTTAAGGACTATAGTTTCAACTATCAAAATTATTAGTCAAGTCACATACACCGAACAATATTTCGAGTAATCTAACTGTTTTCAGCTGAAACTTATTTTTCAATAAATAAATATATAATTTTAGAATTAATAAATATTTGTATAAATCTGAATAATCCTAGTCATTCAACGTAACTCGTAGCTGTTATATTAATTGAATTCGAATTTTTTACTTTTACTTATAACTAGGGGTCGGATTTCGCCCTATTTGTTTTTTTTTAATTATGGCTTAAAATTTAGGCCAATATGATATCTATGCGTTTCATGAAATTCTGAATAAAATGAGAGGCATTTATTAGTGCCTATGGTATCTAATTTACCCTATTCTCTATAGTGCTATTTCATCTATAAATGGCTTTTAGTGCCTATTTTAAGCTAAAATTGGGAATTTCCATTTTTACTGTCTTTTTCTGCACATTTTCTAATTTTTTTGAATTATTAGAAAATATTCGAAAAAATTATTTATCGAGCCGCTAGGCGGCGGCAAGAATCGACTAGGACACCCAAAAATCGAAAAGTGGACCATATTTAATAGATTTGTTCCGAACTTGAACGCTACAAATAGTTCAAGCAATTGCTGAACAGGTCCTAAGTATTATCGTAAGTTTCAATTTCCTTATCTCCTAAAAAATATTATCTGTTGTCCTACTTTAATTCGTTGCATGGTACTTGAACACTGTGCACACCTGAACTTAGGTATCCTAGTGGCCTGTAAAGAAAATAATGGTGAAAATTTTTAGGTATTACTTACAGGCCGCTTTCACTCAATATTTTACTTTTATTTTAAAACTGGCTACTTTGTTCTTAAAACGCCTTTTTAAGTGCCTATTTTTACTTAAAATGCCTTTATAAGTGCCTATTTTAATTATTTTTAGTGCTTAGTTGCCTGCCTATTTTAAAGATTTTTAGTGCCTATAAATCCGAGCCCTACTTATAACTTATAAGCTTATAACACATAGTTTTTTTAAGGGAATTTTTAAGGATGACAAAGAGGTTAGGGAAGTGTCAAGGGGTGAACTTAAAATGCCTTTATAAGTGCCTATTTTACTTAAAATGCCTTTATAAGTGCTATTTAAATTATTTTTAGTGTAAGTTGCCTACCTATTTTAAAGATTTTTAAGTGCACCTCATAAATCCGAGCCTACTTATAACCGATAACGCATAGTTTATAAGTTACAGGGAATTTTTAAGAGATGACAAAAGAGGTTAGGGAAGTGTCAAGGGGTGAACACGCGACCTACAAAGGCTTGTGTACACCTTCTTCCACTTCCATTTCCAAGTAAAAGACAATAGATTATCTAATGAATTCCAGTAATTCCAAAGACGGTGTACACCTAATTCCAATCGCAGTTCATCCTCGGGAAGTGTATATTTCAAGGGAAAAAACATTCAATAAATAAATAGAACAGATTTATTCAAAATTTGTTTTTTATGTGAAATTTATGTATTACATTACGAAATACAACTTTATATATATTTACATTTATTATTTATATATATATATTTATAGAATTAGTATTATGATATATAATACCTTTACTTTTTAAATGTTATATCATATAAAAAAAAAACAACGGATTTTTGTTTTTGTATGAATGCAAAGAAAAAAATCTACCCTGTATATATCTAATATTCTATCATTTTTGGTTTAAATAAAATAAGAAAATAATAAATAATAATAATAATAGAATGAAACCCCTAATCAACTAGAAATGATATGTTAAATAAATTATATTATACATCCAAAAAAAAAGTGAGAGAGATACCCTGTTTCACTGAATAAAAAAATAAATTAAAAGAAAAAAAAGAAACTTTTATTCTTCAATTTATATAGAATCAAGCAAGAAAAAGAAAAACTAAATTGGATCGAGAGTGCAAAAAAAAAAAAAAAAATCGGGCATTTTTTCATATCTTACAGGTTCATTTAAAAAATAAAAAAGAATCATGAGAGAAAAATAATTAAAAAAAGAAAAAAAGAAAATGTAAAAATTAATTTCTATTCAAGATGACAAATTTAATTTTTTACTTCTTTTTGTCGTTTTTTTTTTACTTTTTCTTTTTTAAATGACTAAAAAATGAAAAAAATATCCAGGATTTTTATTAACATTCAAGTAGCTTTAAAGAATAATTAAACAATTATTATAAATATATTTTTACAATGTGTGCAATTTGCAATTTATTATCAATATAAATAATCAAAACTGATAATTTTTCACATTGTTTTTTAATAAAAAGCTGTTGATAGCTGCAACCCTAGTCCGAGATTCAAACCGCAGGTATATTTTTAATCAAGCTAATGAACATTCTGAAATACCAAGGTTTGTACTCCGACGAGTGTCACAGTTTTTTTGAATCCCTTTAGAATCGCTACTAGTTTAACAAACATATTTAATTCACATTTAAAATTATTCTTATTAATTTTAACGTTTTGTGTTGGGCAACTTTACTAGCAAATATCGGTTTCGTTGAAAACCTAAATAAGTTTAATACTAATCCAGAGAGATAGCGAAAGTACCTCTTTTTGAGTGTACTGGAGTTAGAACATCAAAAAACGCTAGGTTGTAGTTATATATTTGAGCTTTGTAATTCATTTTTATATCTTATTAAAAAATCTAGCTGTTGCCCGTCGTTTCGCTCCGGGCAACACCTAGCCCCTGGCGGGAAGCGTCTCTTTAAAAAAATAAATAATAATATTAAAAGTGAATTATTCATGTTTTGTAAACTATTAATGTTATAATTAAGAAGAATATCAGCCAAGACATTGATTTTTTGTCTTTACATATACTTTTCATGTTTCAGCCCCTAATGAAAACTATATATAGTGCAAAAAAATCGAGCCAGCAATAAGAACTTTATTAAATAGTAAATCATTTTTAATTTGTTTAAAAGTAACCATAAATTCTTGAAATTATTGTTTATTGAAATACTTATGGTTCACTTAGCCCTTGTTTTATTGTTTTATTAGGTACACACAATTTGAACTGCTTGAACTTCAGAAATATTCATTTTGTGTATTTTATCTTTCTATCAATGATGATTAATTCAAAATGATTCATTTTATTGATATTTCAAATGGAATTTGATCTTTTATTAAAACTTTATTTAAATGTAAAGTGATATTGAGAAAGTTATGTTATTTTGTAATTGTATCTTTTAATTTAATTTTACTTCTTTTTTTTATAAAATTCAAAAATTATCAACAATATTTATTGAATAATGTTAGTTTAAGAGTTAATAGTAAAAATTTTAAAAATAATTTGCTATTTAATAGAGTTCCCATTGGTGGCTCGATTTTTTTGCACCGCAGTGAATATATTTATACACCTTAAGCTCCCATTAACCCATCGAATATGAACAAGACCACATAATAATTAATCTTGTCGAAACTTTACTATTTTGTTATTGGCTAAAATCCGAAGCGCTAGTAAATGGGGAAGTAAATGTATTGTCCTTATGGGAGAATAGATATTGTTTCCCGATAACTTTCTCCTAGTAGATGTCAGGAGAAGTGAATTTGCTATTCCATTATATATAAATCGAAGAAATATCACCGCTATCGTGATTTTAGCCAAATACTTATTGCATGTTTCTATCGGAATTTGACCCAATAATACCCAAGTATTAATTGATTATTTTTTCATACCAATGAGAAAGATCAAGCTTGTATAATTTCGATAATGAAAATTTCATTATATTCAATGAGTAACCCAATAAATAAACAAAATTTTTTTATTTAAATAGAACCGTGTTTGGTGGCTCTATTTTATTTTAATAAATTGGCTAATGGGCCAGCTATGGGAAAAAGTTATCTCTTATTTAATATCTTACGTAATCGATATTTTACACGTTTCGAGAGCTGATTTTACGTGCACTGATGAAGAGCAGCGGTGTGGCGCTCGAAACGTGTAAAATATCGATTATGTCGGCTTAAAATAAAGGATTAAATAAAAGATAACTTTTATTTCAACTTTTTCCCATAAATTAATCAAATGCTTTCTACATTTGATTCAATCGCGAATCAAATGTAGGGAATTTTTGTCAAATATTGAGTGAAAATAATATTTAACTTGAAATAATGACCTTAAATAAATTTGTATAATTTTTCTAATTAATATAACAAAGAATAATTGCTATATCAATGAGAATTGTTTTTATTGTTTTAAATATCTTTTTCAAATAAGCGCGGTCAAAAACAATTCTCATTGATATAGCAATCATTCTTTGTTATATTAATTAGAAAAATTATACAAATTTATTTTTCCCATAACTTGCACCTTAGCCAATTCATTAAAAAAAAATTTAAAATCAAAATATATTAATTTTAAAATTGAAACATTATTACTTTACTTTGATGTAGGTAGTACAGTTTTAGACAAATATTTAAAAAATATGATCTACCAAAAAAGTAATTCACTATTTCATAAATAAATCAAGCTCTTCTTTAAAATCAATTCAAATTGTAGTTGTATCCTCATTTAGGGGCTGAAACATTGTACAAAAAAAGACAATTTTTTTATATCTTTTGTAAAAAAATCATATTCTTAAATATCTTGAAAATTATAGAACAATTTTCATTCAATTTTACATAAGAATACAAATCTCGGATTTTGCAACTATAATCTATAAAAAACAATTTACAATCTGATGATGATTATTACATTATATAAAATTGAAAAGAAAAAGTACTTTAACAGCATTATGTAAAAAAATTAATACAATTATACAATTATTTTTAATACAAATTGAAACAAAAAAAAAACAAGTTAATTTTTTTGAATATCATGACGATTGTTTAAATGTACTTTTTGCTGAAATTCTTCTTAACTTAAAATGGAAACAACTATTAGGAAAAATAATACTAATAATAACATTCAAAACATGTTCGAGTAGTTATGATTGATTCTATTTCTCTTCAATGAATCCGATTTCGAATCTATATACAATATTATTATACCTATGACTAGGAAACCGAATGTACCTAAAACATTTACAGTGGTAGTTTTAAAAATGTCCCTTTGCACATACGAGTATTTATTTCATTCATTAAGAGTATTATTTGCATTTGCAAACAAACACTTGTTAATAATGTCTATTTGGCTAAATAAGAGGGAAAGAGAGAGATATGTTGTTCATTCATCATCTATATTATTAATATACATTTTGCATGTTTAGGCCTGATAGAATCATTTTTTTTATTCTATTCATTTAATTTACGATATGTTTTATTTTTTGCTGAGAATCATTTGTTGTTGTCAACAAGGTTACAGCTGATTGGCTGAAGCAACAGGATAGAGAAGAAGAAAGTGCCTTATAAGCATGGGTTCTTCTAAATCATAGGCATGACGAGCAACCAATTCTTTTAAATATTAATGATATATTAGGTATTTATTAATATTAAGAAATACGAAATCTATTAAAAAATAAAATATTAAATAAAAGTAAAATATATTTTAAATATAAGTATATCTTTAAGTAGAAAATTAACATAAAAATATTTGCGAAATGGTGTATTCTGTATTGATTAGTTTTCGACTTAAGATCATGGAGATGATTGCTTGGATAGCATAAATCCAGCGCAAAAGTTCAACAAATTATCATTATCACCGCTGAGATTAGTTGCGAGTGCAGGAATAATTTCTGTGGGAGGCAGCACACTGGAGCAACCAGACGTCTTAGAGTATTGAAATTTGAAATTGTAAGGATTAAAAAACCTGAAAATTACTATACTGCCGGCTAAAGAAACGTAACACTTAGATTTTTTTTAAATAACTAATAAAATGTATTTTTAATGCAATGAAATTGAATAAACTTTTAATCTGATATATTTATAACCTTTCTTAATAAGTGTAACATAAATTTAAAACATTTTATTTAAAAATTACAATTTAAATTAAATAAAAGCGGATAATTTGATATTTATCGATTTTTGATGAAATCTAATATCCTTATTATAATCTTTCAATCCCTGGTTTTCTTTTGATAATACCTATTCTTGAAATCCATTATTCGACTAAACACATCCAAATTATGCCGCTTAGCATTACAGATTCTGCAAAAGCGGTTGCGTTAATTGAGGATGGGTTCATCTACAGATACCTAGCCATTGTTCTTGGTACGACAGCCACAGCTGTTTAACACTTATTAAGAAAGGTTAAAAATATAGTATATTAAAAGTTTATTCAATTTCATTCCATTAAAGATAAATTTCATTATTTTTTTTTTAATCTAAGTGTTAGTTTTTTTGGCCGGCAGTATATATTACTCAGTACACGCCAGGGAGAGAGATGCCTGTCGAACGGCCCTAGTATTGAATTCATTCGAGTTTTTTTTTGTTCATTGGGTATAAAAATGTATGAAACATGGCGAAAAATCATTTTCAACTATTTAGTTATATACGTAGGTTGAATGGTCCATTCTTTTTTCCATTTATGGTGATTACAAAAATAATAAATTTTGATGAAGGCGCTGATGGCTTATGTATAATAATTAGATGCTGCTTTGAGGTATGTAACCTAGTTCAAAGGGCTTACATACCTCAAAGCAGCATTATTATAATAAATTTTGATGTAGAAATTGGAGTCTATGGAGGACAGGATTCAGTTGAAGTTGAGTGATTTTTCTATTTCTATTTTATCTCACTTAGAGGAAACAAAAGAAAGATAGAAAATTGTTCAATATAAATATATGTACCTATATTGTATAATATAGTTTTTTATTTGCTGCTTTTCTGCTTTGGTGGGCAGGGGACCCTACTGTTTCGCCACTTTATGTATTTATTTTTGATTAGAAAACTAAGGGGAGCTTCCTTTATTTCAAATATGGTGATTACATTATTAATTAGTAATTTTACTTAGTGGCGGAATCGACCTATGCAATTTTCGGCTAAAATGGAGAATAAAGCCCGTGACGTGTCTTATGTAAACAAGCCTTCTGGGTGTCAAATTTTCACTTTTTGAACTTTTCACAAGTTCGGTTCTAGATCTCGGTTCGATTAGATAAAAAATGCATTCCCAAACTCGTCCTATGAGGTTCGGTTATGAAGTATTCAGTTCACTAAGTGTAAATTTGAGAGCCTGAAGGCTTGTTTCCAAGTGAAATCAGTAGCTTTAATCTTCATTTTTATTCAGTTTTCTTCTAAAAAAAATCTCAAAACTGATAAATTGAGGACGAGTATAATTAAAAATTGAAAATTGGAGACCTCATATGCACGAGAGGGCTAAGCTAACTTGATTCGCATTTGGCTGCCTCCGTGGTGTAATGGTCAGAGTAACTGACTGGCAACCCGGAGGTCTCGGGTTCGATTCCCGGCTATACCCAGACATTTTTTCTGTAAGTATAGGGTCTGGTAATAAAAATTAAGTGGGAGATAAATTTAACCGAATTTATCGCGCGGAGAATTTACCACTGCTCGAAGCCCCTAAAACCTTAGTAAATTGGATATTGAATTGTATCTAAGTTTCTGAGATTGGCTCGTGATCCCGGCTTCTTTTCCTTCTACTCTGTTCTTTTCACGATGGAGGAGCCTGCCCATACAGGCCTTTAGGGGATCCACCTTCTGGTGTATCTCCTTCTCTCATCAATATCATTAAAAAAAAAAAAAAGTGAAAATCAGATCAAATAAAGAAATAGACAAGAATACGGTTTATATATATACCTAAATATATATATATATATATTGTGATTTTATTCAATCTTCTTTCATTTGTATTCAATTATCTGAGAATGAAAGGGAAGGAAATAAAAAAATAAAAAAATGTTAGCTTATGATTTTTATCTGCGCTCTTGATTTCTTGAAAATACGTCTTTTCAATTGAATCATTGAATAAATTTTTCTGTACCAGAAGCAATCAATAAAAAATTTAAATAGTTTATTAAATAAAAGAAAGCCCGAGACAACCGAACGAGATAGGGAGGTTTATCTTATAAGAATTTCCTTTTTTTACGCTCATCATCCCTATTTTCTTTTTTTTCATTACGCTCTTTTTCTTCCAATATTCGTAAAAGGGAGAGAATTTTTCAAGGGAATATAATCTGAAATCCATTTGCTTATAAAATTGATACAAGAAAAGACAGGGTTTTTAACATATATATGTATTGTAATCATTCAGAAAAGGTATAGTGCGTCGGTTTACTTTCTAGATGTGAACCGAATAGATTGGAGAGTGAAATTAAGATTTACACAAAACGAACAAACATCCCCAATCCGATCTATTCATTCATACACAAACGAGGTTCATTAACGGGGAAAAGGGAAAAAAGAACCAAAGAGAGAGAGAGAGAGAGAATCGTTTCAAAGAGGGAGACTACAAACGAAAAGTGTCATCTTCTTAAATCCATCGTATTGAATTTGCTTCGTCACATCCCTTTTTAATTAATTTGAGTTAATTTTAGAAGATAAAAACACCCAAGAAGGGAAAAAAGAAAAGAGATAAAAAAAAACGAACAAAATCAATAAAAATTCAAGTTTAAAGTTTAGGATTAAATTAAATAATGCACGTGTAGCTTTACACGAACGCTACGATTCTTGTATTTGTATGAACGAGAAAATAAATATTATTTTTAATATTGATCTACTATGAGTTAAGGATACTAGGTCACTTATTTCACATTAAAATTAAAAAATTAAAAGAAATAATTTTTCTTTTTCAATATATATATTTCGGGCTATCAACCCATCTTCAGGAAGTACAGAAAGTTTCTGAAGATGGGTTGATAGCCCGAAATATATATATATATTGAAAAAGAAAAAAAATTATTTCTTTTAATTTTTTAATTTTAATGTGAAATAAGTGACCTAGTATCCTTAACTCATAGTAAATCAATATTAAATATAATATTTATTTACTCTTACCTTTATTAAAGATGTTTCACCTTGCACCAACACCACAATCTCTACTAATTATGAACGAGAAAATACATAGGGGATGAAAAATGAAATACATCAAAAAAATCGAGCCAACAATAAAAACTATATTAAATAGTAAATCATTTTTAATTTTTTTTACAAGTAACCATAAATTATTGAAATTATTGCTTATTGCAAGTGTAGGTACTTGCTACGTGTCATTGACTTAGCCCTTGATTAATTAGACACACCATTTGAACTGCTTGAACTTTAAAAATATCCATTTTGTATATTTTATTTCTCTATCAATAATGCTTAATTCAAAATGATTCATTGATATTTCAATTGTAATTTGATCTTTTATTAAAACTTTATTTAAATATAAAATGATATTGAGAAAGTTATGATATTTTGTAATTGTATCTTTTAATTTAATTTTACTTATTTTATTTTTATAAAATTCAAACATTACCCAAAGATTTGAGGATCTATATAGCCCCTATATAGTTACTATATAGTTTGAAACATTGTGCTACTAGGGTATCATCAATATTTTATTGAATATGTTAGTTTAAGAGTTAATTCAACAAATTAAATGATTATATGTAAAATTTTTAAAATTAATTTGCTATTTAATAAAGTTTTTATTGGCGGCTCGATTTTTTTTGCACAGTAGTATAGATTTTAAAATAATTTGGTTTAAAATTGATCATTTGTAATAAATTCCAAACCAAAAAGAGGATTACTATGTACTTGATGTTTTGTTAAGTATCTGAATAAGAGGGACGTATTCAGGATGCCTTCTTTTGAAAAAATGTTCTTAGTTTAACAAATAAAAGTCTAATATAACATTTTCAATTTTTAATGGAGAATTTATTTATATTAATTATTACTTGTTGGTTATTTTTGAGGTTAAAAAAGACCTACCAAGTAATAAATAAAATATAAAATGTTATAAAATTTTATTTTTTATTATTTTTACTACAATATTTTTATTAATATCTACTAATATTATTTTAAAAACTCTGATTTTTTTTCAAAAATAATTTCCCTCTACCGATATTTGGGTACGTGCCTGCTGTTGCCCTACCTCAATGGAATGTTGTTTTATAAATGAAAGAATATTTAGTCGAGACGATTATTATAAATATTATATTTATATTATATAAAATTACCGTATTAATTAACATAATAAAGGTAATTTTTAAAAATTTTAAATGAATGAAAATAAAATCAATCATACTCGTAGTGTGATCAATTTTCTGTGATTTTATAAAACAAAAATTTAAAATATACAAAATATTAAAAAGAATTAAAAAGTAATAGAAAAAAATTTATTGATTGCTATCTAGGTAAACGCTCCAGTAGTGGGCCTGTACCTATAGTGGGCCAGATGCAAGAAAAGTGCAAGAATTAGCTTATCCAACTTTGAAAAATTGCGCTATATATAGCTCATGCCATTGGCTATAGATAATGCTATTTTTAAAAGTTGGATAAGCTAATTTTGCACTTTTCTTGCATCTGGTTCACTACAGGTCTCAGGCCCACCACTGGAGCGTTTACCTATAAAATAAAACCTTTAAAATAAATACAAATCTTTTATAAAACAATCTTTAAACCTTTAATCAAACCCAAAAGTTTCGGGAGAATTCCTCCCTTTATCAATGGAAATTTTTAAATTAAATAAAAAGAAAAACAAGTTGCCTTTTAAGCCTTAGAAAAAGCAATAATTTCCCATTAATAAAGGAAGAAATTTTTCCGAAATGTTTGGGCTTGATTAAACGTTTAAAGATTGTTTTATAATAATAAGATTTGAATTTATGAATATATTAAAATTACAAAAATCGAAATAATATTTCAATATATAACTCACTGAAACCTCTTCATCATCAGTATTAATTAGTATGCTCAAATTTGAGATGATATTTTAATTTTATGGTAATATATGACCTAAATTATGATTATTTTCTAGGGTAGGCCTTGATCCCCCATTCTCTATTTTATTAGGCTCAAATATGAAACGTTCTAATTATTTTTGGAATTGCTGGAAACACTCTTAAATAGCCATTTTTTACTTTATCCAATGCGAAGCATAGGTAAAGTATTGTAATCGGTCTCGCGGCAAGCTTGACTTCAAAGATTCCTCAGGTAAAGACTACGGAACCCATGGTCTCAATTAAAGTCACAAATTGTAGTATTCAATTAGGTTGAATTTTAGCACGTGACAGTTTTGCCAAAAATTACATGGGGTCTCGTAGAGAAGCCAAAAAGTGCGATTTTTTCAGGAAGTGCGTGCGGATGGATATGTTATCGTTTTTTTCGTCCACGATTTTTTCCACATCGTTGAACCGATTGAAATGAAATTGAAAACCTACCATTATTTTAACAAAATGAAGCGCTGATTAGTTTTTGGTACATATCGGCCGGCAAACATTAGTACTTTATTTCAGTACTTTTTTAGTTTTTTCTAAATATCTTGAAAATGACTTAACCAATTTTGATGAAATTTAATATGCTAATTAAGGACCTTGGGGACCACAAAAAAGGTTAAATAAAGTTTTTAGTTAAATTATATTTTAAAGTACTTTACTCTAGAGAAAGATAGCACTTTTTTTAAATTCTTTATTATTTTATTTTAAACATGGACCGCAAATAGGCTATATGATTAATAATAAAGTAATAAAAATATTGATATTTCAAATGACTTTGGATAAAGTTTAGCAACGATCCGTTGCAGTTTATTTTTTTTTAATTTGAGTTGAGAGGTGTATATGGGTGCCCCCTAAATATAGTATAACCATGCCTAGGGTGAGACGTGCCCACTCTGACCCAGACTGGCTAAAACATACATATTTATTCGAGTCACGTCAAATATAACACTTTATAGTTTTTTAGTTCTATTTATGTATTAATAAAATTTAAAAAATAATACACCATATGTTTGTTTATATTTTCATTTATTTAAAATTTGATTTTTTTCGCCCTTCATTTTTGATGTAACACTTGGGAGAAAAATCCCTTGTTTGCATGTTGATTAAGAAATTGATATTAGACCCATCTGACGAGGCTTGTTTTTATTTTGATATTGGAAGCTTAAAATGAGTGGGTGTGGTAGTATGGTAGATGAGGGTTAGAATGAAGACTCATCCATCCATCCATCCACCTAGAACAACCGAACCAACCCCCATGCGTCAGATGGTTTAAATGCTAATGTGATTTTTTTGAAGTGAAGGAAGTGACGGTTTCCTACATGCAATGGAGAATGGAGAAGAGAACCCTGACTGGGGAATTTGAATGTCATCATCATTTATCTTTTCAACACATCTAGAAACTTAAATCATAAATATCTACCAAGGGGGATAATGTTAACATATATATTTTGAGGAAATATTTTTCATAATTTATATTCTGATTGATTGATCATTCACATTTTGTAAATTGAAATTTTTTAATGCTATAGAAATGAATTTTGAATTAAGTAACAGCTTGGAACATAAGGTTTTTCGCCATAAAATATGAAAACATATTAAGCAATTTGAGTTTTTAATATAAGCTCGCTAGCTCCTCGGTGATTACCAGAACAGAGGAGCCCAATGATCGACTCACAAGCCGCCGTTTGTGGTAATCCCCTCTCAGTCAAAATGAACACAAAGGGAATCCCAGTTCTATCTGGGCCGTTTAAAGATCGCTCGTAGCGTGTTCCAATACGTGAATGCTCACTTTGAACAATATATTACAGGCTCTCGGCTGGCATAATCTATAATTTTAGATATTTTAGAAAAAATATAAATATATAGACTTGATGTATTTGAGAATAAATGGGTAATTAAATTACCAAATATAATTGTGATGCAAAAAAGTGGAACACTTTTTTTCAGGTAAAACATTTTATTTAAACTTTTAATACATTCTGTGATGTAGGTAAATATTTTTAAACATTTTTAGAGTGAAAACAATGTATTAATTTAATTTAAACCCTTTAAAATTAAATTTATTTAAACTAGCATAAATTTTCAAGTTTGAAATCTGATCCCTTTATTGAATTGTATTAAATGATTATCGTCTAATATCGAATTAAAATGAATATTTTAATGTATCAGTTCGATTTGAATATCTCATCTTTTAATTTAATTTCATTTGAAATATTGTCCAAGCATAATGCCTCTAAAGGCCGAGAGAGTAGCTCAAGCTGTAGTTCTAATAAATGATGGAAGATCGTATCGGTATGTCGCTCAACGACTTAAAGCATCGGTTTGAAGTATCCAAAGAGCTGCTGTAAAACGATATAGAGAAACAAACTCTTATGCCAGGAGACCGGGATCTGGTCGAATTAGAGCTTCAAATGAGAGATGACCGATTCATACTATTGGAGGTATTGAGGGATCGGCATTTTACAGCTGGTCAAATTCAACAGCGCCTTCTAGAAACTCGACAAGTTAACCCAGTGTTTGGACTATAAGAAGAACTCTCCGGGAATTAGGCTTAATGTCAAGGAGACCATCGGCAGGCCCTCTTTTCACACCGAATCATCGAATCAATCTAAGTGTTCTACTTTTTTAGTAACACAGTTTATTATATAATTTTTATTTATTGGATGGTTGTGTAAAACCAGTCTTGGTTCTGTATACACTAGGATAATGATTATGATTTATGGTACTAATGCAAGATAACCTGACATCTATCTATAAGTCTGGAATGACTTTTGAATCTATAAAAAAAAGCAGAGTATTCTAGGATTCGGCGGGAAGTAAAGATATTTATGTTTATCTGGATTATAAGATTGAAGATTGTAGGTATATCGCGAGAAAGATGGAGGAGGTAATCTCTCGAAGTCATAGAAATATGAATGCGTTTGTGTGATTTCTATTTAATTTGACTGCGAAGGGAGTGTTTTATGATTCGTGCAAATGATCTTTTAATAATAAAAGTTTTTTATTATATGGAAATTGAATCATTTTATTTCTAACCCATATTATTTCTTAACTAGTTGATAATGCCCATTAGAAAAAAAGGCTTATTGAAGACCAACCGAGAGGTCGGTCCATGGATGGCAAATGGAAACCTTTCCAATGGATCGGGTGCATATTAAAAAGGGCTAACCTATTTTATTCTACAAGGGGTGTGCATGTCGCAAGGGCTTTAGGGAATAAATTAATGTGGTCGTGCGTGAGTGCGTGTGTTGGCTTTGTCTCGACGCGTCGGCTCTTTAATTATCCCTTTCCCTCTATTGTCCCTTACTACCCTTTCTATATAAAAGAGAAAAAGAGGGGCGTGTGAATTTGATTGGACCAATTCGTGGATATTCGCAGTCAGAGAGACAAATGAACCCTCACACAGACACATAGGCGAATTTATATTGATAAGAGTTTGAAAGTGAGAGAGAGAGAGAGAGCGAAATAAAAAAAGTACTAATTTCTATGAATGATCGGAGTCGATTAAAGATCTATTCATATCACTTTACAATGCGAGTCAAACGATCTCCCCCTATCAGCAATCGATTTCGAAAAAGAGAAAGGGAGTTAGTGGTGGGATATACCATAATAATATGGAGAAAGACTAAAATAAAAATAAATCTCTAAAGCCACACTGGTAGACATGTTGCGCGATTTTGGTCTCTGAGACGTGTCTCAGGTTGCCTACGTAGACATATATGGTACAAAGGAGGGCGGCTAGATTTGTTTTTGATAAATTTGATAGGTTTAGGGCCGGTTGTATGTCGCAAAGTAAATGCTGTTTACCACTAAAACAAGGTAGATGGTAAATGGAGGGACTGGGATGGCCAATCAGATGCCAGGCACTGAAAGTCCTTTCATCTGATTGGCCATCCCAGTCCCTCCATTTACCATTTACCTTGTGTTAGTGGTAAAAGCATTTACTTCGCGACATAAAACTGAGCCTTCTTAGTAGTGTCACTTCAATGATTAATGAATTAGGATGGTCTAGCTTATTGGAGAGAAGAGAATGGGCTAAATTCAAAGTGATTTTCAAAGCGTATAAGAGTTTTAGGAGTTGGGAGGAAATAACGAATAGATTTCAGGAACCAAGTTATTTAGGTAGAGCTGATCATAGAAAAAAAAATTGAAATGAGGTATTTCAATCGGATTATCACGCGTCATGCAAGTTTCGGTAAGAAGTAACACATTTGTTTGTCTCGTAACTGAATCTTGTAAATCGTATTTGTGACTATTTAGACTTTGGCAGTTGAAAGTCATTATTGAAATGCCATTTCTATTACTAATGAAATCTAAGACACTTTGAGCTATCGTCTGAACGATATTTAAATAAGCCTAATTAACAGCCAGAACTATAATGGTAGTACTATTTTTACCCTCCTAAATAATATATATAAAATCGTAAACGCCTATTTACATGCAACCTGTGTAACCTCTTTGAATTTAGTTCTAGTATTTTTCGCTAGGATCGTTACCTTCGCTGTGCCGGTCGGAGTGGGGGGTGTTAGATTTATTTTCGTTACGGAATTTCTTGATTCGGTCGCCGCGCTCAAAGCCCGCGATAAGAGCTATGCAATAGCTTAAAAATTTCGTAAGCCAAGATTCTTGAAAAATATCGGTTTAAATTCATTTGTAGGATCTGGTATTGATTTGTGAACTGTCTACTACTTGGGATTATAGTCCTCTGCCCCCTATGATTAAATCAATTATAAATTTTGTCAAGTCCTAATGTCCTAGAGTTGTGCAAAATTTTATTTAGTTCTCACAAGCAGAGATTACCTGAGGTAGAGAGAGGTCATACCATCCTTGTTAAGGTTTTGACCAGGTTTTCTTAACAACTTATGGCAAATGTCGGGATGGCTAATGCGTCGTTTCCTCCTGGTATCGGGTTTTTGCGCGGAATTATTTAAATTACGTTTTGTCTTTTGATGGAAATCTATGATCATGTTATTTGTAAATGAGCAAACATTTCTATTTTTTTTTTCTTGTTTGTTAATTTCTTTTAATTTATTTGTATTTATGTTTATTAATTTGTGTAGTTAATTTGTATTGATGTTTTGTTGACCTAGCCGCCGAGGACTTCTCGCCTCTAAGCAGGTCGAGTAATAAAGATTTATTTATTTATTTATGTCTATAGACAAATTCTGTCTACGGGGTTGTTACGAGACCAAAAATCGCAGGTCTAAAGTCTCCCGATCGGAATAGGAGACCCCATGTAACATTTTCACAGTCTGGACGTCACTCTAGAGGTGAGACACGTCCCAATCTGTCTCCAGCTACCTAGTGGTGTGGTTCGGCTGTTTATAGTTATTTTCCAATATTTTACAGTTCTTTTGAAAACATGTGGTCTAACAAGAAAGTGAATTGAAGATTACCATGCGTCTTATTGTTTGTGGGATGTTAGAAGTCATCTGATACAAATATGAAATTTCATAATAATCCCTTCTGCCGTTTTGACGTGAATCGTGAGCAACTTTTCGCAGAAACCACGGAAACATACTGACAGATATACAGTGACCTTTGCATCATGAAACGAAGAAATTTCAAAGATTACACGGTTAAAAAAAATTTACTATATGTTTACAATACAAATAAATAGGAAATTTATAAGATTGGGTACAGTAAAAAAAAAAATACTAAATTATTTTAAAAGATCGTAGGGAGTTGGACCAGGATGTAAATCAAACGCAAAGTATTTTAATTAAATGGGGCAAACGTTTCGTCACTGATTATCGACCTCCTCAGTGGCTGAAATAGTGAAAAAAGACAATTTTAAGCTTCAACAGCTTCATTACTAATGACACTTTTATTAATTACCATATTTCATGTTTTTTACAGTAGTACAATAGTAGAGGTTAAGGTTAGTTTTTACCTCATTTTATAAACTTATTTGTCAGGAGTTCTTACTAATGTACTACTATAAAATTGCCTTGTTTTCACTATTTCAGTCACTGAGGAAGTCGCCAATCAGTGACAAAACGTTTGGCCCATTTAATTAGAAACTTTGCTTTTGATTTAAATTCTGGTCCAACTCCGTACGATCCTTGTAAACATTTGATTATGGATGCGAACAATGAAATATACTATATTATATTGGTAAAATCACATTAACTCATTGCAAAAATATAAAAATAAATTGTAACTTTACTTTTTTCTTGTATTAGATACGAATTACCAAAAAAAGAGTGGAGGTCAGATGTCGGGGGGAAGTTGGACGGGAAAACGAGTTCCAGTCTTTAAAAGACATAGGGATAAACAAATTGGTGAACGTATTTGTTTGGTTAGTAACTGATTTAATCGCGAAGGTGTGTTGAATGTTTGAAAATGGTGTATTTCGCGCAAATAAGATATTAGGAGGGGATTATTGGTTTTATCTCGTCAGAACAAACGCCATGGTATAAATAAAAGGGAAAGGGTGGAGGCAGCTTTACGATAAGCCAGGGGGTCAAGAGTCAGTTAATGCTGGATCTTCTATTAGTCTGAAGTAGCCCTTTTATTTAATTAAAAAGAGACTAATTAAAAAAAGGATCGAGGTGCAAAACACCGGGTGCATATCCAACTATGTTCCATCTATATCTGCTCTTATTAAAGGAGCAAAAATTGTTTGTATATATATATATATTTGTATCTTGGTTCTATTTTGAAAACGACTCTACGGATTTTGATGAAACACATTCTATTAACAAGTTTTGAGGATGAGAAAGCGATCTGGCCAGGTCTGGACCTCGACAAATTTAATCTTAATTGATCTTTTCTTAATTAAAGTAATTATTGATAGATGAAAATCTCAATAGAAAAGTTTGTTTACATTTTTTTCAATTATGTTTTATTTTTAATTGGTTTTTTAATTTTAAAACCCACTAATAGGTTATAGCAAATATTAATATATTATATTAAAATTTGGAATTTTTTGTTTGTTTTTAATTAACTGGTTTCTAAATCATAACAAAACAGGTGTGTTTACAAATAAAGTGGTTGAAATGGCTTTTTTTTATATAAATTGGAAACAAATCTTATTTAATTATATGTTTTTATTTCAGATCCTCCTATAGGATTATTTTTTTATTATTTTTTCCCTATTTATTTTTTATAATGTTTATCAATATGAACGAATATGGGCAAATTGGTGTACGAGTAAACAAATATACACATAATATATATGTGGACCATTAGAAAGCTTGAAATGCAAAAACTCGGTGCAGGGTGGAGTGGATGTGGGAGGTGGGGTGCAGTTATGGGGTATCCGGGGGTGGGAGGCGCGGTTGGGGTGGTGGTGCATTGGTGGGGGGCGAGGTGTGTGGTTTCTGGAGGGGGTGGGGGGGGGGGGGGTCAGGGGTTACCGTGCATCGCTCGGTGGCTCCAGGTACTTATTATTAAAAAGAGACCTTATCTTAGACCAGTGGTTGTTAACCTTTTTAAGCCGCGACCCAAATTTGAGAAAAATGTTCATATCGCGACCCAAAAAAGCCATTTTTTTTTCATTTTCTTTTTTTAGAAAATACTTAAGCAATTTTCTTCAATTTTAGAATGATGACCTTTTTTTTAACTCACATACTTATATTTTTTTTTTAACAATTAAGTTAACAATTCATAAAATACGTCTCACAAAATTTGTCTTTTATGGACCCCCCTTTGACACATCATTTTCTGGAAACTTCCTAACAAATATAACGTTACAAAAGCTAGACTCCCCTATAATCAAATTAAAAAAAAACAAGTTAAGAAAAAAATTAAAATAAAATTGATGAACTGCGAACGTCACGTTTCATTAGAGCCCCTTCCCCCGTGTTACATTTCATCACTCTAAGCAATATCCCCCCTCCCCCCTATTTTCGAACGTATTTTATCAATGGCCCTAAAGGTACTATTCGATCCATGTAATGAAAAGCACTTGTTTTTAATAATATTGAACAAATTGAAATATATTTTTAAACTTATTGAAAATAAATGTAGTAAAATATTTAAATATTTTTTAACGACTCTTCGCGACCCAAAGAATAAGCTTCGCGACCTATAGGTTAAGAACTACTGGTCTAAATATATTATTTTTCTTTAACTCCGTTGAATTTTTATTTCTGATGGTCATTGGAAACGGAGATAAAGAATAATAATGAATTTAGACGAATGTGTGATGTAACTATTTGAAACCCTGAAGAAGTCGGCAAAGTCGACGAAACGTTGGTGAAAAATAAAAAACTTGTCCTTAATTCCCATTAAAAAAAAATTTAATTTTCCTCATTAATATATCAAAGAATAATTGATACGTCAACGAGGATTATTTTGACCGCGCTGATTTGAAAAAAGATATTTTTATCTCGCGAGACTACTGCGGATTACGCTATTGGAGTCTGCGGAGTATTAAGTCTGGACCAAGAGAGAAAAAGATGTGATCCACTTAGCTACAATCCAATGTCATTTCGCGTATAGCCCGCTAGACATTCGGATGGATCACCAGGTGAATTTGAAATCTCAGATGTTATATATTCGATCTCCCAGCCCAGAGCGCTAGATCTGAATCAAATGTAGAAAACCTTCAGTTCATTAAAAAAAAAACTCATTAATTTCTTTAATATTGATCGAGGTTTTATTTTGATTGTATCCAGAGGCCGTAATATAAAAGTATTGATTTGATTTGATTAGGAAACCGATTTCCATTGAATTAATATTAATAAATAAATAATTATATCCTCCATTCAAACAAAACTGCAATATAATGAAAAGTATTAATTTATTTTGTTTTAAATTTGAATATAGATTTTAATTCAATATTTATTTCAAGTCATAAAATGAATTTATTTGTATTTTTTTTTTTTTTTTTAGTATCTATTTGATGGAATATTAAGTATGATCGAGTATCCGAAATAACATTAGAAATTCCACATTAAGGGAATATTATGTCTAGTGAAATTTCCTAAATGCCATTAAGAAAATGTTTTATTTAAATTAAGACACAATTCTTTATTTTATTAGAACATGAATAAAAGATAAAACGACTAGTATGTACATTATATAAATATTTCTTCAAGAAGGCTTAAAACTTGGCCAAAATGTAAATCGAAAGCGATGCGCTCTCTCTCAACCCTAAAAACACCGACAGTGAGAAAATTTAAATACTAAACTAATAAAAGTAATCTCTTTTTTGTTTTATTTTTGTTGATATTTATTGAATTTTTTTTATTTATGTTTATGTTTCGAATTTCGAATAAATTGCCATACCTTTTACTTTGGAATAATAATTGAAAATTGTTCCTGTTAAATTGAAATGTTTATTTGTTGTTTTTGAAAGTCAGTTGAGAGTGGCCTAAATTGGATTAAAAATTTTGTTGCTGAGATAATACGATATAGCAGGCCTGGCCAGCCCGCGGGCCGCATGTGGCCCTCGATGGACTTACTTGCGCCCCGTGGTCATATTTGACAAATTGTTTTTTATTGAGTATTTTAAAATATATTTTAAATCGCATTAAAGTAATTAAAAGAATTAAGGTTCTATAACTACATGAAGAATAACATATTAAATAAAAATAGTAAATTTCAACTAATGATATGATTTTAGAAAAACTAGGTAAGCGAAAAAAAAACGGAGACAATAAAAGAGTGTGTCTTCTGCTGGAATTATAAATTTTATTTATTTATAACGAGACTATAGTTTCGAGGGCTTTGCCCTCTTCATCAGTCTATTACAATGGATTCACAGCAATTAATTTATGAATGAAAGGTTAAAATCGTTCATGTGGTTAGGTTAAGAAATTTTTCAGGGTGGGCTAGTTAAGAATTGAAATTTATACTTGTTTTATTATTTTGACTGTAGGTGTCGTTCATGAAGTTTTTATTGCTTTGATTATTGATGCATCAGGTAGAGGACAACCTCTTTGTTTCTCTTTGTGAATGAATAAATTATTTAACTGCTCAATTTGATTTGTAAAGTGTTTAATTTAATTTGTAAAATGTTCAATTTAATTTGTAAAGTGTTCAATTTGAAGTGTAAAACCTGTATATATAGTATGTTTATTTGATTAGAGAAGAACCTCTCAATGATTTATTCTTAAAAATCAATATCTTAATATCGGCAAAAAAAATTCAATATCTGGTTCCAAAATCATATATTATTTTTATAGGGACAAATCAGTTTATTTCTTAATTTTTATTTGAGATTTTTGCAAGTATTTAACTACACTGCCGGCCAAAAAAACGTAACACTTAGATTTTTTTTTAATAACTAATAAAATGTATTTTTAATGCAATGAAATTGAATAAACTTTTAATATGATATATTTTTAACCTTTCTTAATAAGTGTAACATAAATTTAAAACATTTTATTTAAAAATTACAATTTAAATGAAATAAAATCGGATAATTTGATATTTATCGATTTTTGATGAAATCTAATATCCTTATTATAATCTTTCAATTCCTGTTTTTCTTTTGATAATATGCTTGATATCCATTATTTGAGTGTCTTTTCGACTAAACACATCCAAATTATGCCGCTTAGCATTACAGATTCTGCAAAAGCGGTTGCGTTAATTGAGGATGGGTTCAGCTACAGATACGTAGCCAATGTTTGAAATTATGTTACACTTATTAAGAAAGGTTAAAAATATATCATATTAAAAGTTTATTCAATTTCATTGCATTAAAGATACAAAATTTGGGTTGTTATCGTCCATCTTTGAAAATAATTAGCTTGGATATTGGGATCTTGGACTTGAGAAAATAATTAAAAGCTAAATTACCAAAAGTTGCAACAGTTTCGTCGTATATTTTTCGACTTCTTCAGGCAATTTTTGGGATCAGCTTTCTCGTTAATAGATATTTACAAACCATTAGACTAGATTTTGCAAGACATAAGACGTTTCCCTTCATTGACAAGGCTTAAACAAACTTAATACAAAATATATTAAACAAAATAAATAAAAAACTTTAAACAAAATTGATTTCAAATTTGATGCAACCTTTAAATGATCAATTTTGTTTGAAATTTTATTTATTTTGTTTAATATATTTAATATTAAGTTTGTTTAAGATTAGTCAAGTATATCATTGCAAAATCTAGTCTAATGGTCTTCAAACATCTATTAACGAGAAAGCTGATCCCAAAAATTGCCCGAAGAAGTCGAAAAATATACGTCGAAACTGTTGCGACTTTTGGTAATTTGCTTTTAATTATTTTCTCAAGTCCAAGATCCCAATATCCAGCCTAATTATTAAAGACACATTTCATTAGTTTTTTTTAACTATGTGTTACGTTTTTTGGCCGGCAGTGTATTATATATATGCACATTTCTTAGCTGAGTAAATCGTTAGTTTGATTTTCAAACAGATGGGGTCTTAAAGAGCATCGCCCATATAGGATCAAAAGGCCATCATCCTTGTTATAATTACCCTTAATTATAGAGTTGAACAGTAAATAAATTATCATCACCCTATTCCAAGAGTATTGAATAAGTTTGGTTCGGGAAATTTTAATTAAAACGAATGGCTCATCATCTTTTTGTATTTATGGTAATAATAATAATAATAATTCGCCCTTCGTCATTCTGATTAGGAATTGAATTTAAGTTGATTAATATTAGACATAGTGAGAGAGTGGCTGGAAATCTCATTTCTATTATAACGGCCAACTTTGGTTATTATGAATAACAAATGAATTTGTAATATAGAAATTCCATTTGGTGTCTGGAATCCATTTTCACTTTAGATATGGAAAATTATAAAAGGAGTATAGTATGGGTGTCTTTCATTCGCTACGTTAACTAAATACATTTGATAATAAAAAAATGTGATAACAACATTCAACAAAAATGAAAAATATACCTAAGTATTAAATTAGGTATAAATTTTAGGCCCAGTTGATTTTGTCGAAAGCGTCCAAGAAGTCAAAAAGAACCTATTTTTTATTTAGTCTGTACATTATGCTTTAATATCTCGTTATATTGTTAATAAATTCTTAATAATTGGTCTATTGAAATAAAATTGATAAGCTAGCATAATTAATTAAACTGACAAATTCTAATATATAATAATATTGATAATGATCTATTAGTGGAATTTAAAATAAAAAAAACCAATTAATTTTATTCAAAGAAAATTGAAAAAAATCTACTTAATTATAAATTTTTATTCAAACAACCACTTATGAATAATTATTTCAATTAACAAAAAACCCATCAAAAACAACTTAGCCGATGATGAGACCGTGACAGATCGGAATTGTCAACATAAAAACCCCCTAACCCGTGAATTTCATCCAAATCGATTAAGGCGTTTTCGAGAATCCGATTCTATATATTATAAATATATATATACAAGAATTGCTCGTTTAATATAATAAGATAAGCTACCGGTCAACTTTAGTATTATACCTAATTTATCGCAGTATTATTTTACCTTTTTCTAAATATCTTCATAACCCTTTATTGTTTTTGATTTATAAAGCTTAATATTTTAAATTCCTTGAATTCCTTAAAAATAATTAATTCAATATCTCTGTAAAAACACATTTAAAAGTACTTTATTTTTTTTTATTTAAAAAGACGAATTAATACTTTTTCTGAAGACTTTGAAAAAAAGGATGCTATAAATATAAAATAGCCAAAAGTGGATAAGTAAATATTCTGAAATGTATTTAATTAATAGTTGAAGACTCTCGAATTATAAATGAAATACTTTTATTATCATTTGTTCATCCCAAAAAGTGAAATATTATGTTTAGTATTATATGCCTATGTCGAGCCTTGAGTTTCTGCAACCTAATGGTTCGTTTGTCCTGCCTAATGCCTAACCTATAAATAGAAGGCAATCGCGATCCTATCGAAATAGAACCTCTCTCTGGACCAATACCTCCGGAAAATAGTGTTTATAATCTAAATTAGTATATTTTAATAATGGAGGAATTAACATTTTTGAATATATGACTAATAATGAAACCCATCAGTGGGTATATAGACATTTCACTTCGGAAAAATTAGCGGAAAGCGGGGTTTTTGCATGAACCTTCCTTTTGTGATTCTAAACAAAATCCCAAAAGGCCCCATCGATACGTGTGTTGCCAAAAATGTTACCAGAAGTCATAGCTCACGATAAACGGGTTTTCGCTAAAATCTCCCTAACGGTAACTTTTATCGAAGAAATAGTGGTTATCAAATTTGCAGCTTAGGAAATTTCCTACAAAAAACATAGTATTACTTTTTTCGTAAGACGAACGGTTTTAAATAAAATTAGATCAAGTATTTTAAGCTGTATTTAGCGTTTAATTACAAATATACGATACATACATACCATTGAGAATACGTTACAACTTTTTGAATTGAATTTTCTCGAAAATCTTGGTCCTACGTAAAAAAGTAATACTATGTTTTTTGTAGACATTTTACTAAGCTACAAATTTGATAACCACTATTTCTTCGATAAAAGTGACCGTTAACGATATTTTCGCGAAAAACCTTTGACCCTGCGAAACATTTTTACCGACACACGTATCGATGGGGGCCTTTGGAATTTCATGCAAAAATCCAGCTTCACCCTAATTTTTCCGAAATTTGGCATTTATTTTGTCTTTATTCCATGGATATGAAGTCATAGAGAGGAATAGAATTAAAATCCAAGCTACTCATTCAATCATGTTTAGTACTATTAATTTATAAATTATTCATGATAATTATAATTAAATTGAAAGTTTTTTGCCGAGGGTAGTAGAATTTTTATATATTGAAGGAGACAATAAAAGAGTGTGTCTTCTGCTGGAATTATAATTTTATTTATAACGAAACTATAGTCTCGTTATAAATAAATTAAAAATTTATAATTCCAGCAGAAGACACACTCTCTACTGCCTCCTTTAATAATTATAATTATTATAAAATGACTTTTTTTTTTATTTTGTAAGATTTTTAAACCGTAATCGATAAATAATAATCAATACACGATTTTTGTATTTATTATTTATTAATAATTCATTTATTCAATTTGAAAATGTATAAATTATAAAAGAATCAAAAAATATTAATAATTATAATAATAATAATCATAATACCAAAACAACAAAAAAATGAAAAAAAAAATTACAAAAGTGCTATTGTTTACTATGATTTACGATGCAAAGGGGTTGAAGCGGAATATCATTGTAGCCGGGGTGGTGGAAAGTAATATGAATGACGTTATCATGAAAAAAAAAATATTAGAGTGTATATGCACACGCAAAACACGCATCGGTCACCAGAAGAGAAGGAAGGGGTGACTCATTACAAACTTCTTGCTTTCATTTTTTCATAATAATCATAATAATAATCCGGTGTATGTATGTAGTTTCCATTCTCGAAATACTTGTTCGTTTAATTTTTATGGTCTCTCCCTTTATTTCTTTTTTCTTTTTTCTTTAACGAATTCGTGTTTAGGCGTGTTTTATCAGAAGAAAATAAGTGGGGGAAATATGGCTTGGAGGAATGTATTACATTGATTTCATAAAATTGTCTAAATAATTGTCCAAACAAGAAAGAAATTAGAGGAGCGATCCATCATCATTAACTCGAGCCCAAGTCAAAATAGTAATATCAAAATGGAGGGGATAAATAGATGATTTAGATAAAATTCGACTTTCTCTATAGAATAAGTCTTTTTTTTTACTATTAATATTATTAAAAGTACCTGAAACACCGAGCGTTGCGTTGTGATATATTAATATTATTTTTAATAATTTAATATTCAATAAAAAATATCTCCAATTAATCAAATTGGCAAATTCCAATATATAATAATATTTGTAATGAATTATTAGTGGGTTATAAAATTAAAAAAACCAATTAATTTTATTAAAAGGAAATTAAATAAAAATGTAATTATACATTTTTATCAAGACAAACACTTGTGAATAGTTATTTGAATTAACAAAAAACCCATCAAAAACAACTTAGCCGAAGATGAGACCGTGATAGATCGAAATGTCAACCCAAAAACCCCTTAACCCGTGAATTTCATCCAAGTTAGAGCCATTTTCGAGAAACCGATTCTATATATACAATTTTTGTTCGTTTAATAAGAGTAGATAGATAAAAGATAATAAAACAATTGTATGATTAAGTTTTAAAGTTAATCGCAATTGTATCTCTGCGTTTCGGTTTCTATTTCTGGAACCGTCTTTAAATATTGATAATGGAGTTAGAGTAAAAAGACACTCAAATTAACAAGAGCGTTTAAAACAGACGGTGATTTGTGTTACTAATGATATATCATGAAGCCAACTTGATCTAGTAGTATTTTATTGAATAATAATTTAGTAAAATTTAAGATAAGGTGCCCTCTGAAAAAACAACAAATTTGCCTTGAGTAAAACCTAAGATATCCCTCAAAACAACATCTTTAATCTAAGTACGATATAGAAGCCTGATCGTGAAAATTCGAATATGTGAAATTCATTGGCGGTTCGGTTAAAATATATTCAGTATGGCTCGGTTCTTCGGTTCGTAAACCTTCATTTCTGGCTGATTTTTAGGCGATCAGGTTGGCGTTACCGAAGAACAGAGCTGAACTCAATATATCTTAACCGAACCCTTACAAGGTTTGTTTGGGAACACATTTTTTTTATCTAATCGAACCGAGATCATACAGAGAACCGAACCTATGAAAAGATCAAGATGCTTTTTGACAGAGGGCATCTGGTCTTCGCTTTAGCCAATAATTATTTTTCACTATTTATTTGACTTAAGTAATGGTCTTCACAGTTGATGAACCCACCCATCAAAAAACTATAACTGTCTCTTTTTTTTACTGTTAAGTTATTTAAAACAATTATATCGGTTGTTCTTTACTTAATAAATTTTTATTGTTTTCTACCAATAGCACATTGTGATAGATTTTGAATTTTGGTGTCATGATAACCTCCTCTTTTTTTCAAAGTCGGTTAATAAACGGCATATATATATTCACCTCTCGAATTATAAATAAATAAAATATCATTTATTATCATTTGTTCATGCCAATAAGAAAATATTTCAATTGAAATGGCTATGTCGAGCCTTGGGTTTGTGCAACCAAATGGTCCTCTTGTCGTGCCTAATGCCTACCCTATAAATAGAAGGCGCACTTGAAAACGCTATCCCATCGACATAGAACCTCTCTCTGAACCAATACCACGGGCAAAAATAGTGCTTAATTCCCTGAGGACATAAACAGGCCATCGCGTGGGCGGGGCGACAGGAGCGATCGCCCTGGGCGCCGCTAAAAAGGGGGCGCCGCGGCTTGAAATTTTTTTAGAGATGTAAATTTTGAATTGAATAAAATTTTTGTACTTGTTTGATTCCGAAGTACCTATTGTAAGAATTAGAAGCCAAAATATACTGCTTTATGTAGTTGATCGATATTAATTTACGGAGTTTTTCATGGAGGTTAGTGTTAGTCAGTCAGTACACCATGGCCGTCAGCCAAGAATGACATTATAAAAAACGTGCTGTGGGGGGAGGGGTAAAATCTCGGGCGCCCCAAAAAAATTATTTCTCTTTATATCTAAATAATATAATATGTAGGAATAATACCATTATATACGATAATTTTATCAATGAAGAAAAAAGACAAAAATTGCATGAAATTTTATAACACTATTAAAATTGGTAGTTAATCAGTGAGATAAGTACCTACCTAAACTACGATTAGTACTCGAAACATATGTATGAATAATTTTTAAAATTTTGTACTTTATATTTTATACTTTGTTTTATATCTCATCCTTTGTTTTTAATATTATTGAACTTACTGTATCTTTAGCCATACGAAATAAATAAATAATTAAAATTGTACCATAAAAGATGTGAAAGTGATTTTAAATATGGTAAATATACAACGAAATTGAAAAAAGAAATTAAGTATTATTAAATATGGTAATATACTTTGAAGGAACTTGTTGACATACAGTAGTTCCATCGCTGTTAATGAAATTAATGAACGATTGTTCTGACAGCTCCGGGTAAAGTTCATCTTTGCTGATAGATGAATATTCAAGTTTAGTTTGCGGTGTTTGTCAACTTGAACATGGACAAAAAAAAGCGTTAAAAAATGCCCTAACAAAAGTTTTATTTTTGTTCTCTCTATCCCTTGAATTATAAAAAATACACACGTGTCCTGTATATAATTAATTTTTAATTAAAACATTAAATAAATTTAAAACAAAACGTGATCTGCATTGTCCCTGTGCGTTTAGCGTTTACATAAAAAGAATATATTATAAACACTGATTTAAATTAAATAAATTAATATTATATAAAAGCCATTGTCAGACAGTACCCGTGGCGCAGCAAGGTGAACATATGGGAGAAAAAGCAACTAATATTCAATGACAGTTGTTATATTGTCAAATTTTACAAATAAAACATCTCTATTCTCTATATTATATATCTATAATATCTCTATATATTAATATTTTCCTCTATATAGCTTAGAATATTATATTTACGGCGTGTCTCATTTGAAATTTTAGTAGACAAATTTATTAATTTTAAATATATTATATATTAATATATATTTAATTTTTGGAAATAATTCATACCGCGAAAATTAATTTTTTTTTTTTGAATTTAAGAAAAATATAAATTCTTAAAATTTTAGTAGACAAATTAATTTTAAAATATATATATATTATATATATTTAATTTATAATATAAGTTTTAATGAGATATGATTTAATGGGATAATGAGATTAATTCTTAATTTATTACTGCGCGGGTCATTTGAAATTTTAGTAGATAAATTAATTTTAAAATTATTATATATAATTAATTTAGAGACACTTTTTAGATAAATTTAAATATTGAAATGTATTATTAAAAAAGAAATAGGTTTCCAACCGATCGGGAACTTCGAGAGAATGGTTGCATGCTCTAATAAAGTATTTATAAAGCATTTACTGATATTTTTCATCTTTCTTTGATCAATATTCATTATTCAAAAAAAACTTTTTTTCAAAACATATAATTACGGACAGCTAATAATCACATCTCGAGACGCTGCCCGCCAGGAATGCCAGCCCGGAGGGCCGAGCAGTGCCGGGCGTGCCGTAGGCACGCCAGGTACTGCTCGTAATATTAATAAAATTTAATATCATTTTCAAGTTTTGTTAATGTTTAAGTATTTTCTTCAAAAATTGATAATGTTTTAGTATTAATTTATGAGGTGATTTATTAATATTAAAATTATAAGCTTTATAAGACCATATTTTCTAACCAAGAATAAGGCTGGAATGAAGAACAAAACAAGGACAGTATCGGCAATATTACAAAAACCAACTGTTGTCCAAGAGGCTTCTTGATTTTTTGACCCTGAACATTCGTGGGTTTTAAAATAATAATTTAAATTTTCTAATTTTAATAAATTTGACATAAACTATTTGTGGGTTTTAAATAAGTGGCTCGTGACGGACAGCATAAGCGCTTTATATATAGTATATAGATATATAGATGGCAGAAAGTTCGTTTTGGTGTTAAAATCGTGGTATTTTATAGCAGGGATCCTAGCAGCAGGGATTTTGGCTCATCAATATCCATCCACTCAATTTCACTTATCAGTTCGTCTCCAAAAATTACTTCAATGTAGTTAATATTTATGATTTAATATTCTGAAGTATCCACAGGCCGGATGGAAAGGTTTCAAGGACCGGATTTAGCCCACAGGCCGTAGTTTGAGGAACCCTGTTTTATACAACAAGAACTGATTAGATTTTGGTCTTTTTGCTTCAGAACTTACAATTCAAAAAATTATCATATGTGAATGTATCAAAAGTTTGTAACTAATGAGCGAAAAATATCAGTAACTGTTTGAATTAATTAATAATCTGATCCTTGTTTTCAAGTTTCAGTTATCTCAAATTGTCCGTTGACAAAAAATTGCCAAATCACTATCATTTTTGGACAGAGCTTTGAAAAAAGGGATTCACATCTTTCACAATTTTTATAATATAGAAATTCTAATATTATTATCTTTAAATCATAATATAGTGTAGTGCAGCTTACCCGTTTGTTTTAGTTATATTTTTGACCACAAGATTGCGTAGTGGCAAGAACCACTTACCAATTATATGGCAATAATATTTAATATAGTGAATATTTGTGAATTAATTCTTGTAGTAGCCGCGGGCCGGATGGAAAGGTTTCAATGGCCGGATTTAGTACTAAGTTTGGAGACCTCTGTTTTTTACAGCAATAACTGATTAGATTGTAGGTTTTTTGATTCTGAACTTACGATACAAAAAATCGATATTGAAAGTTTGTAACTAATGAGCAAAAATTCTCCGCAGGTTTGTATTAATTAATAAGCTGGATAAATTTCAGTTTTCTCAAACTTTCCGTTGACAAAAAATTGCCAAATCACTATTATTTTTGGACAGAGCTTTGAAAAAAGGGATTCAGATATTTCTCCATTTTTTTTTTAATTTATTTAATGTCACCGGGAACAAAGCCCATTTAGACAGCACATAAGTAAAGCTCCATTTTTATAATATAGAAATTTTAATATTATTATCTTTCAATCATAATATAGTCTAGTTCAGCTTACCCGTTTGTTTTAGTTATATTTCTGACCACAAGATTGCGTAGTGGCTTACCAATTATACGGCAATAATATAGTGAATATTTGTGAATTAATTCTGTAGTAGCCGCGGGCAGGATAGAAGGGTTTCAAGGGCCAGATTTAGCCCACGAGCCGTAGTTTGGCGACCCCTGTTTTATACAACAAGAACTGATTAGATTGTGGTCTTTTTGCTTCAGAACTTACGATTCAAAAAATTATATGTGAATGTATCGAAAGTTTCTAACTAATGAGTGAACTGTTTGTATTAATTAATAATCTGACACTTGATTCCAAGTTTTAGTTTTCTCAAACCGTCCGCTGACAAAAAATTGCCAAATCACTAACAGAGCTTTGAAATAGGGATTCACATTTTTCTCCATTTTTATAATATATAGAAATTCTAATATTATTATCTTTAAATCATAATATAGTCTAGACACTATTTTTGAAACGCACATTATTTGTGACATGTATAGTGAACACACTCGGATCCATTTATCATTGATAAAAAACACCCGGAAATGTTTTCCCTCTCTCTCTTTTTTTTCCCTAGACACAAAAAATAGCAAGTGATTAAGCTGCTATAATTTAGCCTAAAATTTATCATACAAAATAAAAAGATCGGACAGAAAAAATGCCCGCTAATAAAAAAAAAAAAAATGTTTCCAACAAAAAGAGATAAATCGCTTAGTTTAAAATTAAAAATAAAAAAAAACTTGGTGATTGGTTGAAATTAAAATGAAAGTTGAATAAACCACAATAAGGCTCATTCTATCCGTGATAATTGATTAGTAACTCAAATCAGAGGGAAAAATGTGTGTTGTTTTTTTTTGAAACAAATGCCAATCTATTTAAAACATCCCCTTTAAAATCAATTTATTTATTGAATTTATGAAGGAAAATTTAGATTTAATCGAGAGTGAGAGAGAAAGTAAAGGGGATTAAAGCAACAGTTAATGTCTTAATCTCAGTGTGGAATACTAATGATAATTACGCGGATATTAGTTCTGGAGAATTATATCTAATATAACTGCCTCTATATTAGGGTTTTTATTCATTAAATGATTTCGTTGAAATTCCAAACTATAGTATACGGGGAGTGTTCAAATGAAAAGGTAATTTTGCAAATTTCTCGGGCTACTCTCTAAAAAATGATGAATATCAAATGGATGGATAAAATTACAAATGAAGAAGTTCTTGGAAGAATCGGAGAAAAAAGAACCTTGTGGAAGAGTCTGAAGAAGAGAAGAGGTCAGATGATGGGGCACACACTGAGACATGGGGGACTGCTTAGGGATATCTTGGAGGAGGGGGGGGGAGAAAAGGGGAAGGGGAAGACCCAGATTAGAATATTTCAACCAAATAATTGGGGATATGGGATGCCAGACATTTAGAGAGGTCAAACAGCTGGCGGGGGACAGAGTCGAGTGGAGACGGATTGTTGCATCAAACCAGTCTTAGGACTGTATACTCGATGATGATGACTCTCTAAAACTGAATCAGTGGATATCCACTGAATAACAGTGACTATTCACTTATCCAAACAGTCACAATCATACCACTGCTAATCAGTAGATAGTCACTGAATGTATTAGTGGATTTTTAAAATACACTGATTCATTAGTGGCCATTAAGACCACCTAAACCGTCAGACAACCTCTGTTTGAATCAGTGAAAATTAAAAACCACTAGAAATAATGATATTAAATAAATTTTATAATTTTTCTCATTAATATATCAAAGAATAATTGATACGTCAACAAGAATTATTTTGACCGCGCTGATTTGAAAAAATATATTTTTATCTCGCGAGACTACTGCGGATTACGCTATTGGAGTCTGCGGAGTATTAAGTCTGGACCAAGAGAGAAAAAGATGTGATCCACTTAGCTACAATCCAACGTCATTTCGCGTATAGCCCGCTTGACATTCGGATGGATGAAATATTATTTTCACTCAATATTTGACAAAAATTCCCTACATTAGATTCGCGATTGAATCAAATGTAGAAAACCTTCAGTTAAAAACCACTGTTGAATCTGTTGAAATTAATACAAATGATTGATTTTTCAGTGATGTATATGATCGCTGGAGAAATCAGCTGAAATTCCACTGATTCATTTTAGAGAGTACGTACATTCTATTTTTGAATTTCTTTTTTTGTTATGTTAGTACACATGTCCCCAAAATATGTTGATAATATTAGCCACCTTGCATATTTAGTTTTTTTTACATATCTAAAGGTTAGACATGTTTTGGAGTGCTTGGCGATTTTTTGCTATCGAAAAAATCGGTTGTCTGTAAAGTCGGTCCACCGACGACAGTTGAACGTGACAACGTCATAAGAAAATACTGATGGAATGGAATTTTCTTATGACGTTGTCACGTTCAACTATCGTCAGTAAACCGACTTTACAGACAACCGATTTTTTTCATAAAATTCTTCGTTAAGAAAATCATTTTAAATTTACAAAATACTTGAATAAAATTTATTGTTTAAATTTCTACTCGACTGTTAAAATTTAATTTTTGATTTTATTATTTTATAATAATAAATTTTGTATTGACATTATTTCTTTCAGCAAGTAAACTGAATAAAAGTTGTTTTTCAATTAGTTACTTAATTATTTTTGCAAATTTAATTGTAATTTGTTGTAAGAAAGTAATAATTTTGAATAATTTATTATAAGAATAAACTGTGATTAAATTATTGTTCATAAATCTTAATTTTAAAATTTGGAAACATCATTAAAATTTTTGTAACTGTAGCTTTTAAAAAGCCCGCCTCAATCTTTGTCGCTCGTTCCGCGCTCTCGCTTGCACTTCAAGCCTTAAATGGAACGCCTCAGAGCGAGGTAACGCAGCATGAGTCATGTTTTTTCGTGCGCGCAGCAGGCTCCATCGAATTATAAGACGTTGTCACGTCAAAAAAAAAATGGATCAAAGAATCTGTATTAAATTTTGTGTGAAAAATAAAATTAAGTGCTCCAAAGCAATTGAAATGTTGACTGTGGCATTTGAGAAGTCTACTTTGAGCAAAAAACTGTTTATAAGTAGTGCAAGCGCTTCACAGAAGGCAGAGAAGATGTTAATGACGACATGGCAAGTTCGGTCAAATATGAAGGTTTTGCTCACTGTTTTCTTCGATTACAATGGCGTGGTACATCGTGAGTTCTGTCCAGAAGTTCGTACGGCCAATAAGGAATATTACCTTGAAGTTATGCGCCGTTTCCGTGAAGCAACACTTAGATTTGTGACAAAACAATTCATGGCTTTTGCATCACGATAACGCACCTACCCACACATCGTTGCTTATGGGTGATTTTTTGGCCAAAAACAACACAGTAATCATGCCTCAGCCACCGTATTCACCGGACTTGGCCCCCTGCGACTTTTTCCTGTTCCCAAAACTCAAAAGACCCATGAAAGGACCGAGATTTGCCATGATCGAATAGATTAAGACCGCATCTCTAGAAGAGCTCATGGCCATACCAAAAAGCGCATATCAGAAGTGCTTCGAGGATTGGAAAAAGCGCTGGAACAAGTGTATTATATCTAAAAAGGATTACTTTGAAGGGGACAAAATAGATATTGATGAATAAATATGGTAAATATTTTTCGAGAAAAATACAAATTTACCTTTTACCTCAAGACACGCTATAATAATTGTCTCAAAAATTTGTATGTCTTTTTTACATCAATTAAAATTTACTTTGTGGTATTACATTATCAATTTTTTGTTGTTACATACAAAATAAATAAATAAATAAGAACCTAGCGAAATCTGTTAATTTATGAAAATTGATCGTTCTTGTTTCACCTCAAGACATGCTACATATGATCACTGTCCCAATAAATTTTATGCATTTTTTTACATCAATTAACATTTATTTATTTATTTTTTAATGCAATCGAATGCAAGAAGGGGTGTACCAGTAAAGATGCAGCCCCTATGGATCTCGAAAGACCCTTGCATTACCGAAGAGAAGGGAAAGTTGATTAAGTGAGAGGGTGTAGACGTAGGTGTCTATGCACTCCGGTTTTGAAGGTTTGAAGATTATAAGTGCTGGGAAAGATGGAGGCTGGGAGAGAGTTCCAGTTCCTTGAAGTCATGGGGATATATGTATTGGCGAAAGAAGTGGTCCGGCACTTTTCTAATTTGACCGCGAAAGAGTGTTGGGAGTCGGCAAAACGCGTGCTACGTGCAAAGCATGCTTTGGGGGGAATTATTGATTTTATCTCATCAGAGCACCTGCCGTGATAGTATCTATAGAAAAGGGAAAGGGCAGAGACATTTCTTCGATGAGCCAGCGAGTCGAGGGAGTCGGTGAGGGTAGAATCGTCAATTAGCCTGACGGCTCGTTTCTGAATTGCATCAAGGGTAGCAAGATAATATTTTGAGGCTCCTCTCCATAGATGAGAGCCGTATTCGAGACAGGGGCGGATTTGGGCCTTGTAGATGGTGAGAAGTTGTGGGGGTTTGTAAAATCGCTTGGACCTGAATAAGAAGCCAATCTTCCTTGCTGCAGATTTCGCTACAGAGGAGATGTGTTCATTCCAAGACAGGTCAGATGCGACAGAGACGCCCAACATGGATAGGCTATCACACATTTTCAGGGTATTCGAATCGAAGTGAATATCAGGGAAATCTTTATTTTCGCGCCTAGTAATTAGACAACATTGAGTCTTGTTTGAATTAAAGTTAACTAAATTTTGAGATTTTTTGAGGTAGTACAATAAGAATTTATTGTTTTTACATACAAACAAACAATAAATAAATAAATAAATAAGAACCTAGCCATATCCGTTATTTTATGAAACTTTATCGTTCTTGTGGCACCTCAAGACATGCTCCAATGAATTTTATATTTTGTTTTCGTCTTTTCTACTATTAAACGCAACTTTACTATGTGACGTAATTTATGGAAGGCCCCTTACGTAATAAATTTCATAATTAAAAAAAAATCAATTTATTTATTTCATTTTGTCATTAATTAATTATTTATTATTTAAGAATTTATTGAAGAAATACGTTAAATTTTTCTAATTTGTCTAAAGAAAATCAGATCGGCTTAATAATGATTTCAACACTAAGTATTATATAGCCCGTATATATAAACTGCACGATAATCAAGTGATCATAAATAATTAAATGTTTATTATAGGATCGTAAAGATAATTAAATAACAATAAAAAAGGCCATTAAAATGTTTAGGATATTATCCACACAACCCTCCACAGCCCTTAATTCCGCGCTATAATAATATATAGAGGATCATAAATAATAGCGTGATTATTTCTCTATTGTAGTACAACAAAGACATTGATAAATCTCACTTTCACTGATAAATTGGCAACCACAACAAAAGATAGCACAAAAAAATTGCTATAGATCGTTTCCGTGTTTGCTGCTGCCTCTCCATTCTCCATTCGTTACCAATATCAGAGGAAAAAAGAGAAAAAATACAACTGGTGGGGAAAAAAAAGAATAACATTCAATTTTTTATTTTTTCTAAATAAGGATTTTAAGGTAAAAGATAATAATTCATAATACTGCTGTCTACTACATATTTTTCAAAATGAAGTATTTTATTTCTTTTTCCCCCTATATATGGGGGTCCGGTCATAAAACACCGATTCATTTGAAATTTTACTTAATTGAAAAGTTTTTATTTTGCAGAGTTGTTGAATCATAAAAAAAGAAATAAAGAGGTTGTCCTCTACTTTACGCAAATAAACATACACAATTACACATATGTATGTCAAATAGGTATTAATTAATAAAGCAAAGGGTGTGCAGTTTCACAGTGAATGAAATAAAACTCAAAGAGGCTTGTACAAACTCAATATATTTCGGATTATTAGTCCATCATCAGGAGTTTACAAGTTTTAACTTGTAAACTCCTGATGATGGACTAATAATCCGAAATATATTGAGTTTGTACAAACCTCTTTGAGTTTTATTTCATTCACTGTGAAACTACACACCCTTTACTTTATTAATTAATATCATGTTTCACCTAAAACCTACACCACTTTCCCTAAGTAAAATCAAATAGGTATATTGAAGGAGACAATAAAAGAGTGTGTCTTCTGCTGGAATTATAAATTTTTAATTTATTTATAACGAGACTATAGTTTCGAGAGTTTTGCCCTCTTCGTCAGTCTATTACAATTGATTTACAGGAATTAATGTATAATGTAACACACCTACATCAATTCCTGAGAATCAATTGTAATAGACTGACGAAGAGGGCAAACTATAGTCTCGTTAGAAATAAATTAAAAATTTATAATTCCAGCAGAAGACACACTCTTTCATTGTCACCTTCAATTTATAAAAATTCTGCTACTTTTGACAAAAAGAAACTTTCAATTCAAATAAGTATATATATGGGTCATTCCATGTCAATTCAACGACGGTGACCATCTTCGTATTTTTTGATTTTCTGATATATTATTAGTTATTAAAGGAATCGTAGGGAGTTGGACAAGACTTTAAATTAAATTAAATACAAGTTTTGATCAAATATGCCATACGTTTCGTTGCTGTCTTGCAACTTCCTCAGTGCCTCATTTATTAAACTTATTTGTCAGGATTTTTAACTAAGAGAAAAAACATTTCAAACAGTATTCTTTTTTCTATCACAATTCATTCAATTCATCAAATAACATAAAATATAAACCTTTTAAACAAAGTAATTGTTTTCTGTCAAAAAACTAAAAGAATCAAATTGAACAAAGAAATTTTTTTATTATTATTATGTACTAAGATATCATTAAGATAGTACATAATAATCTTCTTAATGATATCTTAGTACATAATAATAAAAAAAAATTTCTTTGTTCAGTTTGATTCTTTTAGTTTTTTGACAGAAAACAATTACTTTGTTTAAAAGGTTTATATTTTATGTTATTTGATGAATTGAATGAATTGTGATAGAAAAAAGAATACTGTTTGAAATGTTTTTTCTCTTAGTTAAAAATCCTGACAAATAAGTTTAATAAATGAGCCACTGAGGAAGTTGCAAAACAGCAACGAAACGTATGGCATATTTAATCAAAACTTGTATTTAATTTAATTTAAAGTCTTGTCCAACTCCCCACGATTCCTTTAATTATTAATCATGGACACGAATAATGAAATATTATGTTATTAGTTTATTATATATGTATGTAGAAAGAAGTATCCAATAAATTTTTACCTTTCTGTCTTAGCCCATAACGAAATTTCGATTTTTGAAGAAACTAGATCAAAGTATTATTAAAATATTTATAACTTTGACAAGAATAAAGAAATTCTAACTTAATAGGGGTCATTTTTGTATGTCCTTTTTTTTTTAAAGAAAAAAATTAATGCTTTTTTTTGACTTTTTCTCTCAAAAAATTGGCTTTTCTTTCGATAGGACACCTCGATTAAAAAAAAAATTCATAAAATTGAAGGTTAAGAAACAAAATTTTTGATCTATTAACGAAAAAAGAATTCAAATAATTTCTAATTAATTTTTTTAATTAATTTCGGGATTTTATGTTCTGAAATGCGATAGTTGATTTAAATAAGGTAAAAATAAATTATGTTTTTAAAAGAGACAAAAAAGAGTGTGTCTTCTGCTGGAAAAATACATTTTTAAAATTTATTTATAACGAGACTATAGTTTCGAGGGCTTTGTCACCTTCATCATTCTATTACAATAGATTTACAGGAATTGAAGGTAATAGACTGATGAAGATAAAAGTAAATAAATATTATATGAAATATTCTTTACTATTAGTTAAGATTTCTAGGTTTAGACAATGTGTATTCATTAACCGAATGTTTTCTACATTTGATTGTAGAAAACATTCGATTAATTTATGGCAAGCATCTAACATACATGCTAATAGACCGAGCGCTCTGTACTGGGAGATTAAATATATAACATCTGAGATCTCAAGTTCACTTGGTGATCCATCCGAATGTCTAGCGGGCTATACGCAAAATGACGTTGGATTGTAGCTAAGTGGATCACATCTTTTTTGGTGATCCATCCGAATGTCTAGCGGGCTATACGCAAAATGACGTTGGATTGTAGCTAAGTGGATCACATCTTTTTTCTCTCTTGGTCCAGATTTAAGACTCCACAGACTTTAATAGCATAATCCGCAATAGTCTCGTGATAAAATATCTTTTTCAAATAAAGCGCGGTCAAAAACACTTCTCATTGATAGGTCAATTATTCTTTGTTATATCAGTTAGAAAAATTATAAAAATTTGTGTATGCATTAGGCTAGATTTCAACCATTGGAATTTGTTTAGTTTAGTGATATTGTTTATGCATTTGTCAGTTCGTTGACTGTTGTTTAAAGAGGGGGATTAAGTAACTCAGAGGTATTTTCGGATGTTGATAAAATTATTCCAAAAATATGGATATCAAAAAAATTTTAAGAAGAAGAGGACCGATTGACATTCTAGAGAGGGAACCCGAGTTTTATCAACGAAGTCAACAAAAGAAAACAAAAAACAGGAAGAGGGGAAAAGAAATTACAAAAAAATCTTATTTCGAATAAGGATATTGGAAAAGTTGGTGATTTTTGTCCACGTCTGAAAAATTCCATGGTCTATATCCCCTAGGAATAAATTAAACAATTCTGCCACCTCAGCAAAATACCACCTTTTAAATGTGATAAATATTTTCTTTATAATTCGGTTTCTTAATTTAAAAAATTTAAGAGGATAAGTATAATCTCACAATTATAATTATTTTAATGTCTCAAATTCTTTCTTTTTTCGTGTGGGGGGGGGGGGGTGTTTTTTTTAACGCCAACAAACGATTGACTCGACTACAACTGCTCCTGGTTGCACCCAGTACCCCCAGTACTTTCATTAGTTGACTGTCACTCTTTTTCTATCCTTTCTCTCTCACTCTGCTTGAACAAACGTGTTCTTTGTTTAAAAGGGTAATCCATTCGTAAAGTAGACGGTGAGTGTGATTGAGTGTGAAGCTTAAATGGCTCTAGAACAAGGCGCGAAGGGGAGGGGGGTCCGGGGGGGATGTTCTTTTCACACTGGTTAAAAATCAACATGGTGAAGACAGACAGGAAACTCATCAAATCCAATTAACTCATTAAACAACTATGGAAAGATCCCCTACTGAATTTTATTACCAGAAACCCTTTCAATAGACTGGTTTAGTAAGTATGTAGAGTCTATCAAAAAAACATTTTTTTTTTTTCCAAGGGGGAACATTAATTGATACTGCTCATCTGATAAATTAAACTCAGAGCTAATAAATTTCAGAAAATTACATTAAATATACCATAAATTTCCCATTGTATGTAAATGACTAGTCGAATGACCCGACCCTTAGTACTGGCAGCTTATGGTAAATTAATAATATAAATAAACATAATATATCATTAAAATTTGAATTTTTAGTGAAATCACACATAATTAATTATAATTATTTATTATTGAACGTGAATAAATAATACAATAAAACTAAGACGTTTCGATCTACTTCTTCATCTATTTCGTCGGAGCCCTTCATAAAATAAGACTCTGCGGTCATTTTATGTTAAAAAACTTAAAACATAGATTAGTACAGAGTCTAGTTATGCCCTATTTCAGGTACTGCGATGTGATTTATAGCGATATGACGACTGCACTAGAACCAAAACTTCAAAGAGCCCAAAACTCCTGCGTGAGATTTATATGTGGGCTAAAAAAAGTTGACCATATCTCCGAGTCCTACAAAGAACTGAATATGCCCAGATTGGAGCAAATTAGAAGGGTCTCCTTACTGAAGTTTGGGTGGAAAATATTGAAGGGCACTCACATACTTTAGGGCAGCGGTGCCCAACCTATGGCCCGCGGACCGGATCCGGCCCGCGAGCAAGTTGACACTAAATATGTATTTTTTGTAAAATATCTAAAAAAATTATAAATCATATTGATAATTAATATCAAAAATTTCTTCAGATGATCACCTTCATTCCATATTAAGGATAAACGTTAACCAACTTGAACCAAATATTCAAAAATTAGTATCTGAAAAGCAACATCAGACTTCACATTAATAAGTAAATCGCGAGTACAGATTTTGTCTTTTTTTAATCTTAACCCAAATTTATGATTTCGTTTAATTCAGGGATCACCAATCTTTTAAATGTATTCAAATTACAAGTTGATTAAAAAACAACTAGATATCTTAATAATATCATAATAAAAAGGATTGTATATTTTAGCCGCACCATTAATTTAAAAACATAATATTTTCATTAAATTTAAAAATATTAAAAAAAAAATGAATCAACAAAAAAATATTCATGAATTCATTGAAAATGTTGCGTTTTTTTAATTAAAGGTGCCGCTAAAATATAAAATTATAAAGAATCCGGCCCGCGGACAAAAAGGGTTGGGCACCACTGCTTTAGGGGATACTTCACGTATATTATCCAAGGACCTGGAGGTGCCCAATCATAAAACGACTCGATACGACAGATCCATCAGGGTGCGTTTCATAAGAGAATGGAAGAAACTCACAGTAAATCTAAGAAATACAACCACATTGAAAGCATTCAAAATAAGAAGAAACTCATTGCTTTTCTCTCAGCAGCTGATTTGGTAAAATCATTTTCATGACCTCTTGAAACTTATTAATCATTGTATGTGCTCATATCTGGGAAGTAGATTTTATTTCTACTTTGTTGTAAAAATAATTATATATGTAAAATATTTAAATGTAAGAATTGTCATTTGATCTAATATAAAATAGCATACTTAAATAACAAAACATGATTGTAAAATTCGAAGAGAGCTAATAAAATTATCTACTCTTATTAAACGAGCAAAAATTGTTTGTATATATATTTGTATCTTAGTTCTATTTTGAAAACGGCTTTACCGAATTTGATGAAACAAATTCTATTAACAAGTTTTGAGGATGAGAAAGCGATCTGGCTAGGTCTGGACCTCGACAAATTTAATCTTAATTGATCTTTTCTTAATTAAAGTAATTATTGACAGATGAAAATCTCAATAAAAAAGTTTGTTTACATTTTTTTCAATTATGTTTTATTTTTAATTGGTTTTTTAATTTTAAAACCCACTAAAAGGTTATAGCAAATATTAATATATTATACTAAAATTAGGAATTTTTTGTTTGATGGAGAATTGATTGGAGGGAAAATAACCAATCGACTTGATTGGGGAATAATGGAATTGAAATAATTATCGGAAAAGAGTTTTTTTTATCTAATTAGATTTTTCCTCTTATTAAAAACAAGGACTAAAGATGAATAAGGACACTCGATGGTGGAGAAGTTATCTCCGGAATCGAAGCAACAAATACAATGTATACATTAATTAATGTAAAATAATTGGTTTAATAAAATTTATAAAGAAAAAAAAAAAAAAATTTTTGTTTGTTTGACTGAATGGAAGGGAGATGGAATTGGAATAATTATCGGAAAAGAGGTTTTTTTCTTTAATTAGTTTTTTCCTCTTATTAAAAACAAGGACTAAAAGATGATCAAGGACACTCGATGGTGGAGAAGCAATCTCCGGAGTCGAAGCTCAAAAACAATATATGAAATTCATGTAAAATAATTGGTTTAATAAAACTTATAAAAAAAAAATTTTGTTTGTTTTTAATTAACAGGTGGGGGGGGGGGGGTCAGATAGGCTAGGCGGTAGCGTGGCAGCGAGCTAACCAGGGGACCCGGGTTCGAATCCGACTCGAGGCATCCAGCTAAAATCTGACCCTCGGGGGTAGAGACAAATTTTAAAAAAACATACGAGTATCGTAATTAGGCTTATGGCTGGAAAGGCCGAAAAGCCAAAAAAAAATAAAAAAAAAATTAACAGGTGTCTAAATCATAACAAAACAGGTGTGTTTACAAATAAAGTGGTTGAAGTGACTTTTTTTTATATAACTTGGAAACAAATCTTATTTAATTTTGTTTTTATTTCAGATCCTATACGATTATTTCGGTGGCTCCAGATACTTATTATTATTCTGCGATCATTCTCAAGTATGAGCACCCACTCCGATTTTAGATTAACCTGAGAACGATCGCAGAATAAGTCGATCGAAACGTTGCGTCATATTATTTGTTCTTGTTCAATAAATAATTCTAATTAATTATATGTGATTTCACTAAAAATTCAAATTTTAATCAAATTAATCACAAAAATAAAAGCTTCAACAGCTTTATTAGTAATAATTATCATGATAAAATAAAACATTTTATCGAAAATCTAGATTCTCAAAAAAAAGACTCATTATTCAATTCAACTTTTATATTTAGAGATTTAATCATTTTAATTTTTTTATATAACCTCCTCATTCTTCTTATTAATCTTATATCATTAAAAGATGAATAAGGAAGTTATATTAATAATTTGGACAATCAAGAATATTTTTAATTTAATTTTTTTTTTTTAATAGATGCCTTCATTTCCGGGCTATCTATAGAATATGCATACCCTCTTATAAAATAAGGACTTCAATTTTCTTGATTTTTTGGGTTTGAAGAGTTAATTATTTAAATTTTTTCGAAGCTTCTTTCCACTGTATTTGAAGTCTTGTAAGTATGAAATGGCTTAAAATTTGAGTATGGTTTTTAACAGGATTTACCAGTGAAAATATTTTGAATTCTTCCTAGATCTTGAGAAAAATTAATATGCGGGATGAGACAAAAAGATGTTAACATTAAATGGGTGTTTAATCACTTTTAATTACAAGGCAGGGTTTTAATTTGACACCCATCCTTTTAAATGCACTTATGGAGTCTGTCCATTGTTGTTTGTAAGGCCCTTTAGGCCATTTGGGCAGGAATTCCAGCGATGACGTGAGTGATGTGGTGTTTCAACTCGTCCAAGTTGCATTTTTTCCAAATTTGTTTCTAAATTACCAAAAAAATAAATTGAAAAAAAAAATAAAATGAGAGAGTCTTCTGTTTAAATAAAACAATTTTTAACTATTTCTAGAGACTATAGTTTCGAAGGCATTGCCCTCATCATCAGTCCATCACAAATATTTCAAATTAGTTACAAATTAAGATTTATACATTGAAAATTTTGAAAAATATATAATGTATCCTTCTTCATGTTTCCTCATGGGAGATTAGAATTAGTTAGTTACATTCTAATCTCCCATGAGGAAACATGAAGAAAAAGACATTATATATTTTTCAAAATTTTCAATGTATAAATCTTAATTTGTAACTAATTTGAAATATTTGTGATAGACTGATGATGAAGGCAATGTCTTCGAAACTATAGTCTCTAGAAACAATTAAAAATTATTTTATTTAAAAAACAGAAGACTCTCTCATTTTATTTTTAACCTAAAATAAAAACAATTCTGTTACCATCGACAGTGAAATCTTTTATTCAACTAATGAAAAAAAAAATGTTAACATCTTTTTGCCTCACCCTATATAAGGAAATTTTATTTAGAAAATAAACAAGTATTTAAAAAAGTCATTAAAATTCATGATATATACCGATGAGTAGCCCGTATTATTATCAATATTATCAGATTTTTAAATTTAAATAATTAATAGCAAATAGTTAATTAAAAATATCGAATAATACATATGTCTTTTATTTGAAAACTAAAAATGTTATAATCATTTAAAATAACGAGTTTACGATTGTAAGCTAGTGCTATACTATACGTATATTATATTGTGAAAATATTTGAGAAAAAATCCTAAGCATGGAAAAGAATCATAAAGAAGTGTTTGGTAAATAAGTTTGTGGGAAAGATTTTTTTCCTCAAGTCATGCATTGTACGTGACCACGGTGGCAAAAATAAGATCAGAACCCCCTTCATAAAAAAAGTAAATTTTTTTATCCAATATCAATAAGAGCTTATGGTTTTATTGAAAATCTTTTTCTAGATATTTTTTTAAAAATATGATTGTTTCTGACCATAAGAATAACACTGAAAATATATAAGGGTTTATTTGTATTCGGAGAGCTGGGATTGTAGTCGGATATATTATGTAGGTATATATCAGAGAAACAAGATCATTAATTAATTCGTTAATTATAGAAAGAAATGTAAAATATTAGATATTTTTATTGAATTGAAAGAATTTTTATCTGGTGTTAAAAAATTTAGGTAGATACATCTAGATATATATAAAATTAAGGTTTTGTCTTTACATTGATCAAATCACGCCAAATTTTGGTTGCACACGTTTCACGGAAAGTTATGAACGAAAACACCCTAAACAAAATTCCTGTGTGTCTGATAGCGTGGCTTCCGCGAAAAACTTGCTCACGAAAAAAACGGCTGAAGGGATTATTATGAAATGTTTTATTTGGATCAGAAGTATTCTATCTTAAAATGTTAAGGCTTTGACCAAGTTTCCTTAACAACTTATGGCAAATGTCGGGATGGCTAATGCGTCGCTGGCTCCTGGTATCGAGTTTTTGCGGGGCATTTTTAAAATACTTTTTGTCTTTTGATGGAAATCTATGATGATGTTAAGTATTTGTTAATGAGCATACATTTCTTTTTTTGTATTTGTTTATTATTTGTTAAATTGTTGTAGTTAATTTGTATTGATGTTTGTTAATGTATTGTAGCTAGATTGTATTGATGTTTGAAGAACCTAGCCACCGAGGACTTGTGCCTCTAAGCAGGTCGAGATATAAAGATTTATTTATTTATTTAAAATAATTGCTATATAAAGATTTGATACTAATAGAAATTATCAACTAACTCCTAAACTATTAACTCTACGGCATATTTTGTTATGAGCAAAGTGTAGAGGATGAAATTTCTGACACTCTTTCCTGGGGGTAGGGGTCCAGTGGGAGTAGATAGTATTTAATAAAATTAAAATTAGACCACTAGGCAGGTTTCAAAAATAAAAGAAATATTTTGTTAAGGGAGAATGGTGTAGGTTCTTCGTGAAACATATTTAAATAAAATAAAAGAAAATTAAAATAAATAAATAAAGATATAAAATTCTAGGTATTCTAAAATCTAGGTAATTCTAGAATTTTATATTTTTTTAAATTTTCTTTACTTTAAAAAATATTGTTTATAAGAAAGACTCGAAATTTCTTTTGATTGTGGAACCTACCCAGTAGTTTAATTTTAATTTTGCGAAATAATACACAAAAAGAGTTTAACCATCGAATATGTAGATAAATAATTTTAATTTTATTTTTCAAAAAAATTGGGGAACATACTATTTGATGAAAAAAGTTTTAATAATTTTTAATTGAAAAGTTTTTATTTTGCCTAGAGTAGCAGAATTGTTGAATCATAAAGAGAAACAAAGAGGTTTTCTCTGCTTGATGCAAATAAACATAAAAAATGTAACACTTAGATTTTTTTTAAAAATAACTAATAAAATGTAATTTTAATGCAATGAAATTGAATAAACTTTATGAATATGATATATTTCAACCTTGCTTATTAAGTGTAACATAAATTTAAAACATTTTATTTAAAAATTACAATTTAAATGAAATAAAAGCGGATAATTTGATATTTATCGATTTTTGATGAAATCTAATATCCTTATTATAATCTTTCAATCCCTGGTTTTCTTTTGATAATATGATTGAAATCCATTATTTGAGTGTCTTTTCGACTAAACACATCCAAATTATGCCCCTAAGGATTACAGATTTTGCGAAAGCCGTTGTGTTAACTGAGGATGGGCGCAGCTACAGATACGTACACAATGTTTAAAATTTTTGTTACACTTATTAAGAAAGATTAAAAATATATCATATTAAAAGTTTATTCAATTTCATTGCATTAAAAATACATTTTATTAGTTTTTTATTTTTTTTAATCCAAGTGTTACGTTTTTTCGCCGGCAGTGTATATTAAATATAGCTATGTATGTATGTTTGTTTATTTGCATCAAACAGAGGAAACCCTCTTTGTTTCTCTTCATAATAATTTTTAGTTCAAATATCTTTAGATTTTTTATAGGTACGTTAAAAAAAATCGATATTCATAGAATTCAAAGGATCTTAAATATTGAAAATTACCAATGTATGAAAATAACTTACAAGTTTCTAGAATAATTGAATATTCGGAGAGAGGATTAACAAACAATAAATTATTTTATTATACCTTCCATTTGATTGCCTATTAAATCTTTGAACACCCTTTATAAAAAAAATTGATCCTTTTTATTATCAGAGAGGATATAATTTATCGATTAGTTATCGAGACCATGGAGAGCGTTTCGCTCTGATTTAGTATTTTTAATCCTCTTAAAGAATGTCTTCTATTGATCGTGAAGAATTTGTGAAAAAAATAAACGGGGAGACGCTTTTAAGGGAAGAGGAGGAGAATTTCTTGTGCTTACACAGATGACATATGTAGGGAGATATGAAATACAAACAATCCAAAATCAATACTATTATCAAAAAACACGAATGTCAATCATTTTTTTAACTCTCCCACACTACTCATCTTCCTATTTAGAATTCAAATTTGAAGATAAGTCTCTAAAAAAAGAAAGTTAAATATTTCATAGTATCTTTTATTCCATGGGTTAGAAAGAGATTAATATGTTATTTATCATATATTATCCAAACAAGCAACTTGATATTCTGAGCTAGATGATTCGAGAGTGAAAACTGAAAATGTGAATAAGTATTTCAGAAAGGAGTAAAAATTGAAAATACACTGCCGGCCAAAAAAAAGTAACATTTAGATTAAAAAAAAACTAATGAAATGAAATTGAATAAACTTTCAATATGATATATTTTTAACCTTTCTTAATAAGTGTTGCTGTCGTAGATAGAACAGTATCTGAAGGTTTTCTACATTTTATTCGATCGCGACTCTAATGTAGGGAATTTTTCTCAAATATTGAGTGAAAATAATATTTGAACTTATATATTTCTAACTTGAAATAATGATATTAAATAAATTTTAATTTTCTCACTAATATATCAAAGAATAATTGACACGTCAACAAGAATCATTTTGACCGCGCTGATTTGAAAAAAATATATTTTTATCTCGCGAGACCACTGCGGATTACGCTATTGGAGTCTGCGGAGTACCAAGTCTGGACCAAGAGAGAAAAAGATGTAATCCACCCAGCCACAATCCAACGTCATTTCGCGTATAGCCCGCTAGACGTGATCCATCCGAATGTTTAGCGGGCTATACGCGAAATGACGTTAGATTGTAGCTAAGTGGATTACATCTTTTTCTCTCTTGGTCCAGACTCAATAATCCGCAGACTCCAACAGCGCAATCCGCAGCAGTCTCGCGAGATAAAAATATCTTTCTTCAAATCAGCGCGGTCAAAATAATTCTTGTTGACGCATCAATTATTCTTTGATATATTAATGAGAAAATTAAAATTTATTTAAGAACAGTATCTGTAGCTGCGCCCATCCTCGATTAACGCAACGGCTTTCGCAAAATCTGTAATCCTTAGGGGCATAATTTGGATGTGTTTAGTCGAAAAGACACTCAAATAATGGATTTCAATCATATTATCAAAAGAAAACCAGGGATTGAAAGATTATAATAAGGATATTAGATTTCATCAAAAATCGATAAATATCAAATTATCCGCTTTTATTTCATTTAAATTGTAATTTTTAAACAAAATGTTTTAAATTTATGTTACACTTATTAAGAAAGGTTAAAAATATATCATATTACAAGTTTATTCAATTGCATTGCATTAAAGATACATTTTATTAGTTATTTAAAAAAATCTAAGTGTTACTTATTTAGCCGGCAGTGTATTTATAATTTTTTTTAATTAATTGGCCTTCGGATTCTTGTCATTTTTGGCCCATGTTTTAGCCTCTATAGCCCGTGTTATACCTTGGCATCGTGAAAAGATAGATATATAGATTTTTATTATTTCTCTGAGATCATGTTTGGATCTCGTTGAGTATCATAAAATTAAAAAAATAAATATAATACTTAAATAAAATGGCATTTTCTGACGTGGCTATCCACATGACTTTATCATGCACCCTGGCCCCTCTCTTATATTTAATATTTAATAAAATTATTTGTAATCATATAGGGGGTTATTTTTTGCATTTTTAGACTACTGGGGGCCCACTGATTACCATATGTATACAAAATTTGGTTGAGTTTGGTACAAAGGCCAAGTTTTTCATATTTTGATTCTACACCCCCTCCCCTCCACTTTGGGAGGTTAGTTTTTTAATTTTTAGACTTCTAGGGGTCCTCTGATTGTGAATACAAAATTTGGCTGAGTTTGCTCAAATGGGCTAGATTTTAACCCCAGGAAAATATAATTTCGTTATTATAGGTTCATTTTATAGTATATTTCATTTTTCTTGTTTCTTTTAGTTTGAAAATATTTTAATTTTAATTTTTAACCCCCCCCCTCCCCTTAATTTTGGGTCGATATGGACCACTTAATCTCAATGCACCAAAACTACGTGTGAAATTTGGTTTTGATATTCACACTAGTGTTTGAGCTAGCTCGTTCACAACAATTTTGGTAACGCACAGACTAAATAACTAACAGACATTTTGACAAAACATTTATTATCTCGAAAAACATAATTGTTTTCGAAGTTCACTTATTAGAGCTTTTTTGTGTAGACCGAACTTCCATAGTTTCGGCCAATGTTTTTAATCAAAAAGAGTTCCATTCTCCAGAAATCATAGGGACAAACAAGTTGGCAAATTCGTGTTGTGAATGTATGTGTGTGAATAAGTATAAGAACCATAATGGCAGGTCTATATATACTATATATATTTGTCTAGATTAATTTGTAACAACGCTTAGAGAAATTTCTCTAAAAAAATTACGCTCTTGCCTAGAATCGAACCGACGAACTTTTGAACTATGGGCATTTGCTCTAGCGATTACACCATTGCAACATTAATATTTGTATCTTGATTTCTCTTACTAAAACTAGATATTTTTGATTTGGACATTGTGTCGAGATGATATTGTATTCATTTGAACTCGAATGAAAATGAAAAAACACCAATAGATTTTAAATTAAGAAACATTAAATATATATTAATTAACGAGGCAAATTTGAAATATAATTGTCAGCGCGGATTTTAAATTGATGGCTCCAATCGATTTTCATTAACCAGGCAAATTTGAAATTCTAATTTCTAATTTGGACTCGAATTTTGAAATGAAAGACTCCAATTCATTTTAAATTAAGAAACATTAAATATATTGATCATTATCTCCCCCCCTCGCCACTCAAAAGTTAAAGAGGCGAAACTTTTAAGAGACGATGTATTTTCGGTAGTTTATCGGTATACATTTGGAGTGTGGTTTTTTAAGAGGAATAAAATTTTTGGACCGAGACGCTGCCCGCCAGGGTACCAGCCCGAAAGGCCGAGCTTCGAGGGCGTGCCAAAGGCACGCACGAAAAGCTCGTTTATAAATATTGTGCGTGGAAGCTTAACTAAAATTAAATAATTTGGCAGATATAAAATAAAAATACGAGATAATTAATATTGAAATATCGAGAACATAATCAAGTAGTATAATTAATGTGTTTGTCGGTTCATTTACATACATACACCTAAATAACCACTGAACTATAAAATTACGATTTAACTCATTAAAACAATAATAATATTTGCATTATATTATAATCTTAATGAGATCATTTTGGAGAACATAATACGTTAGAACAATAAGTAGTTATCGTTTTTTTTTTCATTAGATGAATTATATACTCGTATATTTCAGTAGTGAGCAAATCTAATATTCAAGAAATTAAAATAATATTTGCAACAAAATTCTATACTTGAGGGAATGAGAACCTTAAAATTCATAGCTGTTATTTTTTCAAAAATAAAATTAGGTAAACTTATTTTTAAATTTGAAAGTTTATAATGGGAAATAATGACAAGTTTTTTTTGTGTGATTTTTTTATTTTTCAACCAAAGTTTCGTCGACTTTACCGACTTCTTCAGGGCTTCAAATAGTTACATCATACATTCATCTAAAGCAGTGGTTCTTAATCTTTTTAAGACCGCGACCCAAATTCGAGAAATATGTTCATGTCGCGACCCCCCCCCCCCAAAAAAAAAATGACAAATTTTTTTAATTACTTTTTGTAAATCATACTTAAGAAAATCAATTCCTTAGGTTTCTTCAATTTTACAATGATGACCTTTTTTAACTTTGATATATATTTTTTTAATTAAGATAAACAAGGAGACTTTTTGATCCAAGGAAAATTTAATGAAAAAGTACGTGTTTTTCATGTTTTCATTTTTAATAGTATTGAATAAATTAAAATATACGATATTTTTAAACTTATTGAAAATAAAAATAGTAGGTAAAATATTTGGTTAACGACACTGGTCTACCCAAAGAATATGCTTTGCGACCCAAAGGTTAAGAACCACTGGTCTAAAGAACATTATTTTATTTTATTTTTCGCCTAGTAATAAATTTTGTAAAATTGAAAGTTAGATTTTTTAAGCAGAATTATTTCATTAAATAAATAAGAAATAAATTGACACGTTCTGATGTGGCCATCCACTTGACTTTACCATACACTTCTGGTTGAGTTTGGTACAAGGGCCTAGATTTTCGTTTTTTACCCCCCCCCCCCATTTTGGGCGGTTTGTTTTTGTATTTTTAGTGTTCTGGGATCCCACTGATTATGTATTCAAAATTTGGTTGAGTTTGCTCAAATGGCCTAGGTTGTCCTCTGCTTGATGCAAACAAACATACACACATATATATCGAAATGATATATCTGTATATATATATATATATATATATATATATATATATATATATATATATATATATATATATATATTATTTATTTATTATATATACATATATATCATTTCGAAATATATATGTGTGTATGTTTGTTTGCATCAAGCAGAGGACAACCTCTTTGTTTCTCCTTGTGAATCAACAACTCTGCTACTCTCAAGGGCGGATCCAAGAATTTTTTATGGAGGGGGGGGAGAATGTCAGGTGCTCGATGTATATAAGATCTACTTTTTATCTCGAAAGTGTGCCGCGATCGAATTGTCCAAGCGGGGTGGGGGGGGGGGGGGGGGGCAGAGACGCCCCCCACGCGCAAGCGCACGCATAGAACTTTATTTTCAATTTTAAAATTAAAAAAAAAAAATGTTTTTTTTTTTACAAATTTCATATCTCATATTTTAAGTTCATTAAAATAAAAATAAAAAAATAAAAAAATTGTTATAAATTCCCTGTCGATTTGGCCGCCGTTTTTTGGCCTCTGCGTGCGACGCACGTGTTGCACTCCCGCCAGGCACGGGCCTGTATGGGGTGGGAGGGGGCGATCGCCCCCTCCGCCCACCCCTGGATCCGCCCTTGGCTTCTCTCGGCAAAATAAAAACTTTTTATTTAGTTCATTTTATAGTATATTTCATTTTTCTTGTTTTTTTTTTTAGTTTGAAAATATTATAATTTTAAATTTTGCGCCAGTATTCTATACTTTCTTACAGAATGAAATTTTAATTTTAAACTTATGAGTAGAGTTATTACCCTGCCGCACACTTGGTCTAGATAGAACAGTAGTTCCCAACCTGGGGGAGATCGCCCCTAAGTGGGCGATTCGGGTTATCATAAATAAGTGGAGGTGATTTGGGGGCGATGAGTATTCAAAGGAGAAAAAATTAATTACAACTTTACACTAGAACCTGTACAGTAGAATTTTGAACAACTATATTGTTAACGTATTGATGAAATGGCACGAACGTTGAATCCAAACTCACTAATTTGTTTGAAAAATGTAAATTTGATTGATAACAAATCAATTTTATTAGCTTATGTGAGGTTTATCAATGAACAAATGGAAATTACCGAGGAAATGTTGTTTGTTAGAACATTGATCACTGATACGAAGGGATCGTCGATTTTTAAAGTGGTGCAAGAATATTTTGAAGAAAAAGAGATTCCCCTAGCAAACGTGAGCTAAATATTTCACTTCTTTGTTCTTAAAAATAAATCTGTAAAAAATGTAGCTACAGTTTATTTTGTTTTCTATTTTATTTAAGAGTGAACGGATAAAACTACTTTGGTTGTTTTTATATACAGAAATAAAATTGTTTAAAATAATAAAACTCCTTTATTATTTACACTTTACTTCAAATTAAAATTAGGCATACAATGAAAATGAAAAGGGGGCGATAGATATTAGTCAACCTCCAGAAAGGGGGGACGGGCAACAAAAGGTTGGGAACCACTGGTCTAGAATAAGTTTTCTAGACGTTACAAGATCTTCTAGACATCTTAAAGACAATAAGAGCTTAATAAGACATCTTCTAGAGCAGTAGTTCCCAGCCTGGGGGCGATCGTGGGGGATTTGGGTTATCCGGGGGGCGATAATTGAGTAGGGGCGATTGGGGGGGGCGATGAGTATTCAAAGGGGAAAAATTAAAATACACTCACGTGCAAAGAAATGGAATCACTTCCCTTGCGAGTTGTTAAATGTAATTTTCTTTCTCAAATATAAATAATGTTATATTAATATTTTTTAGAAAAAATATTGAAATTTCTAATAAATTGCAAAGAAACATACTGTTGTTAACGCGGCATTTAGAGTATTTTTTTCTTGATAATAATATAATTCTTTATGATGGTAATATTTTGGAGTAGCAGGCGGTATTTCCTTTGATGCTGGAACATGCCTTATTTGATAATAGGATGGTGGGACTTTACAATTCCCACTTTTTGAATCTCAATAAATTTAATTGATGTTTGTCATATTTTGGTTTAAGAGATTAAGTCCTGCCGTAAGGCTTTTTAACTGAAGGAAACACCAGATGTCAATAATAAATTCATTGATTGGAGTTTTTCTAAATTTCGACTTTGCGTGGGAATTTTTCAAGAGAGTAATTTCTAGAAAATAGGCAGGCTTCAATATTTCGAACCGAATAAAACTGCTTTGGTTCTTTTTATATACGATATAAAAATTGTTTAAAATAATACAACTGCTTTATTATTTACACTTTAGGCATACAATGAAAATGAAAAAAAGGGGGGGGATAGGTGTTAGTAAACCTCCAGAAAGGGGCGATGGGCCACAAAAGGTTGGAAACCACTGTTCTAGAGCGAGTGATAGCTATCTAGGTAGTAGCTATGATGATAGGAATTATTTTTGAATATTGAAAAAATTATTTTTATATCAATTTAATTGATTTCTTTTTAAGGGCGGGATATCAGGAAATTTCAACTGAACTAATTCGATAATCGCCTATGGGTAAGAACAAATAAACGCATATATTATGAATGTGAAGGAAGTTAATCAATGAAAAAGGGAAGTTGGTCGATAGAGTTTGCCTCTATGTATAAGGGCGAGAGATGGCGGGGGGGGGGGGGGACTACTTCGTCCTAGGGGGGAGACTCACGCACCCTAAAAACGAACGAACGGACCCTTCCCTGCATATTCTGAAGGCCTGAATTAACCCGAGAAGACGCAGCTGGGACACACAAACACACACACATATATTCACTCCCTCACACACAAAACGCGATCGCTTATCTAATTTAATAAAATATTCACTCAAGTTAAAAAATAAATGACATAATAAATGTATAGTGATTCTTGTTTTCTTGAAAAATAAAAAAAAAATGGGAAAATGAAATAAAGACTAATCCTCAAACATAAAATGTACTAGATATAACAAATCAGAGGAAAAAAGGCAACAATTAAATGTTAAATCATACGACCAATAGCAACGTTACTCTAATTTATTGTAGCTTCATCAGGCAATAAATTCAATTAAATCACTCACAATCATTAAAATTAATCCAGACATCACATATTTACCTTGATCAAATTATTTTCAAACACTTTGTCATTCAATTTTTTTATTAAATATATATAAATATATCCTGATTGGTATATTTACTATATAATTATGTAATCTAATTGGCAAGTAAAAATTGAATGAAAATAATTTGATCAAGATAAATATATAATGTCTGAGTTAATTTTAATCATTGTGAGTGATTTAATTGCCATTTTAATTTAATAAATTTGTTATATAAATTAAATATTCAGCTATACGCCTCAAAAGAAATATGAGCATTGAATTATCCCGAGATAATTTAAAAGACTAAGATTTTTTAAACCATTATACTATCTTAATAATAATTCAACACCTCGATATGTTCAAAGGGATTGGTTGCATAATCTGCTGTTAATCGTGATTGCTTTATGAAAGGATGCCCTGGATTAGTTTTAATAGAATCTGGGTACTTTGGGTGAGAGAATATATCAAAATAAAATATAATCTTGGGTCTTTCAGATAATCAGTATGTTTACTTGCCTATATCAACAAGAAAAATATTTTAGAGAGTGAATAAAGACAGACAGATTGTCTAAAATTCAAATTTTAGTATTTTTTATTTTATAAAAGAAGCCCATGCCTCTGGGCCTACTTCGAGTTAGTATGTAAACAGAGCAAGCCAGTTCAGTTGGAAATTTTACCTTGCCTTGCATACTTGCTTGCAAATTGGATAGGAAACAGTATATTGAGTATTAGTTTCACTATAAAGAAATTCGTTCAGCCATTTTAGTGTTCAAGTTACCTGGATAAGAGATCTCTACTGGGCCTTCTCTTATAATAATTAAACCTTGAAACCAGATTTCGAATCTGTTATAACTGGAATAAGGATTGAAAAGGATTGTCTACAAAAACAGCTTGTATTTGGACGACTGCAAACCTTATTGAAAATCAGCCTACTACATTCAACATACTATATAATATTTGTCTAGATTAATTTGTAACAACGCTTAGAGAAATTTCTCTAAAAAAATCATACTCTTGCCTAGAATCGAACCGACGAACTCTTGAACTATAGTCATCAGCTCTAGCGATTACACCATTGCAACATTAATATTTGTATCTTGATTTCTATTACTAAAACTATATATTTTTGATTTGGACTTTGTGCCGAGATAATATTGTACACATTTGAACTCGAATGAAAATGAAAAAACACCAATAGATTTTAAATTAAGAAACATTAAATATATATATTAATTAACGAGGCAAATTTGAAATATAATTATCATCGCGGATTTTAAACTGATGGCTCCAATCGATTTTCATTAACCAGGCAAATTTGAAATATAATTCTAATATGAACTCGAATTTTGAAATGAAAGACTCCAATTCATTTTAAATTAAGAAACATTAAATATATTTATCATTATTCCTCCCCCCCCCCCTCGCCACTCAAAAGTTAAAGGGGCGAAACTTTAAAGAGACGATGTATTTTCGGTAGTTTACCGGTATACATTTGGAGTGTGGTTTTTTAAGAGGAATAAAATTTTTGGACCGAGACGCTGCCCGCCAGGGCACCAGCCCGGAGGGCCGAGCTTCGAGGGCGTGCCGAAGGCACGCACGTAAAGCTCGTATGTAAATATTGCCTCAATGATCATCTCATTAAATTATAAATATAACTAATTTATGGCTTTATAATTTATTAAAATACAAAATAAAATAAACCTTCCTTTTAATACCTAAGTATCGAGAACAATTAACATACATACAGTCCACTCAGTTACTTCAGTTTTTTCATAAGGGTTTCAGTGACATCCAGAAAGAATCTACAATTTATACATCGACACTTCGGAGCTAGATGAGATTTCTTTAATTTTTAAACACAGATATTTATAACTAATGTTAAACCTCTCAGTGAAGGATTTCAGCAGTTCTTTCAACGACAATATACTAAAGCAATTAATCCTTGCAAAATCCTCACTATTAAAACCTAGAAAGTGGCGAAGACAAACTGGTCTTGGAAAAATAAGATATATAATTCGGTCAGAAACCAATGCATTTAAGTCTATAAAACATTGTTGGAATTTGTGTTTTTAACGAGATCATCGTGACAGAGAAGACGATCCATTTGCGGTATCTCCACCAAAATTACGGTATTTTTGCTCAATTTTAATCTCAGTGTGATTTACTGATATTGACCACGATATATAATTATAAAGTTCTGAAATCGAGGGGGGGGGGAATAGTAACAATTATTTACTTATTATGAAATGTCATCACTTGGAGTGGCTAAAATAAAGTATTTTAATTATATGGTATTTATGGCTGTAGTTTTTGAAGTTGGATTTCTCTATAGAATGATTAATATAAAGATGATATTGAGTTTTTTTTAACTTTATCTATTCAACTAATAGTAGTATAATTCAAGAGAAAGTGCCAAGATCTTAATTTTCCATAAGATTCTGAGAAAATGTTTATATTTTCAAAAATTTGCTCGCTAATATGTAATTGAAACTACACCAAATCATAGATAAAGACTTAAACTATTATAAAAAATTATGTTATAGTTATAATCTAATATTTTTTATTTAACATTGGCGGCGAAAGGACCTCCTTAAAAACCAAGATAATTGGTAAACACTCGTATATTAAGTTCTTTTTCTTTTTTTGGAAGAGTTCAAGTAAGAAATAATTTTGAAGCTTTGTTTTGTTATAACGAGACATTCTAATAGGAGTAGATGGTTGCCTAGTTGCAGGCGTGCTAACCTAATAAATGGCATTCTTTTAAATAATTTTGACAATGTATAATTAAAGTTTTGAGCATCTTTTTTTTGAAAATAGTTGGTAGTTAATAATAGTTAATAATATTTATAGTTGATAATATTTCTGCCAAAATCTTAGAATTTGTCCGAAAAAGATTGATTGAATTCTTTCTCTTTTAAAATATAATTTTGACAATATTCAAAAAAAATGAAAAATACCCTCTCTTTCTTTCAAGTATGACAAATGACAGCGCGGGTAAACGGCGGGAGTAACGTATTTTTTTACTACGACCGTACCGTTTAACCTTATCATGGATAAATGAATTGGGACGTGAACAGCCTTGGTTTTAAACCTAATCTTAGCAGAACGGGCAAGGAACCAAAGGCGGGGAAACGGTCCGCGCAGAGCAACGGCAATGATAGGTGATTAGCACCTATCAGTCGAGAGGCATTAGATCATACGAGGTATAATTTATTCTATATTATGCTTTGCGATCTGTACATTGTACGGTGCTAAGGTTTCCTAGGTCTGACCATGGTGCATTGCACACCGGATCGGAGGCCTTTGCCCGGTTTTCAAACCAGGTGCCGCCTGGACTGGGTGAGGTCAGTCTACACTGGCTTTAATAGTGCAATAAGACTTTCAAGATTTGCGAATTGAGTGGTGCAATCGGAAGGTGAAAGTTCACACAGTTTACCCGGCTATGAGCACCGCTGATGGTCATTATGTACCTGAAGTAGAGAAACGTAGCTATAATCCGTTGGAGGGTGCAGTGAATGATTAAGCCTTTTCGCCACAAAACCCTTTTTTGAGCATCAATTTTATCTTCAAGAAACTCGATTAAGATTTGAATAATTTGTTTAAAATTGTTTCTTCTTTGTTATTAAGTATTTCTGGCTCATTAGCATTTACTGACAGAATTTTCAATCAAGTAAATTTAAAATTTTCTATTTAAAGTTGATTTTTTAACTTCTAAAATTTCATTTACATTTTTCAACCCCTTGTTAGATAGGCTTTTGTAGTTTCCGCGTGGCTCTATAGCCAATTGCAAATGAATATTTTTCGGTAGACTTAATAAGAAGTTAGTTCGTAGTTTTTTCACACTTTTGCGCCTCGTCAAAGGGTGTAATAGGACACAGAGTGTCCTGGGTTATAATTTTTAAAGAGTTAGGTGTCGGTTCAAGGTGAAACATTTTAATAATAAAAAATAAGTAAAATTCCAAGGTAGGTTTCACAAGTTAATGGGCTCAAAACCCGAAATATAAACATATATTTGTTTTATTTTTTGTGAAACCTACCTTGAAATTTTACTGGATTATAATGTTAAGGGAATAATTTCAATCTTGAAGAATATATTAACAAAAATAAAAATACTAATATCAAGAAGGAATGATTTCAAGAGAATTAAGAATTTAATAACCAAAAAATAAAGATAGTTAAATAACTTAGTTAATTTGGTTTTTTTTTTATAATGATATTGATACAAGATGAAGTTGCACCAAGAAGGTGCAACCTATGTAGTCCGTGGTGGACCCTTGTATCGTGAAGATAAGAAGAGATTTAGGGATTGGGTAGGAGTTGAAGGTATCTGTGGATGCTGGTCTTGAAAGATTGAAGGTTATAAGTAGCTGGAAAGACGGTCGGGGGAAGAGAGTTCCAGTCTCTAGATGTCATAGGGATAAATGAATTGGCAAATGCGTTTGTTCGATTAGTATCCAGTTTAAGCACGTAGGGGTGTTGAATCTTAGAAAATCGTGTATTTCGCGCAAATGAAGTCCTTGGTGGGATTATCGATTTTATTTCGTCAGAACAAAAGCTATTGTAATATCTACAAAAAATAGAAAGGGAGGAGACAGATCTACGATGGGCTAGAGAGTCGAGAGTGTCAGTTAATGTAGGATCGCCTATCAGTCTGATAGCTCGCCTCTGGATTGCATCTAAGGTATTAAGAGAATGCTTGGAGGCCCCTCTCCACAAATGTGAGCAATATTCAAGACAGGGGCGAATTTGAGCCTTGTATAATATAAGGAGTTGAGTGGGGGTGAAAAAGTGTTTGGTTCGGAAAAGAAAGCCAAGATTACATGTTGCAGCTTTTGCTACTGAGATAATATGGTCATTCCAAGAAAGGTCAGAACCTAAGGTGACACCTAACATTGGTATTTTATCACGGAATTCCAATGAGGTCGAATCAAAGGAAATAGGAAGGTTCCTATCTACCCGCCTAGAAATTAGACAACATTGCGTTTTGCCAGCATTAAAGTTTACCAAGTTGTGAGATCCCCATTTTTTAAGCCTGCTTAAATCTAAATTTATCGAGGATGCTATGGGGTGACTTTTGGACTGTTTTAGGTTGCGACTACTAAAATGGTTGATAGGGCAAAACCTTGATATTGAGAACTATTATAATTGATTTGTTTAGGTTTAAAATAAGAGCCGTGCAGCTTCAATTTTTTATTTTTATTTATTTCTCAATTCCCACCAACGCTTCGGCCATTGGTTATGGCCATCTTCAGAGCCAAACTATAGAACAATATTAATGACAACAAATCAGTCTCGTCCGAGCAGACAATCGATTACAATTTTATTCTTCTGCTTACCGGGAATTAGTCAATATTTATTCCCTATGTTGACTGTTTTTCGTCTGGTAGCATAGGCGCACAGTTCTAACAAAATGCCTTGGATAACCATTAACCACCAACAATTGTTCTATTTGCTGGTAGCATACATCTTTATATTCAGAATCGGATAATCTATCCGCTCGAAGGAACATGTTGTAGATCAAGTTTCTCTTATGGATAAGATGGTGGTTTGAAAAATAGTTAAGAACTCTCATCGATTTCATACGATAAGTTATTAACTATATGAGGTGGTAAAACAGTCAACATAGGGGATAAATATTGACAAATTCCCGGTAAGCAGAAAAATAAAATTGTAATTGATTATGTGCTCGGGCGAGACTGATTTGTTGTCATTAATATTGTTCTATTGTTTAGCTCTGAAGATGGCCATAACCAATGGCCGAAACGCTAGTGGGAATTGAGAAATAAATAAAAGAAAAAATTGAAGCTGCTTTAAAATAAGTTTTAGACCTAAACAAACAAATTACTACAGCTATAAAAAACTCCCTTATTATAATTGAATAAATTTGTTATTATAAAAAATTATAAAAAAATTAAGTTATAGTTATAATCTAATATTTTTTATTTAACATTGGGGGGCGATAGGACCTCCTTTAGAGAGTGTTTAATTGAAATAATTATTAGCCTCTAGAGAATTATAAATAAAAAAACAAAAATATCGTGTGAAACGAAAAAATATCTCTCAATCAAACATGAGAATAAATTATTATTTTGAATATTCAAAGGATAACAATTCAACATTTTTTTTTTTAATAAACTAATTTCCATTCACTAAAGTAGAGTGAATTTATTTGTCAATTTATACCGATATACTTTATTTAGATTTTAGGTTAAAAACAAAATAAAATGAGAGAGTCCTCTGTTTCGTAAATAAAACAATTTTTAATTATTTCTAGAGACTATAGTTTCGAAGGCATTGCCCCCATCATCAGTCCATCACAAATATTTCAAATTAGTCACAAATCAAGATTTATACATAGAAAATTTTGAAAAATATATAATGTCTTTTTCTTCATGTTTCCTCTTGGGAGTTTAGAATATTCTAAACTCCCAAGAGGAAACATGAAGAAAAAGACATTATATATTTTTCAAAATTTTCTATGTATAAATCTCAATTTGTAACTAATTTGAAATATTTGTGATAGACTGATGATGAAGGCAATGCCTTCGAAACTATAGTCTCTAGAAATAATTAAAAATTATTTTATTTACAAAACAGAAGACTCTCTCATTTTATTTTATTTTTAACCTAAAATAAAAACAATTCTGTTACCATCGACAGTGAAATCTTTTATTTATTTAGATTCTTTTTTTTTTAGTTTAAAAATGGATTTATATAATTCTATGTAACAAATTGGTTGCTCGTCATAAATGATTCAGAATAAAAAGAGTTCGAAGCTTTTCAAAAAAGATATGTATGCATTGATAGAGATTCCGTATTGATCTCTTGAAAGATTTTTTTTTTTTTAATAAAGCTTTGAAAGATATGCATTTTTTTCATATAAAAGCTTAATCATAATAAGCTGCTGCTGCTTGTGCTACTTATACACAATAAGAAACCCTGTGTTTATTTTTTTATATATATATTTTTTTCTGGATTGAGGAGATACTGAATTTCGGATTATTTATTATTGATTGGATATCCGTTGAAATTAAATTTCTAAATCTAAATCGTATACATTATTAGGGTCTTGTGGATGATGTTAATCCATCACATGTTGGCATTATTGATTTCTCGTTAAGGAATACACATACACACACACACACATACTCCTCTTCTATAATACATTATGTATTAGTATGATAGAGGAGATATATATTTCAGCAGAGATCCCTTATTACTATTCTCTCTTTTATTTCGGTGTATTTATTTTATGGGCTTAATGTTTAACAAAGGTAAAATATTTTTTGTTTCCTTTTAGGAAAAATTAAATTCAAAGATAAATTTTCAAAAAAACGGAACAGTTTGGTCTTGTATTTTCTAGAATAGTAAAAATAGTAAATATATTGTTGTATCAATCGCATCCATAATAAATTTGTAACAGAAATAGCAAGGAATTGGATGAAAATTAAAAACAGAGTTTTTATTAAATAGGCGAGACGTTTCGTCAATTTATTTTGACTTCCTCAATGGCTAATTTAATCACTCTTTGTCAAAAAACAACTTCACTAAAATACAAAACATCATTAATATTTTTTTAATACATTCCTGGCTCCAATTAATCAACAATTTCTTTAACAATTAAAAATTTTAAAAATTATTTTTGTTGTTTTTATACAATATAAATTTTTTAATTGTTAAAGAAAAGTTTAATATACAATTTTAATTGTTAAAGAGAAATTCTAAAAAAAAATTTAATGTACAATAACAAAAATTTTAATTGTTAAAGAGAAATTCAAGATTGTCGTTTAATTAATTGGAGCCAGGGTTGTATTTAAAAATTTTTTATTGATGTTTTGTAGTTTAGTGAAATTGTTTTATGACAAAGAGTGATTAAATGGGCCACTGAGGAAATCTAAATAAATTGACGAAACGTATAAAAACAACAAAAAAGATTTTTTTGTCGTATAGTGAAATTGTTTTTTGACAAAGAGTGATTAAATGGGCGACTGAGGAAGTCAAAATAAATTGACGAAACGTCTCGCCCATTTAATAAAAATTCTGTGTTTTTAATTTTTATCTAATTCCCTTCTATTCCTGTTAGATAGTAAATATATTTAGTAGTATAATTCGAAAAAAGATAACTGTAGGATTTGGATATTTACGGCAATCGTAGATGGATTTCGAAAATAAGACTGAAAGTGGGTAAATTTTAATATATTTTTATTTTTTTACTATTTTTTTAGAGATTAAAGAAGAGAAAAAAACAAATTTTACCTTTGAAAACCCCTCTTTTTTTTATGTTTTTTTCTTCATATTTTTAATACTAATTTACTAGATTTAGATTTTTATTTTTTAATCCTCTTTAGTATAATCCTAATAGATAGATAATAATAATAAATTCTTATTTATTAATAAGTATTCACAGTCATAATTACGTATTTCGGTTTGTGTTTACACTTTTTAAATGTTTTTATTTATTATTTTTTATTTTTATTTTTTTTTTATTTTTTTTAATATTTTATTTTTTACAAGCGCCCTTATTTAGTGCTTTAGAACTAAAGAAAAAAAAGAAATTATGGATCACGAAAAGTTCTAATCGAAATCGTAATACAAAAGATATTAATGTAAATATTTATTAAAAAAAACAAAACATAATAAGTATAATAAAGATATTAATAAAACATGAAAATACATTAATTTCCTCTGCTGTATGTTGCTGTATAGAAAAAGAAAAATATTCAACAATGATAGTAATATAGAAAAAAAAAATTATTACGATTTCGATAAACTTATTAAGAAAAAATAAATAAATAATAAGCAATTTATAGCATAAATAAGCTAACAACAACAACAACAACAATAGCAACAACGACACAATGATGTATCCTCTCTCTAATACCATTATTACTGAACTATACGTTTTCGTCTTTACTTGTTATTATTATTATTTATATATAATATATTATATATCAAGAATTATGCGTTTTTTCTTTTGTCCTATATTAAATAATCACATGCACATTCATAAATAATTCCACTCTTCCTTCCCTTTAACTTGTACAGAATTTGTTGGAAGAAATTATGTCTCATAGTGGTGAAAAAAATCGATGTTTATAAAAAGCTAAAAACTACTTGTTTTCAACGTTTTATATCAACGTTTCGAAATGTATGTAAAAAATACCATTTCAGCTCAAAAAGGGAAAACACTAATATTTTCAAAATTTTTAGCCCCAAAATAGTAATTTTGCTCGTTAATTAAATTCTAATTATTATAACTATTTACAAATATTTTTTTTGTCCATTCCATAGGAATGATTTAAGTTTCATTATATACATGACTTATATATTTCCTGTAAATATATATAAATATATTTATATATTATATATAATAAAGATAGTTTAGTAGTAGTAATAATAATAATAATAATAATAATAATAATAAATTGTACAAAATTTTTAAAGAATTAAGAATAATAACCATATTAAATCTAACTACAGCGCAGTGCTAAAAAATCGAGCCACCAATAAAAACGTTATTAAATAGTAGTTAAATCATTTTTAATTTTTTTTACAAGTGACCATACATTGTTGAAATTATTGTTTATTGTAAGTGTACTTGCCACTTAGCTCTTGATCCATTATGTATATTTTTTCTATCAATGATGCTTAATTTAAAATTATTTATTTTATTGATATTTCAAATGGAATTTGATCTTTTATTAAAACTTTATTTAAATGTAAAGTGATATTGAGAGAGTATTATAATTTGTAATTGTATCTTTTAATTTAATTTTTTTTATAAAATTCAAAAATTATCAACAATATTTGTTGAATATGTTAGTTTAAGAGTTAATGGAACAAAATATATGGTTATTTGTAAAAATTTTTAAAAATAATTTGCTATTTAATAAAATTTTTATTGGTGGATCGATTTTTTGTACCACAGTGTATATAATTTTAATTGAAAAAAAAAATAATAAAGATCAGATCTGTAAAAATCTATGAACTTAAATTTTTAATATGAAAAAAAAAAATTTAGAAAAACGATAAATATAAAAATGAAAAATAATATTTGAAAAAATACAAACATTCTTTTAAAAATACTATAGAACCTATGTACTAATTATTTTCAATAATCCTGTAATTTAAGATATATTTCTCTTTGAAATAAGACATTTTTACAAATGTACTCTATTTCTGGTACAATTGGGAATAGTGTTTTGTAATACGATTAATTTTTATACAGAAAAGAATATTTCAGTTTCTAATGAATTTTATACTGTGATATGAATCAATCGCAGACTTTTAGATCGAAATATTGATTGTAGAATTAGGTCTCTATACTTTTGAATACTGTTTCAAGAACAGTATTATTTACACCGAAAAGCTAATAAACTATCCATATACCAGAAATGTTTTTATCTCAGAAAATGATAAATATTAGAAAATCAAAATAGTTAGTTATTTTCCTTTTTACTATTTTCTTTTTGTTGTTGAATGAAATTAAGTATTGTTGTGTTGTGGAATGAAATGTTGCACCTATGTTTGACTCAAATATACAATTTGTAAGTTCATAATTCTTATTTGTTATATGTATTAGCTCTTTGGTTTTTCTAAATATATTAGTCTTATTATTTATTTTAACTTTTAATATAAAGACTTAGATAGGTAAAAATTACTCCAAGTTTTTCAGATTGCACGTTTATGAAATTTTTACACGCTTTAAAAAAAAGCTTCTCAGCAAGGGTATTTGTTTCTGCGCCTGTCAATTACTAAGAATTCACAGGCGCGTTGATATTCAAACGGGGCCGTAATTATTTATAGTTGATGTTTGGGATGTAGTAAATCGGGTTACTTGCTGAAATTGTGAACCTTTAGGTTGAACACCTGGCGTGATTGGAGAAGCCTCTTCCATATCGGGTCATACATGGCTTAGAGGAGGTTTCGAAGAAGCTGAGACTGAAGGTGGAGCAGCCGAAACGTGTGGGGCGGAAAGCAGAGTTGAGCTCGGAGCTGCAACCAAGGGCGGACATGGAGGCTGATGTTTTCCACTCATCTATAAGACATTAGAAATAATATATACATAAGTATTGATGTATACTCTTTACTAGGCGTACAAGTATGAAATGCGGATTTGAGAAACAGATGACGCAACAATGCAGTGTGTAGCATAAAGATTTGACATAGGTGGCACTTTGTTGCACCATCAACAAGTGTCAAACATGCATATGTGATAAATTCAAAAAGTGTATGCATAGTATTGTTTTACTCTGTTCAATATGTCGAAATTTGGGAGCATTCGCCGATAGCATTAATTTTTTGCTTTCATTCGAAGAGAACTGCTGCTGAATCATATCGAATGGTTCGAGAAGATTATGGTGAACATGTTCCATCGCAAGATACGTGTGAAGGATGGTTTCGGCATTTCAAAAATGTTGATTTCGATGTTGCAGACAAGAAACAATGAAAACCGCCAAAAAGGTAAGAAAATGCAGAATTTCAAACATTGTTGGACGAAAACTATTGAAACGGTTAATACCAAACGTGACCAAAAACAATTGATCGATTTTTTTCTCCATGACAATTCTCCATCATATACGGAAAAACCGGTTCGCGAGACATTGGAAGCACTCAGCTGGGAAGTTCTATCCCATGCGGCTTACTCACCAGACTTTGCTTCTTCCGATTACCTACTTACTTGTTTGCATCGATGGGTCACGCATTTGCTGAGCAGCGCTTTGGTTCGTACGAATATGTGAAAAAATGGCTTGATGAATAGTTCACAGCAAAAGTGGAAGATTTTTACTGGCCTGGTATTCACAAATTGCCCGAAAGCTGTGAAAAATAACAAGCGATGGAGCATACTTTGAATAATCATTCTTCCGAATTTAAGATGTATTTTTTGAAAAAAATCCGCATTCCATACTTGTACACCTGGTAAAAGATAACCGAATACATACTTGTCTTTGTTTACAAACAGCTGCAGCCGCATTGTGTCCGCCGCCTCGGCCAAGTATTCTCCTCCAGAAACGTTTCCACGAGTCTAAAGTTTTCCCGCTCCAAATCCAAACTCCGCTTGTAATCCCGACAGCCAGTGCCATAAAATATTTGAGCATAAGTACACTATATAATGGTCTTTTAGTCATTGGAGATGAAGATGCAGTAGCTGAATCCTCACATGGACACACTAAGGACCTTGTCCACATTTCACTTAAGGATGTTTCATAAACATGGCATCCTATCACTACAGTGGCTGGGACAGTATATAGAACTGAGAATACTCCAATTCGAATCATTAATTTTTCTAATTTATCAGCTTTGCCTTGTCGTCGAATAACATTACGAATTCTGAACAATGCAACGAAACCTCCCAAAAGAAAGCTTGTACCAAGTAATAAATAGATTAATAATGGTGCAAGAACAAAAATTCTTAAATTGGAGACATCCAAATTTCCCACAGTACAAATTCCAGCCACTGGATCTCCATCAACCGCTTGTAAGGCTAATACTAGAACACTTTGAACTGATGGGACTAACCAAGCTAAGAGATGAAAATATTGACTATATCCAGCAATAGCCTCATTGCCCCATTTGAGTCCTGCAGCCAAAAACCAAGTCAGAGACAGAATTACCCACCAAATAGAAGAGGCCATTCCGAAAAAATAAACCAACAAAAATACCAAAGTACAGACAGCGGGTCCCGGGGTTGTTGCATATCGTATTAATCGGCCGTCGCAAGCTATAGCTTCATGGCCCAGAAAGACTCTAACTAAATATCCAAGTGCAACGCAGCAATAACATGCTGATAGAAACACAATTGGACGTTCCGGATAACGAAACCGATCAGTATCAATAAGAAATGTGATCAAAGTAGTTAAAGTTGAAACAAAACATAACCCAGACCATAAAGCAAGCCAAACTGATGCAAAGTCCCTTTCCTCTTGAGATAAGAAAACACCTCGGCACGGGTAACCACAGTTGGGAACGCCCCCTACAGAAAATGTAAAGTTATTTCGCCATTGCGACTGGACAGGAACTAGAGGATGTCGACAACGGCAAGTACAATCTGTTCCTCCATTTGAGTAGGTTTGGCCACATCCGCGTTTTCCAGGCTTGCAAGGTTGATTTGGATTTGATATTGATTGTGGACGTTTTGTGGGACGAGTTGTAGGTGGTAAAGTAGTTGAAATACTATCAGTTCGATTGTTTTGTTCCATGCACAGTGTTTGATTATTTCCGTGAACTGGAAACTTCTCACATGACATTCGTTCGGGCCATGGAAAGCCATATTGTTTCATTAAAGGAACACATCCATCACGAGCGCGTTCACAAACACTTCTACATGCCGGAAGTGGTCGAAAATAATCGTCGATACAAATCGGGACATAAATAGAACATAAAAAGAATCTTAAATCGGGAGAGCATTTGATTTCGACCAATGGCCAGAACTGATGCACTTCCAGTCCGGCTTCCTCCTGAGTATCGTGGTTAAGTTCGTTTGGCATTGAAGTCATATTATAACCGATGCCACGGCACATAGGAATTGCAATTTCTTCACATCTTGAATTTCCCGAACTACTTCCCACATGGGATGGACTTAATAATGAACTTGAACTTCCAATCACTCCGCCATTGTTAGTATTTGTGTTCCCGCCGGAATTTTGTGGGGCTGCCGCTGATGTTGTTGTAAAGATAAACAACAACAGCAGCAGCCAGAAGAGGATGTCGACGACATCAGGCGATGATTAATCCGAAGATGGAAAAAGGAAGACACATCGCCAACCTGAAACAAAGAAGAATACGTTTTTATTATTCATTTGAATAGATAATAAAATAAGATAAAAAATAATAATATAGATATTTAGATTTGTAAAAATATAGGTATATATATATTTTATAAAAAGAAATTTTATTACAAGATTGTACATTAAGGTGAAGCGAAAAAGCCCCCTAGAAAAAAATATTTTTGCTCAATTTATTAGACTATATGCGGAAAAGATGCCACCTATAAGTGGAAATTTGAACTTCCTAAAATCCAATCTTTCCATTTCCACCACGAAAATTTGAAACTTTTCAGATTTGTGCTTATAACTCGAAAACAATGGGTCCTACGGAAAATTTTATTCTTGCCAAAATGAAAGAGCATAGTATTTCGCGTTGAATAACCTACTGAAAAGTTAAAATCAGTTTAGCCGTTTAGCCACAATCGATCAAAGATAGGCAAGTTTTACCAACTTTATGTAAAAGTGAATTATTCTTATTATGTGATAACAAGAAACCACTTTTCAAATTTTGGTGCTGACCCCCATAATAGTTGCCAATTGGCTAAAAAATGAGATTGGTACAATGTAAATATGGGGCATTCCACCCCAAACCGGACGGTTTGAAAAATTATAATTTTTGATTTCCTTCATTGACATTTTTTGGTATCCATCAAAATACTCTTCCTGGTAAATTTTGAAATATTTTTGATCACGGCTTTAAAAGAGATCGAATTTGAGTTTTAGGCTCATAGCTTCTTCAAAAATGTTCTAAATTCAATTTTTTTTTGTTTTTTACATACTTTTTAGAAAATAAATTGACACGTTCTGACGTGGCCATCAACTTGACTTTACCATTTACTTCTGGTTGAGTTTGGTACAAAGGCCTAGATTTTCATTTTTGACCCCCCCCCCTAATTTTTGATCGATAAGAACCAATATCTAAATAGCTCTTAATCTCTTAATGAAATTTGGTTTTGATATTCACACTAGTTTTTGAGTTAGGTCGTCCACAAAATTTGGTAACGCACAGACTAACAGACATTTTGACAAAACAATTATTATCTCGAAAAATATAATTTTATTAAAGCTTTTTTTGTAGATCGAAATGCCAAGATTTCGCCCAATTTTTTTAATCAAAATAGTTTTTGAGATATTTCGAAAAAAAGAAGGAAAAAAACCACTTTCAAATTTCAACTATTATTTTAAATATATAAATTGAATAAAAGCATAAAGAAATCGGTATGTACAATTGTAACATAAAGAATGTTGACAATTAATAATATGGAAGTATAATATGTATTTAAGAAATATTAAAAAAAAAATAATAATTACTAATTTTTTTGCAATGAAATTTTCTCTGGAGAGAGACGGGCTGGTAGAAATTGTAATTGAATGTAATGGAAGGCAGCCCAGAAGTAGTAATAAAATGTACATAGGCCAAACAAAACGGCGACTAGGTGAGAGAATACGAGAACACGAACTATCTATCTCAAAAATAATTGGAAACAATACGGCCCTTGCAAATCATGCCCAAGTTAAATAAACTGCAACGGATCGTTGCTAAACTTTATCCAAACTCATTTGAAATATTAATATGTTTGTTCCTTTATTATTAATCAGATATCACTTGCAATTTGTAGTTCATATTGACATTAATTCAAAAATAATTCTCATTTAATAGTCGAGGAATAGCCATTCTACATTGGATTTTTGACATTTCGGTTATTATTGTAACCATTGCTGAAGACATGGAGGAATCGACTTAGAATCAAAAATAGCCATCGATTCTCATCTAATACTTGAGGAATAACAATTCTACATTGGGTTTTTGACGTTTCGATTATTATTGGTGGCCATTGCTGAAGACATGGAGGAATCGACTTAAAATCAAAAATAACGATCGATTCTTATCTAATACTAGAGGAATAACCTTATTGCATTCCATTTTTGATGTTTTGACTATTAATGGCAACCTCTACTGAAAACGTGGAAGAATCGACTTAAAATCAAAAAGACTAAATTATTTGCGGTAAACAACTCAAGCTTGAGTTCTTGCCATTCTTATTTAAGCAAGGCTAAAATGAGCTATATTAAAACGTTCAAATGAATAAATTTTAAAAGAATTTAAAAATATTAAAAAGTACTCTATCTTACTCTAGAGTAAAGTACTTTAAAATATAATTTTACTAAAAACTTTATTTAAGCTTTTTTGTGGTCCCCATGGTACTTAATTAGGATATTAAATTTCATCAAAATTGGTTAAGTCATTTTCAAGATATTTAGAAAAAACTAAAAAAGTACTGAAATAAAGTACTAATGTTTGTGGGCCGATATGTAGCAAAAACTAATCAGCGCTTCATTTTGTTAAAAGAATGCTAGGTTTTCAATTTTATTTCAATCGGTCCAACGGTGTGGAAAAAATCGTGGGCCAAAAAACGATAACATCCATCCATCCATCCGCACGCACTAAATGAAAAAAATCGCACTTTTTGGCCTCTCGACGAGACCCCATGTAATTTTTGGCAAAACCGTCACGTGCTAAAATTCAACCTAATTGAATACTACAATTTGTGACTTTAATTGAGTCCATGGGTTCCGTAGTCTTTACCTGAGGACCCTTTGAAGCCCACGCTTGCCCCGAGAGCGATTACAATACTTTACCCATGCTTTGCATTGGATAAAGTAAAAACATTAATTTAATTTTAACAATTTCAAAGTTCAATTTTTTGAACGAAATTATTTTAAAAGAAGAATCTTGGAAATGATTTGCATAAAAATCTCTCACATCGCGCCGTAAATGATAGATCGGACGTGTTGGATCTGAATATATGCTATGACGGAATTGTGAATGGATTGAAATTGATCAATGAATGAATGAGTTGTAAATAATGGAATTTCGCTATCTGTGCATTTGTATATTGTATTGTATTTGTTAAAAAAAATGGTATATTTGTATATACAATACATATATGTAAAGATTGTAATAAGTGAATTGATCAATGAGAGTATAGATGTATGATGTATATTTGTATGAATTTGTTGAATGTATAGGTGTATTATGGGTATGAATAAAATAGTAAAAAAAAAAAAATTGAATAAGTGAATTGATCAATGAATGAATGAGATGTGAATTGTGGAATGTGCTAATTGTACATTTTGTACTATTAGGTTATATGAACCAACCATTTGATATTTGAGAAATTGTTAATAACTAATCCTGTATGCACTCTTGGCACGCATCTGTTATGGAAGGGTTTGGTCTATATATATTAGATTCAAAAGCCAGTTTAGCTGTCTGATTAAGAGAAGGAAAAAAATTGTTTTTCCATGCCTTTGTTAAAAATGAAAAAGTTTTGAACACTGCTGTGGAGAAGAAGGAAACATTTTATTTGTTTCATTCATTGACCTTTAAAGTAATAAATTATATTTTTTTTCTATTGATAATCTGGCTGTTTTTACTTATAATAGTATTATTTTATTGTTGAAATGAATGATGACCAACCCCATTTTTATAATTTTGTAATATTGGTTTATAGACCCTGAAGAAGGAGGAAAAATCGTCCGAAACGTTGGTTTGAAAGGGAAAGGAGGAAGGATTCCAATAAATTACACCTTATTTTATATGTGTTAATTTTTTCTTTCCTCACTACTTCTGGGCTGCCTTCCATTACATTCAATTATAATTACTAATATTTATTAAATTAGTATTTGGTGATCTAGTATAGAAACCTCGTCAAATTTAATAACGCAGAGATTATAAAATGTTTCAATAAATAATTTAATAAAATATTGATAATTTTATTTTTCTTAAATTCAAAGAAATAGATAATTTGTCCGGCCAACTTATCACTAACGGGTTCTTGCCGGGCGAAGAGACCTCGCTCAGTCAGAGAGATAGGCCTCCTGCCCTGAAGAAGACAGCCCAGCCTCAAACAAGTAAGCAATTACTTTGCTATTAATCAATTCTAGTAATTATTTAAATAGATATATGTTATTCAATCGATTTAATAATACGTTTGAATCAATTTGATGTAATTTTGTATTTTTACTTGATACTCTGTTATTATTGAATCTTTTTAAATACTTGTATATATAAAAATCTATATATATATAAAATTAAGGTTTTGTCTGTACATTGGTCCAAATCACGCCAAATTTTGGTTGCACACGTTTCAAGCAAAGTTATGAACGAAAACACCCTCAAAAAATCCATGTCTGTCTGTATGTATGTCTGTCTGTTTCAGTGGTTTCCGTAAAGTTGCTCACGATATACGTAAAAACGGCTGAAGGGATTATTATGAAATTTCATATTTACATCAGATGTCTTCTAACTTACGTTTTTAGCTATATAACTTTTTGATATTTTGACCCCAGAAGGGGGTTTGGGGGGGGGGGGCGCACGAATGAAAATTATCAAATAACTCATAAACTATTAACCCTACAGCAAATTTTATAATAAGCAAAGTTGTAGGGGGTGTGATTTCTGACAACTTTTGTTTGAAAAAATTTCTCAAAAAACCACCCAAAAGGGTGGAGGTGAAAATATATAAATTCTTGCCCTTGGAGCAAACTCAACCAAATTTTGTATACATAATCTCTGGGCCTCTAGAGAGCTAGAAATGCAAAAACTAACCACCCAAAATGGGGGAGGGGGGGTTCAAAAAATGAAAATTCTTTCTCTTGGGCCAAACTCAATCAAATTTTGTATACAGAATCTGTGGGTCACTAGAAGGCTAGAAATGCAAAAACTGGGTGCGGGGGTGGGGTGAGGAGTGAGGCGGAGAAGGGTGGGGTGGAGTCCAGGGGGCATAGCGGGGGTGTGGTGCGCAGGATTGGAGGGCACGGGGGTGGGGTCCGGGGTGGAGGGGTGCGAGTGGTGGTGTGGGGGCGGGGGTTGGGAACGGGTACATGGTGCGGGGTGCTGGAGGGGTTTTGGGATGGGGGGTTTAGTGGGCGGAATGGAGTGTCGGGGGGGGGGGGGGGGGGGTTAGGGGCTGGGGGTCCAGGGGGCGTGCCTTGCAGCTAGTTTATAATAAAAATAAGAATGTTTTAAACATGAAATCACAAATGCTAATATCTTTTCAGCATCGATTAAATTCGCTGTGATGTTTGGGCGGCGTCATCAGTTTGATTGAGAGTGATCTTCATTTGTGAGCCAATAAGGTAGGCTTTCTCAACATTTCCATGCAAATTAAGAGATCGTATGTTTCCTATATTTGATTCAATCGCGAATCGAATGCAGGTGATTTTTGTCAAATATTAACTGAAATAATCGAATTTATATATTTCTAACTTGAAATAATGAAGTTAAATAAATTTATAATTTTCTCATTAATATATTAAAGAATAATTAACATATTAACGAGAATTGTTTTGATCACGCTTTTTTAAACAAGATATATATCGCGAGACTACTGCTGGTTGAAGCTATTGGAGTCTGCTGAGTCTCAAGTCTGGACCAAGAGAGAATGAAAAAGATATGATCCATTTAGCTATAATCCAACGTCATTTTTGCGTTTAGCCGGCATGACACTTGGATGGATCACCTTAAGACTTACGACTCAGCAGACTCCAATAGCTTCAACCAGCAGTAGCCTCGCGATATATATCTTGTTTAAAAAGCGCGATCAAAACAATTCTCGTTAATATATTAATTATTCTTTAATATATTAATGAGAAAATTATAAATTAAAAAAAGAGAACTCAATACCAAAAAGTGGTTTTAATAATTAAAATTTTTTTCGAAATTTTCAAAAATCGAAAAAAAAATAGTAATTATCATAGGACCACTATCATCCCGGTCTTAAAATTTGTAGAATGTTTAGAAGTTTAAAATAAAAAAATTATCAAAAAAAAAATCGAAGAGTAAGTAGGTACATACTTACTTACAGTTTTAAAAACAAGATTAAAATTTTCAAACTCAAAAATCCCACATAAAAAAAACACTTTAAATGATTTTTTGAATAATAATAATAATAAATTTTGAATTTTGATGGAAACAATTTATACAAATATATAAATTATATATAAACAGATGCCCCCAGGCCGAGGAGGGAGAGTTTGTCAAAATGTCTTCGGGCATCCCAGCAAATGTTCGAGTTTGAACCCCTTCTGAGTAGGGTGACACTTTATATACCTATTATTTAAAATGATTTTAGTTTTTGAAAATTAATATTTTCCCCCTTGAAATTCTCAAAAAGGGTCCCCCCTTTGTATCAAGTACCCTTCCAAGAGAGGATTAAAAAACTATTTTTTTGTATTTTTTTACTAAAAAGTATATAAAAAAAGAAAAATTAAAAAAAAATTTTGAATTTGGATTATTTTTGAAGAAATTGTGAACAAAAACCTAAATTCGTTATCTTTTAAACCGGTGATCAAAAAAATTTCAAAATTTCCAGTTTCTTGATGGATTCTAAAAAATTTCAAATAATGAAGAAATCAAAAATTGAAATTTTTCAAACCGTACGATTTGGCGTGGAATGTCTCCATATATAAGTGCTATTTCAATCTTTCTATAGTACATAGTGTAATTTAAATAGTAAGTAATGTGGAGCTTAAGATATATTTATTTTCTTCATTTTATGGTTAAAACTTTAGATATTATGAAATCTTTAGTACTTTATTTATTATAATATAATATGTCCAATTGTCCATAAGCAATATCATTTCATTCTCGAAAGCGCCTGTATATCGGCAACCTGGAGCACCAGTTTTATTTTAGTTTCTGGACTCGGCTAAAATGGATGTAAATTAAAGGTTATCAAATAATTTATAATAATAGATAAGAGACAAAGTAGAATTAAAGAAAATCTCTTTCTAATAAAATTTAAAACATCTAAAATAAAACTAAAGATTTGAGCATCTTTTTTTGAAAATAGAATGTTTTTCAAAAAGTCAACTCGGGTTCAGATTAACCAATGTATTTTAAAAGATCAAAGCATTTAATCTTTAGAACAAATTCTAAGATTTTAGTAGAAATATTATTAAATTGTGATATCAGAGGGGATGCATCCCTCAGGAATCGAACCTGAGTCTTGAGGGTGTGAGCTGACTGTCCGGAAAGTATGTTAGTTCTCAATTTCGACTCCTGAGGGGATGAATCCCTGATGATTAATAATATTTCTAGAAAAATCTTAGAATTTGTCCTAAAGATTAAATTCTTTCTCATCTAAAATAAAGTAAAAATTTTGGCAACTAATATACAGGCAACAGTTAGTTTAATCTTTAAATATATTTTCATGAAATATATTTCCCTAGATATATCAGTGTATCAGTGACTAATAGACATTTCAATATATGGTATTGTTCTTTTAAGAATTAGTACCTGGAGCCACCGAGCGATGCACGGTAACCCCTGACCACCCTTCCCGAAACCACACACCTCGCCCCCCACCAATGCACTCCCACCCCACCCCAACCGCGCCTCCCACCCCCGGAACCCCCACATCCATCCCACCCCGCACCCAGTTTTTGCATTTCTAGCTTCCTAATGGTCTACATATTATGTGTATATTTGTTTACTCGTACACCAATTTGCCCACATTCGTTCATATTGATAAACATTATAAAAAAATAAATAGGAAAAAAATAATAAAAAAAATAATCGTATAGGATCTGAAATAAAAACATAAAATTAAATAAGATTTGTTTCCAAGTTATATAAAAAAAAGCCACTTGAACCAATTTATTTGAAAACAAACCTGTTTTGTTATGATTTAGACACCTGTTAATTAAAAACAAACAAAAAATTCCTAATTTTAATATAATATATTAATATTTGCTATAACCTATTAGTGGGTTTTAAAATTAAAAAAAACAATTAAAAATAAAACATAATTGAAAAAAATGTAAACAAACTTTTTTATTGAGATTTTCATCTGTCAATAATTACTTTAATTAAGAAAAGATCAATTAAGATTAAATTTGTCGAGGTCCAGACCTAGCCAGATCGCTTTCTCATCCTCAAAACTTGTTAATAGAATTTGTTTCATCAAAATCGGTAAAGCCGTTTTCAAAATAGAACAATGATACAAATATATATATATAATAAATATACAAACAATTTTTGCTCGTTTAATAAGAGTAGATACTAGTATATACCAAAACATAAAGTTTATATTCTAATCTTCAAACTTCGAGGGTTATTGTCACATTAATATTGGTATTGCTCTTATGTAGGACACAATATGTGTAATATTGAATTTAGGATTTTTAGATAAATCTCTTTATCTTAAGAGACACACAAAATTTCGGCCCGAAAGGTCTCCGATGCCTCTGCTTGATGTCAAATAAACGATACACTGTACATATAATATCAAGATGATATATCTGTACTATATATTATTTGATTTGATATTGAGACTAAATAGTTTCAGAAAACTAAAGGTACTTCAATCACTCAGTGCTTGTCATTCATATTTATAAATGTTTTCTCATGGAGTACAATAATCATAATGAATATTGAAAACTTGTTGTTCAACTTCAGTGCAACCAGCTGGAAGGCATAGGAGAGCTATACAATAGACTACTACTCTCATCGGGCTGCACATTCAAATAGACGCAGTATTGGCACAACCTACTTTTGAATTTTCGTCGTTTAGCTGTAATCAACAACTCTAGCTACTCTCGGCACATTCTAAAAGCATTTTCACATTTTCAAATCTACTTTATCTTAAGTAGACCTATAGAAATTTCGGCTTGAAAAAGTCTCTGAGCACTATTTTGAGTTAAGTAAAGTTAACTGTCCAAAATTTAAAATTTTAATTTTCTAGATATTCTTTGATTCAATATATAAATATAAACAAGCACACAAAATAAAAATACACAACGCTACAATACTGTATTAATATTTAAGCATGTGGTGTCACTATGAAGCCTAAAAAATATGCTTATTTGTCTCATCATAATCATAGGCAAGATAACTATATGGTAATAACAACTACTGACCTCCATTTGACTTTATTTATTTATTTATTTTAAATCCCATATTCATTCTTTATTTATTCATCTAACAATCAAACTAATAAGCTTTAACAAATGTAATTTTATCGCTGCAAAAAGACTTTAATCTGATCCCTACATAATTGAGAGAAAATTAATTAAATATAGTATCGTAAAATAGCTATTTGTTAATGCCGAGAGAGCCAAAAAAATGTAATTTACTTGTATTTTGCTAACATATAAATGTATATACGCAAGCCTAAAAAAACAAAGAAAAAACGAGAGAGTTATAGTAATGTAAAATTTATCAATGAAATAGGTTTCATTCATTAACTTTTCGACAAATTAGTCAATTGATTTCGTAAAATACACACCTATAAATAACAATTAATAACTACCCTTCCAGACCTCAAGGCCGAATTCTTGTCCACGACATATAAGGGATGATTTATAATATTAATTACATTGGAAAAGGGATTAAGGGATTTTATGACCGCTATAAAACTATAAAAGACTAAACCATGTTCATTCATGAATAGAAAATAAATTTACTATGAAAATAAAAAAAACTAATTGGAATTCACACGTAAACTCCTAATTCATAGGAATAAATCAAAGGGTGTGCTTTGATGAAAACAATTTATACAAATACATACATATAATATTAACAGGTGCCCTCAGGACGAGGAGGGAGAATTTTGTCAAAATGTCTTCAGGCATCCCAACAACGAACCCCTTCTGAGTATGGTCACTCTTTATGTACCTACTTTTTAAAATGAGTTGAGTTTTTCGAAAATTAATATTTTATTTTCCCTTAAAATTCTCAATCAAGTTGATAAGGGTCCCCCCTTTGTATCAACTATCTCTTTTGAAGAGTGGGTTCAAAAAGTAATTTTTTTCGAGATATTCAAACGAAAATATATATTTCAAACTCTCTATAAAATATAGGTACTATTTAAAATGAGTTGAGTATTTTGAAAAATAATATTTTTTTCCCTTAAAATTCTCAATCAAGTTGATAAGGGTCCCCCCTTTGTATCAACTACCCTTCGAAGAGTGGGTTCAAAAAGTAATTTTTTTCGAGATATTCAAACGAAAATATATATTTCAAACTCTTTATAAAATATAGGTACTATTTAAAATGAGTTGAGTATTTTGAAAAATAATATTTTTTTCCCTTAAAATTCTCAATCAAGTTAATAAGGGTCCCCCCTCTGTATCAACTACCCTTCGAAGAGTGGGTTCAAAAAGTCATTTTTTTCGAGATATTCAAACGAAAATATATATTTCAAACTCTTTAAAAAATATAGGTACTATTTAAAATGAGTTGAGTATTTTGAAAAATAATATTTTTTTCCCTTAAAATTCTCAATCAAGTTGATAAGGGTCCCCCCTTTGTATCAACTACCCTTCGAAGAGTGGGTTCAAAAAGTAATTTTTTTCGAGATATTCAAACGAAAATATATATTTCAAACTCTTTATAAAATATAGGTACTATTTAAAATGAGTTGAGTATTTTGAAAAATAATATTTTTTTCCCTTAAAATTCTCAATCAAGTTGATAAGGGTCCCCCCTTTGTATCAACTACCTCTTCGAAGAGTGGGTTCAAAAAGTAATTTTTTTCGAGATATTCAAACGAAAATATATATTTCAAACTCTTTATAAAATATAGGTACTATTTAAAATGAGTTGAGTATTTTGAAAAATAATATTTTTTTCCCTTAAAATTCTCAATCAAGTTGATAAGGGTCCCCCTTTGTATCAACTACCCTTCGAAGAGTGGGTTCAAAAAGTAATTTTTTTCGAGATATTCAAACGAAAATATATATTTCAAACTCTTTATAAAATATAGGTACTATTTAAAATGAGTTGAGTATTTTGAAAAATAATATTTTTTTCCCTTAAAATTCTCAATCAAGTTGATAAGGGTCCCCCCTTTGTATCAACTACCCTTCGAAGAGTGGGTTCAAAAAGTAATTTTTTTCGAGATATTCAAACGAAAATATACACGTTTAATTCTTTATAAAAATATAGGTATAGTCCTATAGATATAGATGCTCTTGATTGTAAGAAATAAATACAATTCTTTCGCAAAACAACCAGAATTCATTTTATCAGGTAATACCAAACGTTTTACTAATAAAAATGTTACCTTTATCAATGAAAAAATAATTTCAATCGCTAGTAAATAAATAAATATTGGAAAATCTTTACAATGTTACAAATTAAATGTTTTGGAGATATATACAACCATCAATTGATAATAATGATTTATATTTACAAAAAAATAAATTCTAGGTAATAAATCGTGATAAATTAAGCAGTTTTATTAATTCAGTGGGTTGAAGGAGTTATAGGGATGCACCTGGTACAATAAAATTCCCAAAGTAAAATTGTTAGGCCATTTTCAGATATTGGGCTACAGAAATATACAGGATGGGCCATAAAGATCTACCACATTTTGAAGAGGTATAAAAAATGAAAAAATTTAACTAAAAAAAAACTGAATATATTTTGGAAAAGAACATAAAATAGATTTTTTAAAAATGTGTTTTAAACATTATATCAGACGAAAAAAAAAGGGGGGGGGGGGCTTCAAAAATGAAAATTCTAGCCCTTTCGACCAAACTCAACCAAATTTAGTATATACATATATTCTGTGGACCACCCAGAAGGCTAGAAATGCAAAAAACTAACCAAAATGTATAATTACATTTTTGTTCAATTTCCTTTTTATAATTAATTGGTTTTTTTTTTCAATTTAAAATTCCACAAATAGATTATAGCAAATATTTTTATATATTAGAATTTGCCAATTTAATTAATTAAAGACGATGAAGATAGATTGAATAATGGAATTGAAATAATTATCGGAAAAGAGGTTTTTTTATTTAATTAGTTTTTTCCTCTTATTAAAAACAAGGACTAAAGATGTTCAAGGACATTCGACGGTGGAGAAGTAATCTCCGGAGTCGAAGCTTAAAAACAATGTATGCATAAATGGTTTAATAAAATTTATTTAATTAATTAAAAGGTATTTTTCAATAAAATAATTTATTAGAATATCAATTTCATTCTATTGAAAAATCCGAAAATTCGTTTAAAAGTGTCAACGAAACAACCTCCGTGTATATTAATGTTATTTTTAATTGCAATTACATTCAAAACTTTGTGGCCAGTGATTGGCCATAGCGGGTGTAAACGTTCGAAAAAATATAATCAAGTTTTATTTTACTTTTATTTTATTTTGTGCTTAAAAATATACCTTTTTACCTTAATTTAAAATTAAAAATAATATTAATATATCGATTTTAACTGAATCAAAAAATTACCTGGGTGTTCCAGATATTTATTATCTATGTGAACATTTAGTAAAATAAAAATTTCTACATATCCGATCCGGATAAACTAGGTTTTACTGTAAATAAAATGATCTATATATGAATCTGTGTGTCTGTTTATTTACATCAAGCAGAGGAACACCTGATTTATTAATATAAAGTCAACAACTCTACTACTTTCGTTATAAAAATTGTTTAAAATAAAATAAATTCATAAATCCAAACGAAGAGAGAAAATTTTTCGAGTGAAAATTGGATTTGATTGAGATGATGGATTTTAATTTGGTAAATGAAATGTTTAATTTCCACCACCTGATGGCGGTGTATGGTAAATTGAATGAATGAGATTTATAATACGTGAGTGGGAAAGAGAAAAAGATAGACAGATGCACTGTATATGGTAGATGTGTATGTGTGTAGACCTAACTTAGTAGATGTGCTTGCTCGAGTGAGCCTGGAGATGATAGCTGACTGATGGTGAGTGAGTGTGATGACGATGATTGCTTTGAATTGGGCTTGAAGTGGCATGTCCGCCCCATCATCATCATCGCCATCATCAAACGCATTCTCATACAAATAGATAGAGAAATTAATCTGGCTTTCGAAATAAAATATTATTGATCTGCTTGCATATTATTAATTTTATGGATGTCCTAGTGAATTAATTTTCGGGACAAGTAGAAATTAGATTTTAATTATTATGTAATAATTAACTTAGTTACTTATCAAAACAAATACAGTGTACGTGTGTCGTTTTGATTATTTAAAAGTACCTGAAACACCAGATGCTCGATAATAATTTTTGATTCAGTTAAAAGCGATATATTAATATTATTTTTAATTCAGGTTAAAAGATAAAAGTATTTTTATCAACGTTTACACCGGTATGGCATCATCAAGACGTATCAATGGACACAAAGTTTTGAATGGAATTGCAATTAAAAATAATGTAATATACAAGGAGGTTCTTTCGTTGACCCCGGGGTGATCCGCGATTGGAAGTAGGTGTACACCCCTCTGGAAGTATTTCGGAAGTACTTGGAAATATTTCGAAGTACTTGGAAATATTTGAAAGCACTTGGAAATATTTGGAAGTACTTGGAAATATTTGGAAGTACTTGGAAATATTTGGAATTACTTGGAAATATTTGGAATTACTTGGAAATATTTAGAATTGCTTGAAATATTTGGAAGTATTTGAAAATATTTGGAAGTACAAGTGGAAGTAGGTGTACAACATATTAGGTCGCGGTTCACCCCTCGGTTGACCCTTTTAAATCCTGAAGAAGGAGTGCGATCCTTCGGAATTGTAGGATTTTTGAAGAGAATGAAATTCATATTCTAATAAATAATTTTATAGAAAAAAATACCTTTAATTAATTAATTTTTTTTTTTTATAAATTTTATTAAACCAATTATTTTACATTAATTAATGTATACATTGTTTTTTTGCTTCGATTCCGGAGATTAGTTCTCCACCATCAGTGTCCTTATTCATCTTTAGTCCTTGTTTTTAATAAGAGGAAAAATCTAATTAGATAAAAAAAACTCTTTTCCGATAGTTATTTCAATTCCATTATTC
>JALMQS010000099.1:50791646-50848071 GCA_024734495.1 Forficula auricularia
AAATTAATTAAATTTTTTCTGGAAAAAATCATCAAATTCATGTCAAAAAATAAAACAAACTTGAGTTCCCTCTGTCGTAAACCAAATTCTCTCTCTGCTTCAGCTAAGAACTACTATGAAATGGCCCTCTTTCAATGCCTTTTGTCAGAGAGATATTAAGCAAATTTATTTGAGCCAAATGAAAATCAATTAATTAATTGGTGTCGCTTTTGTTAAAATCATCAGGGGAGGCTTTTGAAATAAACCCTCTCTAATATACATCTGAGGTTCAAATTGGATGAATAAGAAATAAAACTGAATAGCAAACCACGAACACGTATCTAATGAAATTCTATGCTCAAGAGTATTCGACAGTTAAGAAAATTGAAAAAAAAAATATTTTAATAATTTCATGCAGGAAGCAAAATATACCTGAGTGTACTAAACCAAGCAAATTGTTGGAGACAATGAACAAATAACATATTCTTCTAAATTACATACCATTGAAAAGTCTCCATTGGGGATTATTTGCATTATTTTCTTCTTCTATTTATGTCAGCTCACTGAATTATTTTATTTTGAAATAATATTTTACAATAAAGGTGCAAATACAAACAAGCATTCTCTTAGAACGAAATTCAGAAGCGACGAATAAAGCTAATCGGAGATTCAACCTTGTTTAGTTCACACGAATTTCCTGCCCTTTATAGAACAGACTCGGTCTTTTTTCTTTCTTAAAGATACAAGATACTACCATGGAGTTTTAATTAACTATACCGGGTATTGTAATCGTGCATAAAAAAGTGTTTTTTTCTTCATATTTTCGAAATAACTAAAAAACGACTAAAACTATTTTGAAATAAAAAAAATTAAAACTTTGCACAGTAAACATCGAAAAATTTATATTTTAGGAGATATTAATTTTGTCAAATGTTTTTTATTTAGTTGGTTGGTGGGTTAATGCATGTTTTACCAAATTGTGGGTACGCACTAGCTCAAAAACCATTGATCATCAAGCAGAGAACACTCTCATTGATTTCTCTTTATGAATCATTAACTATGCTGCTCTCGGCAAAACAAAATCTTTTCAATTAATACATTCAGTTATCTTTTCGTTTATTTCTATGACTTCTAGGGAATTATTCCCAATCTCTCTTTGACAGGTTTTGCATCTTCAATGTTACAAAACACTGATCCAGAATTATCTTGTATATCATCCAGTGAACGCTCTTTTATTAAGAAATTCCAGAGTGTATCATGACTCATGACTTATAGGTGTTTATAGGTGTTTTTATTATATTGATGCATGAAGATGTTATAATAATTAGATGAAACACCATTAAAGACAAAATTGTGGTTTGCATCGTGAAAAGTAGAGTAAGCAAATTCAGAGTTTGGGTACGAATCAAAACATATTTGAGGATTGTAGTCTACGGCAGGAATTCCCCAACTTTTCTGAGTAGCGGCGCCTTTTTTCAATTAAAATTTTTCCATGGCGTCCTATTATATAATATTTATTTTGGCCGCTCAGGAGGGGGCCTCCTCTTACAACAGATAAGTAGATGACAAAATTGGTTTATACAAACGGTGGTAATATTTACAGTTCTCTCTCTCTCTATTTACAGTAGTAGCTTGTTAAAATTTTATACATATGTCAAATCAATAAAAACAAAAATAAAAAATGTGAATATAAAAAATAAATAAACAAACAAATAAATTCATAAATAAATAAAAAATAAATAAAGAAACATAATTAATAAAAGCTCCAACAGCTTCACTATAGGAAATAAATAATTTGAAATAAAAATAAATGTGTGTAGGAGTTATTATTTTTTTACTTTATCCAATGCGAAGCATGGGGAAAGTATTGTAATCGGTCTCGCGGCAAGCGCGACTTCAAAGGGTCCTCAGGTAAAGACTACGGAACCCATGGACTCAATTAAAGTCACACATTGTAGTATTCAATTAGGTTGAATTTTAGCACGTGACGGTTTTGCCACAAATTACAAGGGGTCTCGTCGAGAAGAGCCAAAAAGTGCGATTTTACTTTATCCAATGCAAAGCATGGGTAAAGTATTGTAATCGCTCTCGGGGCAAGCGTGGCTTCAAAGGGTCCTCAGGTAAAGACTACGGAACCCATGGACTCAATTAAAGTCACAAATTGTAGTATTCAATTAGGTTGAATTTTAGCACGTGACGGTTTTGCCAAAAATTACATGGGGTCTCGTCGAGAGGCCAAAAAGTGCGATTTTTACTTTATCCAATGCAAAGCATGGGTAAAGTATTGTAATCGCTCTCGGGGCAAGCGTGGCTTCAAGGGTCCTCAGGTAAAAACTACGGAACCCATGGACTCAATTAAAGTCACAAATTGTAGTATTCAATTAGGTTGAATTTTAGCACGTGACGGTTTTGCCAAAAATTACAAGGGGTCTCGTCGAGAGGCCAAAAAGTGCGATTTTTTCATTTAGTGCGTGCGGATGGATGGATGGATGATGGATGGATGGATGGATGTTATCGTTTTTTGGCCCACGATTTTTCCACACCGTTGCACCGATTGAAATGAAATTAAAAACCTAGCATTCTTTTAACAAAATGAAGCGCTGATTAGTTTTTGGTACATATCGGTCCACAAACATTAGTACTTTATTTCAGTACTTTTTAGTTTTTTCTAAATATCTTGAAAATGACTTAACCAATTTTGATGAAATTTAATATCCTAATTAAGTACCTTGGGGACCACAAAAAAGGTTAAATAAAGTTTTTAGTAAAATTATATTTTAAAGTACTTTACTCTAGAACATATTAATATTTCAAATGAATTTGGATAAAGTTTAGCAACGATCCGTTGCAGTTTATTTCATTTAGTGCGTGCGGATGGATGGATGGATGGATGTATGTTATCGCTTTTTTGGCCCACGATTTTTTCCACACCGTTGCACCGATTGAAATGAAATTGAAAACCTACCATTAGTTTAACAAAATGAAGCGCTGATTAGTTTTTTGGTACATATCGGCCCACAAACATTAGTACTTTATTTCAGTACTTTTTTAGTTTTTTCTAAATATCTTGAAAATGACTTAACCAATTTTGATGAAATTTAATATCCTAATTAAGTACCTTGGGGACCACAAAAAGGTTAAATAAAGTTTTTAGTAAAATTATATTTTAAAGTACTTTACTCTAGAGTAAGATGGTACTTTTTAATTTTTAAATTCTTTAAAATTTATTCATTTGAAAGTTTTAATATAGCTCATTTAGCCTTGCTTAAGTAAGAATGGATAGGCTTCTCTCTGTGAAATGCTAAAAATTTGGGAGGAATTTTTATAAGTAACCATAGCAACTGCGTTGTTTTCTTATCCGTTACCTTTGCTGAAGACATGAGAAATCGACTTTAAATCAAAAATAGCGATTGATTCTCATCTAGTACTTGAGGAATAATCATTCTATATTGGATTTTTGACGTTTCGGTTTTTATTGGTAACCATTTCTGAAGACATAGAAGAATCGACATTAAACCAAAAATAGCGATTGATTCTCATCTAGTTACTTGAGGAATAATCATTCTATATTGGATTTTTGACGTTTCGGTTTTTATTAGTAACCATTGCTGAAGACATAGAGGAATCGACTTAAAATCAAAAATAGCGATTGATTCTCATCTAGTACTTGAGGAATAACCATTCTATATTGGATTTTTGACGTTTCGGTTTTTATTAGTAACCATTGCTGAAGACATGGAGGAATCGACTTAAAATCAAAAATAGCGATCGATTCTCATCTAATACTTGAGGAATAACAATTCTACATTAGATTTTTGACGTTTCGATTATTATTGGTAACCATTGCTGAAGACATGGAGGAATCGGCTTAAAATCAAAAATAACGTTCGATTCTTATCTACTACTAGAGGAATAACCTTATTGCATTCCATTTTTGATGTTTTGACTATTAATGGCAACATCTACTGAAAACGTGGAAGAATCGACTTAAAATCAAAAAGACTAAATTCTTTTTTGGTGAACAACTCAAGCTTTTTGATTTTAAGTCGATTCTTCCACGTTTTCAGTAGAGGTTGCCATTAATATTCAAAACATCAAAAATGGAATGCAATAAGGTTATTCATCTAGTATTAGATAAGAATCGATTGTTATTTTCGATTTTAAGTCGATTCCTCCATGTCTTCAGCAATGGTTACCAATAATAATCGAAACGTCAAAAACCTAATGTAGAATTGTTATTCCTCAAGTATTAGATGAGAATCGATCACTATTTTTGATTTTAACTCGATTCCTCTATGTCTTCAGCAATGGTTACCAATAATATCCGAAACGTCAAAAATCCAATTTAGAATGGTTATTCCTCGACTATTAAATGAGAATCGATCATTATTTTTGAATTAAACGCTCAACCTGAACTGAAAATTGCAAGTGATATAACCACTTTGTTTCATTGAAAATATTTTAAAAAACAATTAAAGATAAAAATTAAAAAAAAAATCTTTGAAATGCGATTGGGCTAGAATGTCTCACCCTGGTCTAGAAATAAAAGCGTGTGAAATATAAGCTTGGGCGCTTTTATAAGAATCCCAGATGCGTATTTCCAAACCACTGTGCAGTACAGAGCAGACGGTCCGCGCGATGATCTGAATCACTCTGGGGTTTGTTTCGCTCCATGGTGTCTATCCAAACCCATGTACAGTACAATGCACGAGGTCGCTCGGCGCTCTGAATCACTCGGAGGTTCGTATATGGTTACGCTGCGTTGCGTCGGACAAATGCCAGTCTGATACAGAGCAACCCCTAATTGTTGGAATTTCTAATACATTGGATGAAAAATATTATTGATTACTTACTCATAGATTTCTTTACACAGCTTATATATACTATATTTTTGAAATTAAAAATTGTACTATGTGTTGCTGTGCTTATTTATATTGAAAACCCAAATATCTTTCAATTAAAAATACTTCAGTCTAACATTTTATTCCTTAATCGCAGTTTAGAAGTAGGTACGCTGGAAATAGTACAAATATTTTTCATATAAAGAAATTTGAGTTTTCAATATAAATAAATTTTAAATTTCACGCCACATTTTAAATTCTGATATAGGGATCGTGCGTGAAACATAGAGGCAGCACTACTGTCGAAGTAAGCGCTCTCTAGTGTTCCTTTGCCGAAGATAGTGGGATCAAAACATTCATTAAACACAACATGAAATATTTATAAATAATGGAAAAAATAATAAAATATGGATTTCAACCGGTTGTCAATAATATTATACATGGCCAAAATGATGAAAAAGGGAAAAAGTTATTCAACTCTAATCATGTCTATGGTGTAGTTGAAAAAACAAATAATTTTGCAAGTGTCATAACCGCTAAAGTCGTGCCGCAAACGAGTGTGTCAAATACATATGATGTGAAAATTTCTGTACTAAATCTAAGTAAAATTACTGTTATTAGAAAAATCAACAAGTTCTTGTTTAAAATTATATTATATATTGATCAGAGAGACAACAATTTTCCATCGATGTCAAGTTACATAACTGTGGTTTTAGAATCTAGATAGAATTTAAAAAAAATGGTTAAAATACGTTTTAATATTTATAAAATTTTATTAAATTATTTATTTACTTAAAAATATACTTGCTTAATTTATAAGAAGTTATTAAAGAAAAACTTAAAAAATGTAAAATTTGTTAAAAAATTTTATGTGAAATATTTAACATTAACCATACTATTACTTAACCTACACTGACATGATGTTAAAATAATTTAAGATTTTGTGAGATCCACATTTATTGGATCACAACTTGAGTCTTGGGTATCCTTTGAAATTGGTATATTTGCTTCGCAATTCTTATCTTCTGTTTTCTTCATTGGTACATTTATCTGTACTGCTGCAGTGCTTATACCATCATGATAGTCCAGATTGCAAAAAAAATATGTTAAATCTTCGTACGTTTCGTCTACAACTGTCTCCGTTTGACAACTTATGCTTCGTTGTACAGGTTTAAGAATAACACTTTCAACACCAGCATCAGTCTGTTTCTGTTCAACACTATTAACATGCACATTATCACCTTGCTCCATTACTACATTAATTGAATTGGTGATATTTATCAAATTATTGGTTTCATCACTCACAAAAGATTTCTTAATATTTGCAACTTTCAATAATTCACGATTTTTGACTCGCTGGAAACGTCCCAAGGATTCTATATTTTTTTTAATATTTTCACTTCCAGGAAAAATAGAAGGAACATAAGACGGATGTAACGGATGTTCCGATTTTTCGTTATTGATAAAATGAGAACTACAAATTCTCGTATTTTTATTTGGTGCCCAGTCTTTTGGATTTTCTCTGAAAACAAAACAAATTAAAAGGTTAAGTTTTTATTATTACATAAATATCATAAATATTAAGAACTTAACCATCAAAATTATAGTTTTTTATATGCCCGAGTTTAATCTGAACTTTTACTTTAATTTTGTTATAAATTGTTGATTAATACAGAACTTACACATAATTTTTTACTGCTTTTATCCACTGTTTACGTTTCGCTATTTTCCATGCGGCTCCAAACATGCTATCTGGGAATTTATAAAATTTCACTTTCACATCAACTCCACGTTTTTGACGTGATGTATCATTACAACCACGGATACAGCAATTCTTTCTTGAAGCTGACATAATTAAAATAATATCAATTAATTTTAATATTAATTATTAAAAAATAAATCACGTGTTAAAATTTAATAAACGATGCCAATTAGTTGAGATGTTTACCACTAGTTGGCGTAAAAGTCTAGATGAACGATCCCTGAATGACTCGTCGGTGTGGAGCAGAGTCAGTCACCAGAATATAGATAAAAGATGTGCCCCGCAGCGGTTGCAAGTTTCCCATTGCAATAACATGGGGGTTTTTGGCAATGAAGTGTCAATTTTTTATTCTTGTCAAAGCAATGGTTCAAAAAATTTGAAGTTCTGTAGACTTTATCCTTATAACAGAGGCTATCTGTCCGAATTTTTACAGATTTTTAGCTTTTATAATTTTGGAGTTACATCTAAGATAAAATACTACTATATCTTAGGCTAGGTAAGTTAGAGACACCAAAATTGTAATATTTAAAAAATCTGTATAAATTCTGAGGGATAGTTACTATTATAAGAATAAAGTCTACAGTGTTTCAAATTTTTTGTGGGAGAAAGGTTAAAATTGAGATTTGGGGACATTTTTTTTTATTTATTTCAAACCATATGGTATGAGCCCTGTCAGCGTAAAAATTCGAAAATAACCAAAATAAGGACCACCCTAATATATACCTATATATCTAATTACCCAGGGCCGCCCAGAGAAATTCCGGGCGTGTGGGCAAACATGAATGTGCATCAATAAATGTAGCTTACTATACATATCTAAGCATTTACATCATCATAGCCTGTCATCTTTAACCAGGCCCAAATTCGCCCCTATCTCAAACATAGATCACATCTGAGAAAATGGCCCTTCATGGATTCTCTCACCACCTTTAATGCAATTCAGAAAGATGTGAATAAATTGAAAGGAAATTACCCTACTTTGCTCTTTCAATCCCCCATATTGAGAATCCTGTCCGATCTTTCACTTTTTGATAAATGGCACGTGTTCTGATAAGAAATATCAATCTTTTCACAAAGGCTGTTCTCAAACGTTCAAAAACTCTCAAGAGCCCACCATCCAAGAAGTAATGAATACATTAATTAATAAAGGGAAATCAATGAGTTTGTCCTCTGCTAGATGCAAATAAACATATACATTTATACATATATATATCATCAAAACGAAATCTTATATTTAGATATTTTATATTAATATTAAGAGCTAAGTAGATTTTGGTTGAAATCAGACCAAAAATTAGAGGTCAGTGGGTTTTTAAAATTGTGAACTCTGTCCGAAATGGACTGAATTTTACACAGCTACTTAAAAAGTCATAAATGATTATGAACTTGATATTTTATTTTATTTTAATATAAGGGAGGGAAGGCAAGTACATTTGTAAATTATGAGATGGCCACATCACATGTTGAATTAAAGTAAGTAATCCCTCTTAAGATTATAAACCACTGATTTAATGGTAATTTATTGAATTAAATCTTGTCAGGTATAAATGGTAAGTAAATATTTACAATTCTGTGTATTTGAGATTTTGGAAGGGTTTCAAAAAATACGTTTGACTTCAGATTCATTCTTAAAGACAATGAACCCTTAAGTGATCCATTTAGTATATTGGAGTGGAAAGCATATTGAGAAAACTCACACCTACTCACATTAATTATTTTAATTGATTTTAATACACATTTCTACTAAAGTGAAACGACAAGTATATTTTTATTTTTTTATCTAATAATATTAATTATTTTTTCTGATTTCTTAGACCACTTGTAATTCCCTTACAATGACATATACTCGTATATGTCGAAAATTGTTTTTCAACTTTCATCTCTTTAGAAATTATTATTTTGATGGGCAAACTTTGCTATCTCCATCCCATTATTAAATTTTAATACTCAATTATAAATTTCCTGATGGAACTAATTACAAATAGGCTAGAGAGTTTACAATATTAATTTGTTGGTTTATATTTTGAATGTTTTAACAATATTTGAAGTATTTGAAAACAACAACAACAAAAATATGCCAGTAGGCAAAGGAAGGGCACAATCTCCTTATTAAAAGGGACAAAGAATTTATGTTTTTGTTTTCTTATGAAATGCTATCTTCCCCACATTAATTAATTCCGACTCGTATACTAAGGTTTCATTACCTAATATTATAAATATTACTAACATGACACGTGAATTCTCTTCTTCAGCCAACCCAAATGGCAAGCAGCAGAAAAATAATTATATCTTCCATATGTTGAAACATCATATGCGTTTTAATTTTTCGTGTAGAATTTAGATTAATTAATGTGATTTCGTTGAATACATATACAATGGACTCCCGTACAACGCGGGGGATACGTTCCGCGTAATAGGAAATCGCGTTATACGGGACATACATTATCAGATCAATTTATGTAACTTCAAGCACGCCCAGCCTTTCTTGTCTTCGGTGATGCCTTAATTAAAATTTTTCGTTCAGGTTTGGAACCATATACATGAACATGCTATTATTGCTTCTTCCGATAGTGAATAAATCTTAAATACTGAGATACATACCTACATGTATTTTTATTTTTATTAAAACGTCAATAAAATTATTTTTCTCTTATCTCTTTAAATGTGTATTCATTTTTTTTAAACCGCTGCTTCATCAGCTTCAAAAATCAGAAGCTATGTGAAAATGTTAAATTTATCTTACTCGTTATACGAGGCTGTTTATCGCGCTATATGAGTAGTTACTAGCAATTTTTCGTCGCATTATACGGGAGTTCACTGAAACTTGTAAATTTTAAGATTGTATCTTATTTAGTTTAAGACCTAAAATTCTTTGACCGACAGACAGAAATTGTAGCCACGTTTGATAAAAAATTTAAATAAAAATATTTTTTTGGAACGGATAATAAATGATAAGTGTAAGTCGTGTTCCGTGCACATTATTCTTCGAAAGTACTATAATTTTGTTGGTTTTATTAAGATTTATTATATAAACAAACAAAAGCTTTTTTTCTACGTTTTTTTTAGATAATATTTTAAAATGAATTGGAGGGGTTCTTCGCTCCTATGAGCCCTCTTGGCTAAAGGGCTTGTGAAAAATAAGTTGACGATTAGATGGGAAATAAAGTTTAATATATAGGTATGCAATTTATTATTTTTTACTTTATCCAATGCGAAGCATGGGAGAAAGTATTGCAATCGGTCGCGCGGCAAGCGCGAATTCAAAGGGTCGTCAGGTAAAGACTACGGAACCCATGGACTCAATTAAGGTCACAAATTAAAGTATTCAATGAGATTTAATTTTAGCACGTGACGGTTTTGCCAAAAATTATCTGGAATCTCGTCGAGAGGCCAAAAAGTGACATTTTTTTGGAAGTGCGTGGGGATGGATGGATGGATGGATGGATGGATGGATGTGTTATCGTTTTTTCGTCCACGAATTTTTCCACACCGTTGCACCGATTGAATTGAAATTGAAAGCCTACCAGTATTTTAACAAAATGAAGCGCTGATTAGTTTTTGGTCACATATCGGTCCACAAACATTAGTACTTTATTTCAGTACTTTTTAGTTTTTTCTAAATATCTTGAAAATGACTTAACCAATTTTGATGAAATAATGTTTTTAGTAAAGTTATATTTTAAAAGTACTTTTTTTTTTTTTATAGCCTTTATTGGCTCAAATTACATTTTACATTTAACATTCTATATACATTTTAATTATTTAGTATCATTATTATTACAATCATCATTTTTATTTTTTTAACTATAATAAAATATACTGTTTTCATTTTTAATTAAACTATGCACAAGTTATAAAGGAACCAGGCCCCGAGGGGCATAGGCCTCTCCCCGATAGCTATTTTTGATTTTAAGTCGATTTCTCCATGTCTTCAGCAATAATAACCGAAATGTCAAAATCCAATGTAGAATAGTTATTCCTCGACTATTAAATGAGAATTATTTTAAATTAATGTCAACATGAACTACAAATTGCAAGTGATATCTGATTAATAATAAAGGAACAAACATATTAATATTTCGATTGAATTTGATAAAGTTTAGCAACGATCCGTTGCATTTATTTTTTTAATATTGAAAATCCTCTCCACACTTCTCCTCTTGAACACCGATATAAGGAGAGAGAACATGCACAGCAGGTCATTTCTAGTGTGATTCTCGCCAAGGCAACATGTCCATACAAATGGATTCACTTAACAATTTCTCACCCTTAATTAATTGAAATCAATCTCTAACATTATTTACAATGCTTTGAATCAAATTAAGTGACTTTTTATTTAAAAAATCCTTAAGGACCTTTTAAGACACTCTCAACTAAATTTCATCAAATTTTAAACCTAGCTTTCTTATAAAGCTTTGAATCAAATTAAGTGACTTTTTCATTAAAAATCCTTTAGGACCTTTTAAGACTCTTCAAGCAAATTTCATCAAATTTTAAATAAAGCTTTTTATAAAGCTTTGAATCAAATTAAGTGACTTTTTCATTAAAAATCCCTAAGGACCTTTTAAGTCTCTTCAACCAAATTTCATCAAATTTTAAACATAGCTTTCTTACAAGGCCATGTTGACATTCTGTAGCAACATTTTTGCATATTGTTCCTTCAATATAATTTTATTTGTCTATAAAAAATGGCCGAATTAATTAATTGGTTCTAAATCAAGCTACTATATATTGTTAATTTATTAGATTATTTTTTTCAGTGTTACCTTATTTCATATTTCACTTGTAAATTTTATAGTGAAATTTTATAAGATCTCGAGATTTTAATTTCATGTATGAAATGATAGTGTTCTTTTCCGGAAAAAACTTTATAAAATAAATGGTAATCAAAATTATTTACTCGAATGTTAGTTGAATGTTCCTAGTGGTTACTAGAAGACGAGGAATCGGATTTCAACAATACAGTGTTGAAGTTAAGCTCCCCGGTCATTATATTTTTTATTAATTAATAACTAACGACACAAATGATCTCTAATATGAAAAAAATTACTATCAGAATCTATTAAATAGTTTTTGTCCTCCGGCTTTACCATATCTATAGTATGCAATATGCTTTAAAGAGATTGTCAGAGTCGCTTTGAAAATGATAGGGTATGCATTCATTGAGCAGTCCAACATGCGGGTTGTATCGATAGGCGCTTAATAATAAAACCAGGGACCATGAATAAACATTTTTTAAATTTCAAATTATATTATCTCTAAATTTCATGATAAAAAATATGTATTTAAAAAAGTTATTGTGTGGTAAAAAATGTCCATTGCCTTGGCGGGTTGAAAGCAACGGTTCCAAAAAAATGATGGATGTTTTAAGTTTTCAAATAGTATTCAAGTATCAACAAGTGTTGAAATTTATACATAGGGAAGTTTATGTTTATGGATTTATGAAATGGAATTTCGTATGTTAAATTTTGAAAAAAGTTCTTTAACTTAATTTAATATCTAACCACACCTAACAATCTATTATTGTTTTTGAACAAAAAACAGGTCCACTGAAGAAGGAATATTGTACAAAATTTCTGAAATATTTGGATAAATTAATAATTAAAAAAAACACCATTTAAAATTAAAAAACTGCTGAATAAGCTTCTATAAGTCTTTCATTTAATACTTATAAGAATCCTCATTACCACCGTGAATCGAGTTAAATTTTGAATTTGTAAATAAATTATAAATATATAAAAAAAAAGAATTTTATTTTTATAATACTATATGAACCTACTGGAAAAATCATCAACTCCATTGCTAGTTATTCAAGTGTAATATTTAACAGAATTTTTAACTGAAAGTAATGGAAGGCAGCCCAGGGGAAGTGAAAAAAGAAAAAAATTAACAGATATCCAAATAAGGTGTAATTTATTGGATTCTTTCCTCCTTTCCTTTCAAACCGACTTTTCGGAGGATTCTTCCCTCCTTCTTCAGGGTCTACATACCAATATTGCAAAATAATAAAAAATCGGGTTTGGTCATCATTCATTTCATCAACAATAATACAATCATAAATACAAGTACAAAACAAACAGCCAGATTATCATTAGAAGGAATAATTCACTTGCTTCGATGGGTCAATGAAGGAAGGAAACGACGCTAAGTAAGAAGAATGTTTTAAACCCTGTGGAGAGAGAAAGGAAACATTTTAAAATTATTGGATAAAAAATACTTGGTAGGTTTCACATTAAGATATAAAAAATAAAACGAATTTATTTTTGGAGAATCTTTAATCTCGATATATATATTTCGGGTGACTAACCCATCTTCAGGAGCAACAGAAAGTAACTGATTTTTTATCCAATAATTTTAAAAAATGTTTCACCAAGTACCAACACCAAATTCCTAAAAATTAAGGAAACATTTTGTTTGTTTCCTTCATTGACCCTTTGAAGTAAGTGAATTATTTTTTCTATTGATAATATGGCTGTTTGTTTTGTATTTGTATTTATGATTGTATTATTGTTGATGAAATGAATGATGACCAACCCCGATTTTTTATAATTTTGTAATATTGGTTTGTAGACCCTGAAGAAGGAGGGAAGTATCCTCCGAAACCTCGGTTTGAAAAGAAAGGAGGAAGGAATCCAATAAATTACACCTTATTTGGATATGTGTTAATTTTTTCTTTCTTCACTACCTGGGCTGCCTTCTATTACTTTCAGTTAAAATTTCTACCAGTCCGTCTCTCTCCAGAGAAAATTTCGTGCAAATAAAATCTAACAGAATGTTTGTTGTTTGCAGTAGTTCGACGCTGAAGAGTGTTCGGAGTCTGATGCGCCTGGGCAAACAACGTCCACCTCGTACTCCACCTGAAGAAGAATCTCGGGCACTTCTATCGACATCACCTGCTCACTGTGTCAGCAGTGGAGCCATGTCTCGTGCCTCAAGCTGTAGCTCCATCGAGTCGGACGATAGTCATGGAAATGCTCAGCTCACGATTGCAGCAGCTGCAGAGAGGATGCTCAGCAAACGGTATTACCTCTCTCGGCCAGTAAAAATTCGAGACCACCTATCTTTATGTCTTTTTAATTCTTAAGTCTTTAAACTCCTATAACTTACCTACATTTTCCATGAACAACTCTCATTAAAACAGATACTGAACACTTGGTAATTTTTAAGTTAAATGAGTTAAAATAACTTTTTGTTAATTTTTACTTTCCCGAACAGTAAAATTAATTATAATAATAAAACTTGAGCAAGATGCGAGATAGGTTTCACAAAAAATAAATAAAACAACATTGAGTTTTGAATTCGATATATTTCGGGGGTGATCCCATCATCAGGTGTCAGAAAAAATGGGAAATTACTATAATCACTTTTGCTTCTAAGAGAGTGAAATAATATACAATTGGTCTACAATTAGGAATGAAAATTTGCAAATTTTTTCACCAATCTATTAATCCTTCATAACGGCGAAAATACATGAAAATAATATAAATATATATTTATTTGCATGTATGAACTATTCAACGTATTCGTCTAAATAGCATAATATCTCGAAATCTAAAAAATACTATAAACTTCGAAATAGTCTTAAAATAATTAATTACATATAGGTATATGGACATTAAAAAGATCTAATTTTTGTTACCATTTCTAAAGGGTTAAGAGATATTATAACCATTTTTCTGAATTATAAAAAATTGAAAAATATTTTGGTTTTTCGCGATTTTCTCGAGAACCCTTTTTTCATTTGCTTTCTTTACATTTGGGTTTCAATGCGAAATGTATTTAAAGAACTGTTTAAACTTAATTTATTACGCTGAAGGTCTCTTCTGAATAATTTTTATGTTGACAAATAATACTTAATATAATAAAAAAATTTCAGAAATTAAAAAAAAATCTTATAAATTCGATTGTTTTAAGGCTCCCAGTCCATTATTTACCGAGATAGAGACGTTTAAAGATTTTAAGGACAAAAAATGAAAAATTAAAAAAAAATCATTAAAATTCGATTGTTTTAAAGGCTCTCAGGCCATTATTTACGTAGATAGAGACGTTTAAAGATTTAAAAGACAAAAAATTTCAGAAATTTTTAAAAAAGCTTATAAATTCGATTATTTGTAGTGTCAAAGAAGTTTCTACTTTAGAAATGCACCTGTTAAAGCTTGTATTTTTGTCATTAAATTTATTAAGGGTTGAAATTTTGTTTAAATGACACATAGGTAATTAATTATAATTATTTATAGGTTCTGATGCTCATACTTGAGAATGATCACAGAATATAAGCCGATCGAAACTTCATAATTATATTGTATTTTTTCTTTGTGTTCAATAAATAAGTACAATTAATTGTGTGTCATTTAAACAAAATTTCAACCCTTAAGTTTCTACTTTTATACTTAATTGAATTTTTCAATAATATTTTTGTCCATTTAGTCAGAACGTGTAAAAGCGTGTGTAAATTGGTGTAGGGACCTGAAATTTTTTGCAGATATGTCTGTCTCCCTTCAATATTAAACACAACGAAAATAATACATATAGAAAATGATCAATTAAACTCTCTATTAATATTCAAATTGAAAATATGAAAATGTTATTTTTTACAATTACCATAATGCAGATAAAAAAAGATTAAAAAGTGAGTCTCTCTGTCTGACAGCTTCTATTGAATGAAATATTGAATTCGGGCCTTGCATGCCCTCATCCTCCATTTAGATACAAATCGCGATCGAGATCATTAATTTTTTTATCTGATGTCTAATTACCTCCCATTGGTTCAGTCAAAGGGCAACGATTCTTCTCGTTTCCGGTCGTGGCTGCGTTGCTCGAAAATGGATTAAAAAAGCATTTTTGAAAAAATAATTATCTTTATTTTTTTCCTTCCTTTTTTTTATTCTAATCCAACTTTGGAGTATTAAGCGGATTTATATAATCTCTTTATTGTTTGAAATACGTACATTTTTAATTTTTTTATAAGTAACAAAATAAATATAGCAATTACTGTTCAGTTTTAGATAACATTTGAATTTGAATAATCTCAGGGGTGCCCACAGGGAGGGGGTTGAAAATAGTTTCATTTTCGCTTTATATGCCAAAAATAAAAGAGGTCAAGTCTTATAATTTCAAACAAAAGGTAATAAAAAACTTATTATTCTTTAGAACTTAATAGAATAGGGGGAGGGGGTTGCTTTTCAGAAAAATGGGTGTGTGGGGGGGGGGGGAGGGATTCTGAAGCTAAGGGAGGGCACTCCACCCTAATTATCTTATTAGTTTCAAGTTATCTTATTAATGGTGACCAAAAGCAGACCATTAATTATTTCTCTTTGTATTACTAATTGAGTTTATTTATCATTAAATGAACATGAGTTTGCTTAAGAACTAACTATAAATTTACAATTAATTGTGAGCTTGTATTTTTGATCTTTTATTACTACGAAAACACATCTTCTTCAGGATCTATAATTTTTTTACATTTAGTTCATGATATAGTATAATAACATTTCCACATTATTTTTTTTACTTATAATTTTGCTTACTGGAGAGTCTGGTTGTCCGAGCTGGCTAAGGCACTGGGCTCGCTTTAGCATCGTTGATGACGATTTTCAAGCCGAAGACCCGGGTTCGAGCTTGGCTAGCATTTAAAAATTTCGACGGGCTAAACTCTTACTAACACTTACTGATGTGCTGACTACAGTAAATGGGCTTTGTTCCCGGTGACAATATATAAATTAAAAGAAAAAAAATTGCTTAAAATAGGTATACATATATATATTTTTTACATTATCAAAAAATAAAGAAAAAAGCTTCACGTGTAATGAGAAGACTTATCATATTTTTTCTCAAACCGGGACAATTTCGAGTTTCTTCGAAATAAAAAAATGAACAACTTCTATATGATTTTACAAAGAGAGAATTATATTCGGCAAAGTATTTATGATTCAAAAAGTTGGTCTTTTTTTGTGAAGTGGTTAACAAAGAAAAACAATAATAGGTAATGATTTTTTTCTCTTTGTGTGTCTGAATTCCGATAACCCAACAACGGAAAGTCAAAAAGTTCGTTTGTATCAATACATAGTATTGATTAGATTTTAGAATATCTGATTCAAAAGGCAGAACATATTTTTTGAATTAATCTATTGAGATTTTAAGAGGATGTTATAAATGTACAATCTATATTTAAGTTTATTAATAATTACTAGGGCAGCTCTAGTGTGCCGGGTCTTGAAAATTTTTTCACTCTTTTATTATTTAATGTGCGGGTGACCGATTATTTCATTATAATCTGATTGATGAAAATAACTACTAAAAGAGCGCGGATATGATGATCTCTCTTTCTTTAGAGCTAAGGCTGTGTATTGCAAGGAAACCAAATACAAGTTCCAACCTGTTTCAGACTATTAGAGATTAATTTCTTAATTTCTATTATTCTAGGAATGGCCTTTTGCACTCGGACCAAAACGATACTCGTTATATCGTATAGAGAGAGAAAAAATATTCAATTGGACTTCATTGAAATTCAGACAAAAATGTACAAAAGAAATTATCTGTTGCAAGTGTACCGAGTCTTGAAATTTTTGTTCTATTTCTTTATATTTTTAATTGGGTCGAGAAATCCACCAAAATTTAGTTCGCAATTAACTTTAGCAACACGTAATTTTTTCCAAATAATCGCAGCACTTGAACCATACATTCAAACCGGGATAGTCCTGGTCAAAACGAGACGTTTGGTAAGCCTAGTAATGAGTAAATAATGAGATGGCATTTCCCCCATCATTTTGAGTTAATAAGCTACTTCTTTCTACCGAATTTAAGCTTTCTAGCTCAAACTGTTTGCTGACAAAAATTAAACAAATAATCAATGAAAATGGGGATTTCGTATAGTTCAAGCCTACCCTTGTTTCTGATGAAGATCAAGTAGCTTGTGTGCATATGTGCCATATTTGCATTTTAAGGAATTATTAAAACCAAAATTTTTGCCTCCATTCGATTCCATTTTTTATATTAGGTTGATGCATAATTATGGAACGTTTTTTAAAAATATTTTTATTCAGCAAAAACAATAATAAAATTTAACAAAGACATGTTTAAATGATTATTCGGGAACGTATTCACCATCTACTTCAATAACTGCTTCCCATTTGCTTGGCAGTCGGTCGATTCCACGGGCGAAGAAGTCACGATTCTTGGAGGCAATCCAAGCTTTGACATCGGCCACCAAGTCATCCAAATCGTCGTAGATCTTAGTCTTTTGCCAGTTTTTCAAAGAGCGGTTGATGTGATAGTCCGTCGGTGCTTCGCTCGGTGAGTACGGCGGATGTGGGAGTAGATCCCAGCCCTTATTGGCGATGAATTCGACGACCCGGCTCAACATGTGGACGTGCGTTATCGTGATGGAACACGATGTGGTTCTTTTTGCGCGGTCATCGGTAAAAATTCGAACGCGATCAGCCTTGTTGTTGGAGAGTTCGTGGGGGACCCATCCAGCCAATTTCCATACCTTGCTTAGCTAAGCTTTTTGAGGCGTCGAACGATCGTTGATTGGTCGACATTGAAGTCTGCAGCCAGCATTCGTGTTGTAAGGCTTTCATCCTCTTCCACGGCTGTCAGAAGTGCCTGATCATCAAAATCCGATGGCCGACCTCTTCCTTCTTTATCCTCCAAACTAGTGTCACCTGATTTGAAACGGGCAAACCACTTCCGTACTGCACTATCAGTAATTGTTCCTTCGCCTCGTTGAGATCGCGAAATGACTGTGCTGGCTTCCATCCTTTCTCGTAGTGGTAGAGCATAATATGACGAATATGAAAATGGTTTTCGACACGCATTTTTATTAACTATAAATAGAGAAGATTTTTTTTATAAAAAAAATAAACAAAACGCCATTTTTGGCTAAAGAAAAACGCGCCAATACAAACTTTCCATAATTATGCATCAACCTAATACTTCCATATAAGAAAGGCTTAGCCGTGACCTATTGGATCAGTTCTTGAATGACAGTCCGATTGACAACATCCCAAATCCAGACATAAATTAATAATAATATAGCTCTTTGTCTTATTCTAGCCTAAATTAATTACAAATCAATCCCTATCGATTCTTCAGGTCTTTAGAATTTAGTCCTTGAATTAAAAATCTTTGCCTCCAATTTTTGGCAAACTTTATCAAAATTCTTCAGATTTTAGAATTGACATTTTTACATTTCGAATTAAATTAAGTAACTTTCTCATTAAAAAATAGTCCCGCCCTTTTGGCACACCTCATCAGAATTTCTCCTAATTTTAGAATTTATTTTTTTACTACATTTCGTCTCAGAGAAAATGATTATTTTTTTTAAAGTATTCAACGCCGCTACCAACATCACCTACATATCCACACACTATGATACATTACTAACATCGTACAAGCGGCCTAGGAGCTTGAGGATCATCTCCATCCATACATATATTTACTCACACATTCATACTGGAAATAATTATTTATAGTGTAGTAATCTTGCTTTCTAACTTTACTTTTATTCGAGATTAATTTTCTGCTCAAGAAAATTTGCTAAATAAATCCTAAAACTTTTTACTTTAAAATTAACTTTTCACTTAGAAAATGGTAATTAATTAAAAATGTTAATAGAAAGTAATCTTGATCACTTCCCCAAGATGGTTTTGACTTGTTTAAGCGTAACATATATTTTTTTGGTGTGGACTCACCTTCTTTGGTTTTCTTTTATACGTATACGATGTTTTAAATTTAACTTTCAATTTTAAAAGAGAAAGAATTCAATCAAACTTTTTCGGACAAATTCTAAGATTTTAGTAGAGAAATATTATTAAATTGCGATATCATATATTGCGATTCAGAGAGAGGTTTTTGTCTCGAGGGTGTGAGCTGACTGCCCGAAGCGTGTTAGTTCTCAGGTTCGACTCCTGGGGGGGATGAATCCCCTCTGATATCGCAATTTAATAATATTTCTACTAAAATCTTAGAATTTGTCCGAAAAAGATTGATTGAATTCTTTCTCTTTTAAAATACATCTTGGTTAATCTGAATCCGAGCTGATTTTTTGAAAAAACTACCAACAATTTTCAAAAAAAAAAGATGCTCAAAACTTTAATTATTAACTTTCAATATACATATAATTCGCAATACTGTTGTTGGATTAACTTTCAATCCATAATAATAGATTCAACAAGTTTCATTTCTTTATATTTTATTATGCAAAACAAGTCAAAAGAGACAAAAAAACTGACCCTTCTTTTTTCTAAAGAGACGAATGGAATTATGAAAGACTGAAAAACCCTTAGGCTTGATTACATACTAGACCACACCTCCAAGATAAAAATCTGAAAATGTATAATATAGAGTAATTCAAATTAACTTAATTCCTATGTAAATCAAAAGTTTTTTAACTCGTAATTAATAGAGAGACTCACTGAATTCTTACACTTTTACACAATTTAAACCCCCGCAAATAATCTCTAAGCTAAAAATTTTAAAATCTAAAATTGGTTTATTTAATTTTAATTAAAAATTGCTTTTGCATGAATATTTAATTAAATTATAACTTTTTTTGGAAAACACATTATGCACTATTAATCGTCGCTGATTTTGCAAAACCTCGTAAGTCCGATTTTTGGTCAAATACGTATTATACGTTTATACCGACCAACTTTTCACGGCGGATCTCTCTTATTGAAACCTTATTATTCTATTCCAATTTAATTTCGCGCTACGGACAAATAATAAATATTACATTGTATTTGAATGTATTCTTGTTTAAAATGGTTTTTCTTGTTTTCTGGCAAACAATGAATTTAGGACTTATGAGGTTTTGTAAGATCAGCGACGATATTTATTAACATACTAACAAACATTTTTATATAGTATAACAAAAATTCACGACGTTTAGATTACTTCATCTGTAGGCATTTTTCGTCAGTCTTCTCTTGAGTATCTCATACTTGAATTGGATCACAGACGAATTAATCTAAACGTCGTGGGGTTTTGTCAACTATATTTGTTAGTTTGCTAATAAATATATTTAATAGTGCATAATGTAGTTGTTCACAAAAACTTCTAAAAAACTATTCAAATACCAAAATTTGTATGAATTTGAATCTAAAATAATTTTTTTTTTTGTAGATTTCAAGAAAATAAACTCAATGTTTAGTACATAAAACAATAAAAATAAACCATGGTCAAAAAAATATGCCACGATATGGGTGACATCTATTTATGATATATCTATAATATATGATATAATTAGTAAGTTAGCACGAATTCACCCATCGCATCTATTGGCTGACAGATGTCGGTGAACAACAACTTTTTATCTCACACACAAGAAAATGTTTGTTATTCGCCTATGGCGGTTGCTAATTTTCACTAATTTAATCTAAATTTTATTTTTTTTCTATTTGAATATTTGATAACGGCATTATATATTCAACAAAATTATTATTATAAAGTGTTTATTTTTTGTCTATTAGTGTCGTAGATATAAGAGGTTGACTCCACCAAAGAAACTATTCTCGTCAAAACAACATTTTTTTATTATCTATGTAATAATTTGCATTTTGTTTAGTGTGAAACAACCTCCGAATACAAGCGACGTCCTGAAAGCTCAGGACTTCCAGCTCTGTTTAACTGTGATTGAAGCTCGACAATTGGCTGGATTGAACATGGACCCAGTTGTTTGTGTACAAGTCGGGGACCAAAAGAAATATACGAGCGTGAAAGAGAGCACCAATTGTCCCTATTATAATGAGGTAATAAAATATAATGTATTTATATAGATTAGACTAATTTAATACTAATCAATAATTTAATTTAAAATATTGTTTGCATATTTTTTGATAAAAAAATTAATAAAAAAAGTTATAGGCGAATTAATGATGTGACTTCAGTAGATTGCTTTTAAAATATACTTAAGTACAGAGAAAATTTTCAAATGAAAAAAAGATTGAATACTTATTGTATTTTTAGGATTCCCTCCAAAAGTAAAACAGAAGACTTATTAGTGTCGATACAACGTCTGTCAGAGCATCATCGTAACTCATAAATAAATAAACTTAAAATTTGCAAGCTATTTGTATTTCCTTTTTTTATGTTTAATCAAATGATTATATTAGAAATGATCGAGTTTTTTTTGGGGTCAAAAAAAATATCATGGTTTGTGAGGTATCCCTGTATAGATATCTTTAAGCAGAATTAGTTCTTTTTTTTCCTTTTATTTAATTCACATTAAAAAAACGGTGTTAGAGAATCCCAATGGACATTTTTAAGTGATTTTTTTAGTTGTCGGCGTTCGGTAGTGACTTCATGTGAAAAAATTCATCATATTCACTCATTCTTTGAAAATGAATTTGATATCTCAATTATTTAGGAATATAGTCCGCTACCCTAGGTATACGGCACTTGGTCGGCTTATTACATTTCCCAAAGGCAAAACACTTAGTTTTAAATACATACCTATTCACATGTTAGAGCAAAATATCATTTTTAATTGTTTTTCGTTAATTTGAACATTTTCTCTGTGCAATTTTTTAATTATTAGAAAATGAGTGCAATTGACCTTTGACGTCATAACCTTGATTCTGATTTCACTTTCATTTAAATTTTTTATTCTCAAATTATTTTCAAAACGAAATGAAAATACTTATTTAATATTATTATGAAATACTGTTCTGCTTAAGTTATCGTCTAAACTCTAAAGAAAAGATTTATGAATCTTAACATCTTCACGTGTTAAAAAAAGTTTAGATAATTAATTTTCTAAGAGTTGATAAAAAAAAAATATTAATTTTACCCTCTTTGCCTCATGAACAAAATGAATTCCAATAGTTCTACTTTCACTTATATCTATATCAATATAAATAATAAAAGAAATATGTATCGATTATATGCGAATTCTTGTACTCACATTTTATATCCAAATAATTCAAATTTTCTTAAAAGCTTTTTCTTGCTGAGAGTTGCTGAGTTGTGACTTTATAATAGCAAATCAAAGAGGATTTGCCCTTATAGTCAAAAATTTCCTATTTATATCCTAAGTCCATTCATGCTCCAACTTTTTCTTCTTAATGAAATGGTTTCATTCATTCCATTGGTATCCATACTTCATTAGTATATTACTATGTATTTTATTTACCTCATGAAAGCTTTGTCCGCATTTTCAAGGACATTTCGTTATTCCTGACCACTTAGCGAAATTAAACCAAATCAGGGAGAAATTGAAAAGAAATCTTTTTATAACAACAAAACAAAATGAAAAGTTTTTTTTTCTATAAGTTCGAGAAAACAAAAAATGCTATAAGCTATAATATGGTATGTGTTTATTTCAGAACACAACATAAAAATTCAATTAAATCGGTTACACACGGGAGAGAGTTAAATAAAACAAATGCGTTATTTCGGCATTACTGCACCAAGAGATCGACTCTTCAAAAATATTAATACATATGACTATTTAAAATACATTTGTATATTTCGTCTTTATATTTCAAATAAATGATAGTAAATTATTTTGAAATTAGTATTTTAAATACATATCTGCAAATATTTTGTAATTGGCATTTCAAAGACCATACATGATACATTACTTCAAGTACATATTTTATTTTAAGTAAATATGAATTCTCATCGGAAACACTTAAAAATTTATTTTAAAATAAACGTTTATAATTTTTCCATTGTTATATTATAAACTATAATTTTTCAAAATTATATTAGGTTGGACTTGGTGATGATTTGACAAGGAGAAAAATAAAAATACAAAGATTTTTTTTATAAATTTTCTCTATATATTTCGAGCTCTTAATTCATCGTCAGGAGAATATTTTTCAATTAGAGTATATAGGTATAGATATTTATCAATTCAGGTTTCAATTAAACCCCCTAATTTGGACATTTTTCATATGATATATTCATTAGAATCCACGTACGAGAATTTAAAAATTGAAGATCTCATAACTATAATGTTGGCAAGACACAATGTTGTCGAATATCTAGGCGTGTAGTTAGAGAGGTACTGACATCTATCGGCAGAAAGTTATGAGGGAAACAAATTCTATCCTCCCATAAGAATAATACATTTACTCCTCGTTAACTACGTATTTGATTTTAGTCATTTTCGGAAAAACCAATCACTATTTGAAATCACTATTTTATTTATAATAAATAATAAGGTAAGTACAAATTGTTCAAATTTTGTATTTTGGGTAGCTAAAAAGTAAAAGTAAAATATTTTTACTTGAAACCAACTATTTATTTTCTGATACTACTTAAATACAAATTACTCTTGTATCTTCAACTCCTCTTTTTCCGAAATTTGCACATTTCTCATTTCTCTTTTTTCCCCCCTTCCTGGCTTTTGGTCTGAACCATTTAGCCAATCACTTTCTTTGTATTATTTTATCTAGTTAAGTATGTATACATTTTCATTAGAACTTAATGTTAATTAATTATAAATATAATGTAGATTTAGTCATTTCTCTTTAAAAACTGATCAAATCTGACGTGAATAAATTCAACATAGCAGAAAATAAATAATTGGTTACAAGTTAAAATATTATTTTTTGTCAAATTTATAACTATTTAATTTAATATTGTGTCTTTTGAATTACAATAAAGGTCACTTTACTTTTTAAATTATTGACTTTCCGGACCATCTTGTACATTTAACATAGATTCTCTTAGCGGAAATACTGTTTTAAGATTATCCAGGGTTTTTTGAAGAATCTTTTTATCATTAAATGAATAATTAATAGAGATTGTGGTGTTGGTTCAAGGTGAAACATCTTTAATAAAGATAAAAGTAAATAAATATTATATGCAAATTCATTTACTATGAGTTAAGATTTCTAGGTCACTTGTTTCACATTATATTTAATGTGAAACAAGTGACCTAGAAATCTTAACTCATAGTAAATGAATATTGCATATAATATTTATTTACTTGTATCTTTATTAAATGAATATTAAAAAATGTTTTTCATTTAAAAAACCGGTCTGGAGAAACCCAAAGTAATATGTATTGATAAAAAAAAAGAAGTTAAAGATTCATAAACTATTAATCAAATTTTTCACGGGAGTTACATTTTAAGCAAATATAAGAACAAAGTGTCTGTTTTTTAATAATTTTTTAACTTTTACATTCTTAGTTACATCAAGCAAAAGATAGCCTTTATATTATTTAACCATTATAAACTAAACAAGTATGTTAATCTAGAGAAAAAACTTTTTTAATTAATTTTATATATTAATACATTTTTCTCTGTGTTATTATTCTATTTTAGCCAGTGCTAATGTAGTTTGTTTCGTTGTTTGTTAAGCGCAGAAGCCAGATTATAGCCGTTTAAATTTTAAGTGTGTACGAGACTTTGCCTCTGCCATATATACCCCACTCGGTAAACCCGAATCCCCCCCCCCCCCCCATTTTACTAACCTAAATACAACACGAGAACATTTTTTTCTAGGCAAAATGCATCGCACTCTTTAAGTGAACTCGTATAATGTTGAATTTAAAAAACAACTGAAATATTTTAAGCTTTTTTAATTATTATTTTTTTAATGTTATGTATGGTAAATCTTTGAATAAATTCATGCATTTAAATTCTGAGCGGAATGTGAGTGAGAATTTAGTTTCTACTTATGTACTTGCCACGCTGGTTCAAACTGGAATTAATTTCGAAAAAGTTAGTTCTTGTCCCAAGAGAGATATCTGCCAGTATTTTGGTCAAATTGAGAACTTTTTAATTAGATAATTTATTATATGTTTTAGTAAAATTATTCTTACGCATTTAATTACTACACCCACCAAGTTTCAGCCCAAAGAAAACATGAGCTTTCAGTTCTTCTCTTTGTTTTCCAAATTCTGAAATTAATTGCAATGTTATAACGCTTTCTTGGTATCTCCGATTTCCTACTTGAATATCACAGAAGTCTTTTTGACAATAAAAAAGGAATAGTAGAAAATGTTTTGCTAGATTCTTATCTTTATAATACCTATATATCAGTGGCAGGCGGTGACTTTTCAACCAGGGGATGCTATTCAAAAAACCTTCATTTTTGAAATTTTATTTTATTCTTTGCTACATTTTGCAAAATTTATCGATACCCGCATTATAGAATTGTTCGTTATTTTTTTCAAATTTAACATTAGATTTTTTATCATTTGATATTTAAAGAGAGCGGATAAGATATTTTCAATTCAGCTTCTGGTGATGTTTCAATTCTTTTCATAGTTGAAAACTGACTGACGCGCTCATAGAGAAGGCATGATGCAAATTAAATGTATTAAATAACGGATAAAAATAAATATTTGCTTATTGTGCTTTAAAATGTCTGAAACGGGGAGAAAAATATTTTTCAACTATTATTTTTTTCTCTTGATATGTCTGAATTCCGATACCCACGATAGCCCAAGAACGGAAAGTCAAAAAGTTTGTTTGTATCAATACACAGTACTGATTAGATTTTAGAATAGATAGAAAATATTTTTTGAATTATTCTATTGAGATTTTAAGAGGATATGTTAAATATAGTATATCGATAAATGAACAATTTATTAATCATTCTAGTGTTCCGAGTCTTGAAAAAGTTTTCACTTTTTTATTATTTAATGTCCGATTGAGCGATTCTTTAATTAGAATCTGATCGATGAAAATAACGACAAAGATCGCTGATCTTTCTTTCTTTAGAGCTAAGGTGCATTGAAAGCATGCCAAATACAAGTTCCAACCTGTTGACTATTAGAGATTAATTTCTTAATTTCTGTTATTCTAGGATTGGACTTTTGCATTCGGACTAAAACGATACTCAAATAGAGAGAGAATATTCATTATATTCATTTGGATTTCATTAAAGCAAATACTTTTGCCCAAACATCTTTTAGTTCATCTTTCAAGATTAATTTTTTTAATGCAATTTACAGATTTTAAATGAAAGTCATGGGTCGAGTCCATATAAATTAATTCACTTTTTAATCTCATAAAATCAAAGTATTTTCCACAAGATAGCTGAAGTGATTAACATAGAAAATCTGGACTAAATTTGCTAACATTATAAAGCTCAGTAAATTTTAAACTTTATATTTCTTTAAGTGAACTAGTTGTCTAGTATTTATTGAAAGATTTTTTTAAATTTTACAAATTTTCAAATATAACAAGGATGAAATTACTCTTGATATTTTGGAATTTGAGGGATGCGCCGTATCTACAACATCCATGGACCGCACGCCACTGCTATATATCTGTCTTTCTTTCCAAAAAATATGAAAAGAGAAATGGAGGAAAAAGATTGAAAACTACTGCTATAGTAGTTAAAATATAAAAATACAAGAACCATGTTGATTTATTGTCACGAATCAGCATTACATTTCGTTCGATTTTTATTTTTTTATTTTTTTTTTTCCCCCAAGTGGATTTTTCAATAGTTTCACATTATTTTATTTAATATCATGCTCCATTTTATAATATCCACTGACAATCGATTTCAACTAGCCAGATTTGAACTATATAACTCAATGGTTAAAATATATTATTAATAAAGTTGTTGTAGGGAAATAAGGACAATAGCTTATCGAAATAATTTTCATTTTTGCCAACGTTTCGTCAACTTTGTTGACTTCCTCAGGGCTCAAATAAATTCACTTCCTTGCATATTTGTCATTTTATCAATATTCCTTCTTAGCAAACATATCAGGCCAGTCTGTTTGCTAAGAAGGAATATTGATAAAATGACAAATATGCAAGGAAGTGAATTTATTTTTAAGTAAAAAATGTGATTCATGATAATGGGCGAATTTCTATTACAAAATGTATTTCATCATCTTATTTATTTATTTTCGAAATGAATACTTAATAATTTGGAAAATATCATTTTTACTGAAATTATTAATAGAAATCAATAATCACCTACTGCTTAAAATGGCAATTAAAATGTATCAACTTCCAAAATTAGGTATTTGAAGCCGAAAGAGAGAAAATGAGAAGCTCTCGAAGTAAAATAAAATAAAATTCTTCTTAATTATTGGAAAACTTCTCTTTATTACTCAGATAATCAAAATCGAGAGTATTAGCCGAAACATGTTTCGGTGATTTATTTTATTTTACTACGAAAGCTTCACATCTGTCTCTCTCGGGCTTCAAATACCTCATTTTGGAAGTTTATATATACTTATTAATGGAAGTTTCTTGTAGCTGTCTTTAAGTTGACCAACATTTTTTTATTAAAATCATTAGAGTCATTTTTAGTATTTCGGAAAATATTATAAGTGGCTTGGGATAGGGTACCTATCTACTATAAAAATAAATTAAAAAATCATTTTCTTATGAATTAGCTAAAACTTCTAAATTTAAAATTTCATAATTATTGGTTCAACGGTCTAGTCAGCATTTTGGCTACGCAAACACACACACAAACAGTCAGTAAATGAATTGGGACCACTATTATACATTATGCTTTGTCCTGTAGATTAAGTAAATTCTGTAAAATTGAAGTTTCATCTTTTGACTTAGACAGTATATCTTGTAACTGGGAGAGTGTGATCTTCTGAACAATGGCAAAAGTAGGAATGGGGTAAAAAAAGTTTGAAAACCACCACCAAACATGAAATAGGCTGTATATCTTGTAACTGGGAGACTGTGATCATCTAACAATGGCAAAAGTAGGAATGGGGTAAAAAAAAGTTTGAAAGCCACCACCAAACATGAAATACTATTGATTAAAAACAAAGCTCAGACCCTCTCATATATTTTCTCAAGTCGTCAAACTTCATTCAACTCATACAAATTGTCAACGTGTTGTCAACACGTAACATTTTTTGATCTGCCTTTGATCAAACGGTAAAGTGTATACCAGTTTTTAGACAAAAAATAGCACAAAATAATGATTGCTTAATTACGACAATTTCAACTTTTTGGTTCATAAGTACATCAGCAGTTCTTTTCGAAGAAGATAAAATCAATAGCAATATTACTTACATTACTAGCGATCTACGCGATTGTTAATTTCTTTTTAATTATTCCCAGCTGGGTCGTTTATTATTTGCAAATGCCCCAATCTGATGTCTCGAAGTTTATTCTTCAGATATTCAGGTTCTAAACCAATTCATAAAGAATAAATTATTTATTTTAACAAAATTTCGAAAAAAAATTTTAATAGTCATTTTTTTAAGAAAATACCCTATATGACTTTAATTTTTAATTAACCGACTTCGAAAAAGAGGATATTTTTATTAGAAAATTAACAAAATATACTTACTAGATTTCGATTACTAATTTTATGATCAATAGTGTCGTAAGTGACTTGAAATTACACAACTTTTAACCTTTATTATTTTTTTCTTATCTATTAACCTGGTGATTTCTTCTTTCATACTAATCTTTAAAACTTTTTTATTTGAAAGAAATTATATTTAATGATTTTTCATTAAGAACAATGTTTTATTCTAATACTCTCTTTCTATTATCTAGAATTTGGACAAATAACACATTGTATTATATTCTTTTGCAGTATTTTGTATTCGACTTCCATATGCCACCGATAATGCTCTTCGATAAAATAATCACCCTCTCTGTGAGTATGAATTCGACAAGCAGATGATTTTCCGTTCTCTTTCCCATCTGTTCTCTATTTCCTTTCCATTTCTGTAGTTTATCCAACTGTCTGCGCATTGGCGCCAAAGTCCAGGTCATCAAATATGTGCAAATATTTTTGTTTTAGGTGTTACATTCTAAAAAATTATTATGCTCAGGCACGGTTGTTGGTTCGACCAAGATCGATCTCAAGACAGTCTATGATGCCCCTGGTATTTTTGACAGTCTCTTCTCTCAGAGTTTGCCCTAGGAAATAATGCTAAGTGTTCCTCTCTCTCACTCCCCGAACTTTTACCCTAGTATTTATTCTTTTGGAACTGCATTCTATTTACCCTTCCCTTTTTGATTTAGCATTCTTTCCTGGGCCAGACTTGCTGTTAAAGGATATTCCTGCACTTATTAACCATCTTTTCTTTCCAAATTTTTACCTTATCTTCTATCTTTGTTGATTGCTCGTATCTTTGTTTGTATGATTTATTTGTTTGAAACCTACTCAACAGGTTCTTCAATCAAGAAACATTCTCAGATCTAACAAAATGCTGGGAAGCTTTAAATTAGATGTGGCTACAGTTTGGGCCCAGCCAGGTACGGTCAGTATTGTGGTTTATACCAGAATAGGGTTAATCCACAATCTGTAAACCGAGAGATGTTTTAAATATTTCACAACCTCCTAGTAGCCTACTTGCTCCTAGAGGCCATTGTTAGATTAGATCTATAGTTTTCCTTTCTTTCCCTCTAGCCATTGCTCGGGACCATGGCCAAGAGCTAGGCCAACAACCTTCCCAGTTTGTTTCAATCTAATAACTAAATTTAAAACTGAGATGTTTCTAAAATCAGCACAACTCAGTAGTATTAGATATTTCCAGCATGCCATTTAGTCACTATTCACTTGTACTATTTTGATTTTCAAGCATGTATATACACAATTAATTCAACTAGAATCACTTTTCACTTACACAATTTACTATTCTCTTGAAATTACTTCATATTTAAATCACTAGACAAAATTACTCAATTAGAAATTATGTCATTTTTCAGACCATCAATTTTATCACAAATGGGCATTATTAACTGACCCAGATGATATTGTTGGAGGTCCGAAGGGCTACCTCAAAGTTGATATAAGTGTCATCGGTAAAGGTGACACCGTCAAAGTCCCTCCTAAGAGTGAAAAGGATGAAGATGATATCGAAGCGTAAGTCGATTAAATATACTAGCTTTATTAGAGTTTAATGATCATTGCATTAGTATTAAAAACCTTATTAAATACTAAAAATGATAATTATAAGTAAATAGATAACTATTAAAAAATAATTATAAATAAATAAACATGAAAGTAAAATAAAATCTAAATTAAAGTATAAATAACAATATCGAAAAAATAGATAATTAAATAGATACATTATTAATATTAATTAAGATGATTGATAAATGAATTTAGATAAATGTAAATGAGAATTTAGATAAATTATAATAAATAAATTAGAAATATTAAAAAACTATGCTAAACAAAATAATTACATAATAATTCGTGTTAATACTAAATTTTAAAATTATTAAAATTTTTATTTATTTATGTAGTTTTTCTTTAGCTATATAATATCATTTGTTAAAGACTATAGTTTCGAAGGTTTGACCTTCATCATAATAAGACTTTTTAATGAAAAATATTTTATCTGATATTTTTCATGAGTTCAAATACCCAATTACGTGTACTTGAATTCGTTTTGCTATAATATAGCGAACTAGTCACATAACAAACGAATCGTTATATTACATATCCCTTTATTCCTAGACTGGGACCTGCATTCACAGATAACCTTCAATCGACCCGATCCCTTAAATTTCTTCTTCTTTTCACGCTCTACCCCGGACCACCATTGACGTAATTAAGGAGTTTTCCAAGGGAGGGGGGGGGGGGGGCAGCCGGCCAGCTGATTAGCCACCATGAGGTTTCAATTTCGGTAATCCGATAGAGATTAACTAACTTTTTTTGTAGAATGACAAATTTTGAAAATAACGAAATAATTTAATGAAAAATACAAAAGTGATGCCTTGTATTAATGGAGTTTCGATTTTTCTAGGAGGTCAATGAGTTTTGAAGAGGGGCACTGCACCCCTTGCCCCATCCCCCTAACTATACCCATGCGGACCACAGAGGTTGTTCTTTTTTGCTGCACCTTCTTCTTATCTCAATATCATTACAAAAAAGCTCTGCAAAACAAATTCTTTTAAATGATGATTTTTTTTTAACTTTTAAAAATAATTTTCAAAAATGTCATCTTTTGGAGACGAAAACTCAATTGAATTCTCTCCTATATTCAGGCCCTAATTTACTATATAGGCCAAATAGGCTCAAGCCTGAGGGTGAAATTTCTTGGAGGGCGCGACGAGAATGGTCAGACGTCAAAATTATTTTGAAATTGCTGCGTCTCGCACACCGAGTACCAATTGAGCATATGGGTAGATTATAATAATTTTTTGTATGGAGGATACTATGTGTAGTTCCTTTATACTAAATTGTTATCATATTTCACTTACAGAACTAACAAAAGGACGTCACTAGACTAAATATACCTATAAGGTTGAATAAAGTAAAAACAATTTTTCAAAATTTTCTTTACTTTATTTAAAATGTTTCACCAAGAACCCACACCATTCTCCCTTAACAAATATTAAGATTGAAGTTAAGAGTATTAGGATAAGTCGATAGTTTGTCTTGTTAGACCAGTCTCAACATGTAGACAGGCAGCCTAGTGTTATAAAATAAAATTAAAAAATAAATAAATAAAAAATATTTCACTTTGAACCAACACTACATACTTTAATCTCTAAATACCATTTATAATATATTTCCTATTAATCAAAAAATTGTTATTTTTAGGAATTTACTATTACCAGATGGTGTCCCAGTGGAAAGACAACGAGCGCGATTTATAGTAAGAATATACCGTGCGGATGGTTTGCCTAAAATGAATTCAAGTATCGTTGCCAATGTTAAGAAGGCTTTCACTGGAGAGTCGCATGATCTCGTGGATCCCTATGTGCAAGTATCATTCGCTGGACTTATGGTAATTTAATATCTTAAGCTAGGCACACACAGTCCATTTTCAGTCGACGCAACAATTTAGTTGTGTTGGTTTGAAATCGTGATGCATTATCAATGTATAACTAACTATAATTAACTAACTAAGCTCGATTTTTTTATCATAAGTGCTCATCGATCCCTTTTGATTAAACAATCGAGTTGATCTGCAGTTGTGTTGTGTATATGCACCTACATTAAACTTAATATATTTATGTCCATCAACTAAACTATCGCTCGACTGAAAATCGACTGTGTGTGCCTAGGCTTATTGAGCGAAACAAGCAGATTTTAAATTCTTATATTATTGAATAAATATTTAAATTTTAAAATTTCCCTATTAATCGATGGTTTTATTTAAAAATGTTGAATTTGTATTTTTTTATTTTAAAAATGTACAAATGTACATAGTGAATTTCTAAATGAATAGAAAAATAAATAAAAATCAAATTTTTCTTTAACATGAAATACATCTTTAAAAATTAAATACAGTAATACCTCGTTTAACGTTAGGGACGTGTTCATCGAGAACGTTACCTTAACCGATTCAACGTTAACGGAGGAAGAAATAACACGCAAAGGATAGGGATAGGTTACTAAATTGAAAAAAATATATATATATATTATTTCGTTTTTTATTTATATTTAATACATGCAAATAGGAACAATTGAAAACAGCTTTTCTTGACAAATTTTAAAGTATAAAATTAGTAGATATTACAAAATTAGTGGCTATAAGTAAATAAACTGGTATGTGACGTTGACCCATATCATCAATCCAAACAATTAACATCTCAATATTTTCTATAATGCTACTTTGCGTGCGGCAAATTTTTTCATTAGTAACGTTGTTGTTGTTTTCAACGGATGTTTTTATTTTCTTGGACTGGCTTACAATTGTTGAGATAGTTGAATAAGACAACCCTGTTTGTAGTGACACTTCACTCTTTTTTACATCTTTTTCTACTCGATTTATTATATTTAATTTTGTTTCTAAATATCGATTTTCGTGTGTTCTGCATTTTATTTTATATCAGTGTTTTCATAAACTATTTATATAACGTGCGTATAACGAATATAAGGTTATAGCAATGGCGTTATACCGAGGTTTCGTTAACAGAGGTAACGTTAAGCGAAGTATTACTGTACTTAAATATTTTTGCCATTAGGAAACAATACTCAATTTTTAATCCCTTTTCGTATATTTGAAAATTTTAAATTAAGTAGGTGCATTATCAAATGAAAGCAAAGAGGTCTCCTCTTTGGTGATCTTTCCATTGATTCTGGTTGAGGGTATAACATTTTTATTTTTCAAAATATTTCAAAACAAAAAACAAGTATTTAATATTTTTAATTAATCTATCGATTAATAAATTTTTTATTACTTTATGCATTAACCTATTGAAACCAGGACAAAGTCTGAAAAATTTCCATGACTTATAGTAATGGGAGTCTATAATTTACGACATTAAAACCAGATAGTAGAAAACGTAGTTGTTCATGAAACATACAATAATATAGCAACTAATAAACATTTCAAAACCATTATGACGGAATGGACAAAGATGAAACAAACGTAAAACTTTTAATTTGGATTTTTAATATTTTAAATTCTACCAATTTGTTTTTTGATAGCAAAGGTTCCAGAAGTGGACCAAAAGAATAAATTGTTGATAGAATAAATTCGAAACCACTGTTACTTTTTTAATTTGTATTATTTCAAAATTTCTCTTCTTAAACGTTCATAAAACATTTGACTAAAGAACAATATTAAATAAAAATTAAAAACTAAGTTTTAAATAGTAAATTTTCATATAAATATATTTCTTTTTCAGGGTAAAACATCAGTGAAAAAACATAGCTATGCTCCCGTTTGGAATGAACAGTTAGTTTTTACCGAAATGTTTCCACCACTCTGCCAACGGATTAAGATACAACTTCGAGATAATGATCCGGTCAATAACACCATTATTGGAACTCACTTCATTGACCTTAAGACAATCTCTAATGATGGCGAAAAAGGTATTATAGAAAATTGAAGTTTTTTAAATAATTATCACATCCATAAAATTTAATATACAAATAAATAATATTTATTTCGAGATGATACTCACACGATTAGTACCAACTAAACGGATGATAATAACATTTAAGATATCGTATAAAAAATGTGATCTAGATTTTTATTCAATATTTATATAGTTGGCTTCAAAGGGGGTGTCGAACGCCATAATTATTTAAAGAATAAGAAATATTAATTTTTCCCCACAATTAAGAATTTATTCTAATCCTGTAACGTTTAAATAGCGAGCAGAACCTTTCACGTACGCATACATGTAATAATCAGGATTGTCTGTGTCACTGTGTCCGGAATTGTTCGCTCTGAGTTGAGTTCGTCTGTAGGTAGAATGTATCTTTACGCGTTTACAGTGTTTCAGTCAGTTTGTTCCGTAAATTTCAGTTTTTGGTTAAAACACCTTTTCGTGCATATTTTTATTTATCACATAGCTTAGGTACCTTCAAAATTTTTTAGGTTTTTAAAAAATATTTGATATCATCATTATTTATTCAATCATATTTAAATTTTATAAAATTAATCCTAAAATAGCTAGAAATAAATTCCATAAAGAAAATATAGAAGAAAATCACGAGAGCGCTCCGACAAGAAAAAATGCAACAGATAAAACATAAGATATAAGATTTTTGCAAAAGTAGTGTTTTCTTAGAAAGTTATTGTATCAAGTTAGTTTTCAGTGCAGTTTTTAAAAAATTTTTTATCTCATATTTTATTTCTGAAATTAATTTGTAGGGTGATGGCAAGCTTAATGTTCTTTCGAAAACAGTAACACAAATGTGAACCTCCTAATACCCTATTTGACAATGCATAAATCCAGGGGTTGGGTGCATTGGCGTAATTAGGGAGTTTTCCTATGGGGGCGCCCTCTGGCTAGCAAGAGGCCCGCCGAAAGCGGGCGTCGCAGCTAGCATTCAAATAAAACAATCAAAATCGTTACATATATCGTATAGATTAATGCTTTTAAATCCATTTTAAATAAACTTCTCTTGATGATGCTTCTCGTGGACGCCAGGCTTATTATTGTTGATGGTATATTTAAATAAAATTATTTTATTTATTTATTTATTATATTATATAATCCTACATTTAAATGTATTAAACTTTAATATGTTAAAAGATAATCAATAGTGTAAAGTGAATTGACTTGATGAAGCCATAAATTTATTGTGTCCCTGATGTCAAGAGACGTCCCAACCAACATCTCGATATAACAATCCAAAACAATTATAAATGAGAAAGAAATAGATCTTTTTTTATCTATTTAATCTATCTTGAGGTTCTTAGTAGCTTTTTAATAAAAGAAAATAGCATTTTGATTAAGAATTTTGTGGTTTAAAAGAAATTCTACGAAAGGATTCAATTTCTTCTCTCCAGAAGCGAATCAACTAGAAATGGCAAAAAGTTTTATTTTTTTTATAATTAGATATTTATTCAAATCTATTGAATGTTCATAGCTCTGGGTTATTTTCATTTATATTTTATATCAAATGATTATTATTAGGAAATTTGCATTTTAAAGGGTAGTTTGTTTGAAGTCCAATTTGAAAAAACGCTAATAACTCTGTTGAAATTTTTTTAAAAAATATAAAATCATTAGATATTATAAAACAATTAATTATTAATAATTTAATTTAATTTTGAACGAAATCGTTTCAGTACTTTTTGAGAAAATCGTCAAAAACCGTCTATGAAAGGCCGTTTTAGAAACATTTTAAAATCCACCTCCATGTCACAAGTCAATGTTTTGTTTCATATGACTTTTTCAACTTTTTTTAAAGGCATTTCGTGCTTTCAAAAAATGGCCTTTTAAAGACGGTTCATATGGTTTTTTATCATTTTCTCAAAAAGTACTGAATCGATTTCGTTCAAAATTGAATTAAATTATTAATAATTAATTATTTTATAATATCTATTTATTTAATATTTAAAAAAAAAATTCTACAGATTTATTAGCGTTTTTCCAAATTGTACTTCAAATAAACTACGCTTTAAAATGCAAATTTCCTAATAATAATTATTTGATATATAATATAAATGAAAATAACACACATATGAAATTTCAATAGATTTGAATAAATATCTAATTAGAAAAACAATAAAACTTTTTTCCATTTCTAGTTGATTCGCTCCCGGAGAGAGGAAATTGAATCTTTTCATACAATTTGTTTTAAACCACAAAATTCTTAATCAAAATGCTATTTTCTTATATTATAGACATACTACTAACCTTCAGATAGATGAAATCCATAAAATAAGATCGCTTTCTTTTTCATTTATATTTTTTTTTGGTCTGTATATCAAGAGGCTGGGTAGCAAGTCACCCGACATCAGCGAGTCATTTATTGTTACGGTTTTCCAGCTTTTTACCATTTTCTTAAAAACTAATCAATCATTTTCGTTCAAAATTAAATATAATTATTAATAATTAATTGTTTTATAATATTTATTAATTTCATATTTTAAAAAATTATTTAAAAGTAGTAATTAGCGTTTTTTTTCAAATTAGACTTCAAATACAAATTAAAGTTATATAGTCTAGAAAAATTTTAAAGTCAAAAAGTTGGTAGATATAATAACTTTTTCGATGCCCCTTTTACCATTGAATTCTCAGTTCATTTTCCATATTGTTGAGGGTGTTTGAAAATATTTGAATCTTGGGTGGATCAACTTAAATTTTATGAAATATTGTATCGACAACAAGTGCATAATTCTGATAGAAGTGGATAACAAATAGAGTGTTGCGACACACTATTGGTTTTTGGTTGCAACCCTTCTTGACCAGAGAAAGGTTGGCGATTTGTAGTTTTATCTCGAAGATAGATCCCCGTGACTTGGTCTTGGTAACGCGCCCAAGCGATTCGGCCTGTTTAAGCCCTGGTGCTGATTTGAAGAGGGAGAGATTGTTCAAAGAAAGAGATTATTTCATATTGGTTTATTTTTATTAGTAAATTATAAATACACTTGTCTCCAAAACTGATGGCTGGAGAGCCTCATCTCTTAACTCCAAATTAACAACTGCCTCCAAGTGGATTCCAGCTTCGACTTCAAACTAGAACTCTCCCCAACTCTGTCAGCTGATTCAAAACCTGCCTGTCATTTCTGGGAGTTTCCACAAGAAATCTTCCCGATTCGTCAATTTCCTAATCAGTAGGAGTACATTTTAATTTTTGACCACTCCCTTTTTTAAGGGAGGGACTTCAGGAACCACGTGACCTTCCTTGGGAATATTCCATTTAGAACTCTTTTTGAAATATCATTTTTTATACAAACATATAAGAGCAAGTAGATTTATAATTCACTGTCAACTAGATATATGACTTATTTCCTATCATCATATAATCTTGACTAAGACCCAGGGGTCAGCCAAAAAGAGCGGAAAAGGAGATATATAGGGGGTGCGAAAAGCACTCGGGTCCGGATATGCACAGAGAGGACCTCAGTCTGGTTGCAGGGACCTTAATTAAAAAAAAAGAGGATTCCTTTAAGAATTCAAACAAGATTTACAACAGCATTTCCTGTCGTCGACAAAATTATTGACGGGCATAACAAGAGCTCAAGTTTATTCAGAAAAACAACAAACAAACCACAGAGAAACCAATCTAGAAAAACTTTGCAAAAACCAAATTAACACAGGTGTAATGTTTTTTTTTACTTTAATTAAATTCAAAAGTAAATCAACAACAACCAACTGAACTAAGAATCGAAACGAAATTTTTTTTAATAAAAATTATAAATCATCAAAATTATTGTTTTTTAAATTATGATCTTCAGAAACTTCTTCCAACTAAACCTAACTATTTAGCCAATGTTCCCAAATTTTACCTGTTTTAGGGTTCCTGCCAACTTTTGGACCTGCGTTTATCCATCTTTATGGTTCCACTCGTGATTATAGCTTAATTGATGAACATGCGACTCTGAATGCTGGACTTGGAGAAGGTGTTTCCTACAGAGCGAGACTTCTGATAGCTATTCGTACAGAAATTACCGACAGTATAGATTTATCGCCAAGCGCTGTTGAACTGGAGCCAACATTTCCAATAACAGAGGTAGAATGATGTCTTATTATTTCCAATTACTTTTAAAATCTGATCAGTTTTCCTTTCGTTAAATAAATTAAATCATATAGTATTTCTTTTTTAAAAATTATTTATTTGATCTTTCACATCGCGAATTTTATTTTAAGCAAAGATTAATCTTTGTCATCATAGTTTCACTTTAGTTATTTGTTTGAATTATTAAAATGGAATGTCTACAAGTTACTATATAATAGATGTTGCATAATAATTTAAATTTACCCAAAACGATCGGAAACTCTGTTTGTGGTGTCGAAGTATTATTATTACTTTAACGTTTTTATTTTGCTTATTGCTTTAAGAAAAATATGTGAAGTGTAAAGAAAAGTCATATTCAAGCATGATGAATTTTTTCTGATTGTCTCGATTTGGATACACATATAAGTCGTAGAAAGTTAGTTCTGGTGCCATATTTTTTTTTTTTTTTTTCAAAACGAAGCATCTATTAGATTTTGGGCTTTTTATTTTCATAACTTTCCTACCGCATCAAAAATCAAATTTTCTTATCTAAATATATCGAATGATTGTAATTAATGAACTGAAATTTGGCACATATTTTCATTTTACTAAATTTCTTCTTTCTATCAAGTTTCAACTTTCTAGCTTAAAACGTTTATCGACGAAAAATCGTCAAATCACTAAAATTTGCTAACACCATAGAGAAAATTTGATCACTCCAAGAGGGATCAAACGCGACGGAAACGACCACTATGAACAGCTCACATATTCAGACGGTTTGGGAAATTTTTATTCTCGCTAGACAACAGTGAAATTTGTTTGCATTAAAACTAACTAAATTTGGAGAGCCTCATTTTATAAAGAGTTCATGTCAAAAATGTTTGAAGAAGCAACGTCGCTGCGATTATTAGGAAGTGAGGGAACTCAACGTCAAGGATTTTTTACTTATAAAACTACTCATTTCAAATTCATTTTTCTTCTAAACCTCTACCATAAAACATTCATAACACAAACAAATATCAAGAGTAAAAGATAAAATCTGGATTGTTGTCATTCAATTCACTAATTATTAAAAAAAATAATGTGGAATTTATTTAAATTTAATTAGTAAAAAAAAAATAAAAAATATTAATAATAATAATCTTTGCTTAGACATCCTATGCAAAAAATGAAGAGTTCTTTCTTTTCGCCTCTGTAATGGAAGCCACAATGATCGACAAACGCTTAGGAGATAAACCTATCTTTTTTGAATTAAGTATTGGAAATGCTGGAAATGCTATTGACGGCCATAATGAACCTTCCAGAGACCAAGCCGATTCCGACTCGGATGACAATTTAGGTAACGATACAAAACTTTTTATTATCTTATTTAAACATTTTTTATAAAAATGATATATTTTTTTTTTGTGAAGAAACGGTGGTGACATCCGGGGATTCGTGTGTGAATGGCGGAAGTGCCTCTTGGCAGAGCACAACCCCTCCAATAAAGCCCATGACCCATGATCGGAGTTCATATTATTTTCTACCCTATTGGGATGATAAACCTTCTATGCATGTACGAAGTTGCTGGCCGGATCATCGCCGTCGAATGTACACTAGTAACGTTCTCAGCAAAATTGCAGATAAATTAGTGAGTTATATCAAATCAAAATGTAAAATATTCATTTTACTTTTGTATTTCATAAATAATTTGTTCATTACATAATACTTCATTCTTGACTTTATAAACAAGCAAATTAAATATTTAAAAAAAAACAGTTAAATTTAGAACATTTAATTAATTATTGGAAAATTCACTACACTTAATTTGAGATGTTATTAATATTTTTTCTTATATGCTAAAATGCTGCCCGATCTTTTTGCACTTTGTTTCATTACCTAAGAGACCGAATACAAAGCTTCTTGTCGCATAAAAAAATACCCATAATGTTACGACAACACTTTAAGTTTTTGGTTGCAACCCTTCTTGACCAGAGAAAGGTTGGCGATTTGTTGATTTATCTCGAAGAAGTTCCCCGTGAATGGTCTGGTAACGGTCCCAAGCGATTCGACCTGTTTCAGGCCTGATGCTGATTTGATAGTAATTGAAGTAGAGAAGGAAAGAACATTTATTTAATATCGATTATTTTTATTAGTTATTTTATAATTAATACATTCCTCCATGCTGATGGCTGGAGAGCTTAAAACTCGTCTCTCAACTCCAATTGACAACTGACTGACCCAACCGGGCTTCAGCTTGGAACTCCCAACTCTCTGACTGACTCAAGACTGCCTCTGGAAATTTCCCAAAAAGCCAATGAATTTATAAATCAACATCTGGGACTAAAAGACATTTGACATTTATTTACGACTCGCTAGAAATGCAATCGTAAAGACCCTTCCCTATTGTAAAGTTCGAAAAATAAAAAGGGATGCCGACTGCCAAAATATTACCCTTAAGAATAATTATATTTATTTAAGGAAAAAATTATCGACGGGCACAACAATAATATCTCAGATTAAGTAGAGAACAACCCGTAATTGCTTCAAAAAATCAAATCCTGCTTTTATGGGAAAATTAACTTTTAATTTAATAAAATAAACTAGATGTTTTATGATAAATTTTGCTTCTTTCCATACAATATTTGTTTTCTTCAATTGTAGTTTGTTTTTTTCTTATTTATTTAAGGGGAATCGGGTGACCATGAATTTTAGCATTACTGCTTGCCCATCATTGTCCTGATGACGATTTTTGTGCAGGAGGTCCAAGCTCAATCCATGTTTCAAAATGAATAAACATTTAACTGGCTAAAATCTCCTCGCTCCTCCACTAACACTTAATAAATTTATCCTAGTACATACCCACTACCTAAATGAATAATAGTATCCGAGGCCAACCAAGTAAAAAAAAATTATTTAACCATGAATATAAATATTATGGTAATTATTAATTCTTGTTTTCAACTCTAAAATGTTTAACACTCACTCCCGGCCCAGATCTTCAATTGACAACCATAAAAAGATCAAACTATTAATTATAAGTATAATGTAATAAAATTACCGGAAAGCCCAAAATATTAATTAATTTAACTATTCTTCTTGTATCTGGCTAAATAAATTCTTTTTTTGCCAGGAAGAAGGGTTAAGTGAAGTGCATACTCTTCTTGAACTTGAAGATCCAGGTGCAGAACGTCGTCTTCGGACATGTCTTGAAGAATTAGCCTCAGGCTCTGCTAAATTCGTGGCAATTATGAAAAATGCGGCTGCTGGAACTGGAGTGGGAAAAACTAAACTGGACAAAGAAAGAGCAAAACTTTGCCAACGAGAAATGGTAAACGTTTTATTTTTTATTTTGATAATATAAAACATCAATTTCATGTATTTATTAGTTATCTTAAAATGTCAAGAGTTATATTCCAAACCATTGATACAAAACTATTGATTTCGATAAATCATTCTTTGTAAGACGAAGCTGTTATGAATTCAGTGCTTTAAGACAGTTGTCCTTAATAAAACGTATCCTGTAATATAATTAAAAGATGTTTTTTAATTTAAATTTGGCCACTGCATCCTACCTGAATCTACAAGTAATTTCTTGAATTTTTCTTCTCTTAAATCATCTGTTATTTATTTATATTTATTTAGCAGAGTAGAGGTTCCCAAACTGTGCGCCGCGCCGATTTTGGGAGCCGCGGCCTCTTCACAGGTGCGCCGCGAAGCTTAATAATTAATTGATGCAAGACATTTGGCCTAACTAGACAAAAAACAAAGGGAGAAGCTAAAAAATTTATTTATTATTTATTTTCATCTCTTACTTACGATTAGACATACATAAACAGAAAAAATTTAACTTTGAAACCCTCAAAAAAATGGTCCCCCCTGTGGTCTGAATTTTTGATTTTCATAGAAAAATAAACTATTAATTCCCAAGATATTTTTATCGATTCTAATACAAGAGTATCTTAGAGAGACCAAATACGCTATTTGTTTTGATATATGTACTTTTACTTAACAATGCTACTATTGTAAATAGAGAGGGAGAGAGAGAGAGAAATATAAATATTACCACCAATTGTATTAAACCCAATTTTGTCAACTACTTATCTGTTGTAAGAGTAGGCCCCCTCCTGTGCAGCCAAAATAAATAATATATAATAGGGCGCCATGGAAAAATTTTAATTGAAAAAAAGCGCCGCGACTCTGAAAAGTATGGGAACCCCTGCACTAGAGAGTTTCGGGCATGAATGAAAATGAAGTTGAATTAATTTTATTGACAATTTCCATAAACTAAAATGATATTTCTACTTAGGTTGATTAACCACTAGTGAGCGAAATTGTTAAGTGAATTTATATAAATTTATTAAAACTATTATAATTTATAAAAATTATCAGATTTTTTTTTATTTTAAATCAGTAGACGGATAAAAGTGTCCTTATATAGATTTATTTCAATAGTGGGATAACTAACCCTGGAAGTTTCAAAGACTATAAATTGTACTTAATAATAATAAATAAATAAATATTTATTCCTCGACTTGGTTAGAGGCACAAGTCCTCGGTGGCTAGGTCCTCCAAACATCAATACAATTTAACTACAGCAATTTAACAAATAATAAACAAGTAGGTAGGTACAAAAAAAAAAAATAAAAATAAAAAATAAATAAAAAAAAATGTATGCTCATTACTTAGACACTTATGAGTTTTGCAAGAATAATTAATAAATTGAGAATTTTCATAAATGATTAATTTAAGTATTTTTTTTTATTTTTTAGGAACATATTGGAACAATGGCGCGGAACCTACGGGCGGTGGTTACTAAAAATTCTGTGAAGGAACGATATAAAACCGCAAATTCTTATCTTCAAAAAATAAAATTTATCATTGAAGATGTAAGTTTATTTTGAATTAATTAAATTTTTTTCTTAAATTAAGCGATCCATGGGGCCCCCTATTACTTACTAGGAACTAATTTATTTTAATATCGATGCTAGCAGATCACATTGTATTTCTTTTAGAGGGGCCCCATTATCCTAAAGTGGCCAGGCCCTGCAATAGGTTAAAGACAGGTCTGTTTCTAATACTCAGAGAGAAAAAAATGCATTCTGTTTGATCCCGAACTAGAGGCGATATGGATATGATCCCCTTGATATTTTCCCATGTCGCGCCCCCACACGACAAAGCCTGTGCTGTCTAGTGGATCTTTTACCCGCCCCCGGACATTTTGCCTACGCGTGGCCCGAGGGGTGAACCACGATTGGAATTAGGTGTACACCGTCTTTGGAATTATTTGGAATTACTTTAGAATTCATTAGATAATCTATTGTCATCTATTGTCTTCTACTTGGAAATGAAAGTGGAAGTGGAAGTAGGTGTACACGATTTTAGGTCGCGGTTCACCCCTCGGCGTGGCCTATCGCTCCCTTCTCCCTTGCTACAGTAGAACTCCTATAGTTGTACTGTGCCCTTCCCAAGACAGTTGTCATTCGTTCGCCAATGCCGGAGGAACTCATGCACAAACAAAGTACTTTATCGCTCGCACCCCGGCCGCTGCAACCAGCACTGACTGATTATCCACAAGGCAAACTAGACACGTGCCTAGGGCTTATAAAGGGGCTCGCGAGGAAGTATTTAAACGAAAAAAAATTAAATTAATTAATTATATATAAGAAAAAATTTTGCCGCTTTTAAAAACTCTTTCAATTCAAATTGATATACATTTGTAGCATTCATAATTTGTCTCTTAAAAATTAAACATCTCTTGGCGAAGGCGGCTCTTATCAAAGGACATAGGGGAACAAATAATACGGCGGCGGTGTCGTTTGACAATGAACTTTAGGTATAGTAGCAGTAAGGTTTAATTTACTTTGATAACATAGTAGTGTTACATTATTTATAAAATAAAGAATAATTTAAATCAAATTATTTGACAATTTATCTGTTGATACTTTTATTTATTTAGCTGTTTGTAAATAAAATTTAATTATATTTATTCACTCTTAATTAAAAATATTCGATTGCTAGATGAGAAAATTTTTAACCGACTTCAAAAAAGGAGGTTATCACTGTGACTGATTTTTTTTGTGTCTATGATTTCTTCGTCAATTATGAACCGATTTCGATGATTTTTTTTTTCATTGGGTATAGTCTACTTCCCGATTGGTCTCGTTATTTTTCATTGGTATTGTACCTTTTTTGATATGTATGTTCAAACATAACTTCTTTGTTTATGGACCGATTTCAATGATTCTTCTTTTTTTGGAAAGGGGGTACCTTAGGGGCGGTTCCATATTAATTTGGTCAAGTTCTAATGATATGATCAATGATGAAATAACGTAAATCTCTAATTCTTATGAGCAAAGAATCAAAATTATAATAAATAAAATCTTTTATAAAAAAAAACAATCTTAAAACGTTAATTTAAAACCCGCCAACGTTTCGAGTGTATTTCTATATTTATGAATTGAATTTTTTATCATTTTCTGATTCATTCGCCCGACGCTTTCTCCTACGAGATGCATACAAAATATTATCTTAAGTCACTATTAATAACATCACTAAAAAGAGAACAATAAAAATAATTTTTATTAAAAACAAAACAAAACCGACTTCAAAAAAATTCAATTCAACAAATAAAATAAGAATAACTCAAAAATAAAATAAAATACACTAAAAGGTATAAAATAATTATCTAATTTAGTTACAAATAAACGACGAAATTTTTACATGAAATCACTTTTTAAAGTCGATGCTAAATAAACTATATAAGCGAGCTTACTCTCCAAACGTACTAAAAAGATCCGTCGAGTGCGATTCATAAAATGAATATTTTTGGCACCGACTTCAAAAAGTGATTTCATGTAAAAACTTCGTCCTTTAGTTGTAACTAAATTAGATAATTATTTTATACCTTTTAGTGCATTTTATTTGATTTTTGAGTTATTCTTATTTTATATGTTGAATTGAATTTTTTTGAAGTCGGTTTTTTTTTTTATAAAAATTATTTTTTATATATTATTTTGTAAATTGCATTCTCAAATAATTTAATTGTCAAATATCGAAAGTTTTATTTTTTTCTCCAATTATATTAACATTTCTCCTTTTTTTTTCTTTTTCAGCCACAACAAGCAATGCCTGATATTTTCATCTGGGTGCTCAGCAATAATAAACGTGTTGCTTATCAACGAATACCTGCACGAGAAATTATCTATTCAACGGTGGACGAAGAGAGTGGCCGAGAATGTGCACGCGTGCAAAGTCTATTTCTAAAAGTATTTATATTTCATATATAAAGTAATTTATAATTAAAACTCTTCCATTTATCAACAGATAAAACAAGATTATTATAAAAAATAACTAATTGTCTAAATATATGATTTCTCATAAAGCTCAAACTTTCCAGAAAAAATTGTATTATAAAGATGTATTTTTACAAAGTTTAAACTATCGTGCTAAAACAGCTGGTTGAGAAAAAATTGCAAAATCAGTAAATTTTGTAAAAAGTATAACTCTAATGTTTTCACTTTTCCCCTTAATTTTTTATCTTAATAAATTCACTGATTTTGATCTCAAAAGCTCTACTATAATGTGATTAAAAAATAATTACCATATACATACACAGAAACACATTTAGCGCTTTCTCGAGTTTCCTGTGAGTCATACAACCCTAATCTATCGAGTATCTCCGCTTGCATAACTTCCAGGCTCTTCCTTCGTTAATTATAAAAGCCTGAGAAATTCCATCTCATTTGCAATAACCGTATAGAAACGCAAAAATTAACTCATAACTCTCAGGCTTATAAGATTATATTATAAATTATGTAACAACTATTTTAAATTGTTTTAGCTTCCTGGCAAAAGAGGAATCGGACCAAGTGGATGGACAATTCAAGTCAAACTTCAACTTTATATGTGGCTTGGTTTGACGAAATATAAAAAGCATTTCTTCTCGGGTCTTCCAAGAGGCTTCGAAGCTTCCCATGAAATACGAAATGCAGAACGTCCAAGAAGCTTGCCTCCTTCAGTCATTCATTATCTGGAAAAACATGTAATCCAATTGAAATTTATATATAGATATATAATTTTTTACCATATTGTACTCATTAAATTTAGAAATATTTGTTTTGAAATATTTATTTTATGACGGAGAGAAAAATTAAAATAAGAAATAGAAAAACCAAATGTAAATATTATTATGTTGTTAATCGTATTGCAATAAAAATTTTAAAGGCGAGTTTTATCTTTTTGATATTCATTATTTAACTCGCTTGTTTGTTAAGTAAATCTCAAAAACAATGTGTCATTTTGTTCTTGATAAATAACTTAACATTTTAGTCTATGAAAGGCAATTTGATAAATCTAATAATTACTGAGATATAGACGAGATGAAAAATTGACTTGACCAAATTTTGAAATTTCTGGACCTAAAAATCCATTATATCTAATTAATTATTAGTTGTATAAAATAATGTTTTACATTAGATGAAATATTATGACTTTTATTGTGGATAAAACAACACATTTATTTTGAAATTCGATTATTAAAAAGCCGAGTTTTGACCTTAAGTCAATTTATAAAATAGAAAATTCATGTTACAATGATAACATTGGAACTGAAATCACGGGCTTAACTCGGTTGTTTGTCAAGTAAATTTCAAAAATAATGTGTCATTTTGTTCTTTATAAATAACTTAACATTTTAGTATATGAAAGGCAATTTGATCAATCTAATAATTGCTGAGATATAGACGAGTGAAAAATTGACTTGACCAAAATTTTGATATTTGTGAACACATTGAAACTGAAATCCCGGGCTTAATCGTTGGTTACTTTTCAATGACTATTTCATCATCCCTACTTCTCATTTTATTTGTATATGTACATTGGTATAGATAAGGAATTATTTTTGTTTTAATTTCAAAAAAACTCATGATATTGATTATTAGAACTTTTTGATAAAAACCACATTATGCACTAGTGTATATTTATGTATTTATTATCTTCACTACATCTGTGATCGAAACGCCGTTGTATATTTATTGTTTATTTTATTAATAAATTTATTTAATAGTGCATAATGGGGGTTTTATCAAAAAGTTCTAATACTAATTACCAGTTTACCAAAAAATTATATTTTATTTTGAATTACAAACTTTTCGAAACTTAGTCTTGACGAAAAATTCTAGTAAACAAGTCCCTTTTCAAATTGTTAACATTTTTTGGAATACTTCTCCCATTAAAGACAAACTTATGAATAAATTTTTCATATGTAATCGGCTTATGTTTGTTCCCAGACATTTCAACTTCGAGCCCATATGTACCAGGCTCGGTCCTTGATTGGTTCCGACGCCTCTGGACTTTCAGATCCATTTGCCAGAGTGATCGCTGGAGAGTATGTCAAAGTAACTCAAGTGATTGATGAAACACTCTCTCCTACTTGGGATGAACTACTAATATTTGATGAGATTATGGTGTTTGGTACAAGAGATTCGATTAAAGAAGATCCTCCAGCCGTCATCATAGAAGTCTTTGACCAAGATAAAGTGGTACGTTTTCTATTAAGGTCTTAATTATCTTTAGCCTGATAATCTAATTAAATGCTTTCAGGGAAAATCAGAATTTATTGGCCGAACAGTAGCAAGGCCTCATGTGAAATTGCTAGAAGAACCATACGCGAAACCTCTCTTTCCACCTTCTCTTCAATGGCACGAACTAACAAGAGGACCTGATTATGCTGGAGAACTTCTTGCAACATTTGAACTCCTACAGGTAGTTATATAACTTCTTGAAAAACAAAATTATTTATAAAACAAATTATTTTTATTTTTGAAATTCCAGTTATCTCCTAATAAAGATTTATCGACTCTTCCTGATTTACCTGAACCAAAAATGATAAATATGGGATTAGGTCAAATTGAACCTGAAGATATTGGACCAATGCTTCCTGTCCCTGAAGGGATTCGACCTACATTATCCAAATATAGGTGAAAAAATTACATATTCTCTAATTCATGAATGAATGTCGAAATATTTATTCAGAAAATTATAATAAAACGTCTGTTTGTAGAATTGAGGTCCTCTTCTGGGGACTTCGGGATCTCAAACGAGTACACTTGATGACTGTTGATCGGCCTCGTGTTGATATTGAATGTGCTGGACACATTCTCTACTCGTCTGTCATTCAAAATGCAAAGAAGAATCCGAATTTTAGTACACTTGTGAAATTTCTTGAACTTGAATTATACTCATTTTTATTTATTATTAATATTTTATTTTCAAAATTGAAAATATTATTCAAATTCATTCAAGTCTGGTCAGCATGAAAACCAGATACCTAGATATAAGAAATAGAAGAATATAATATAAAATAGGACAGTACACAGATTAAGAATGAAGGATTAAGACATGAAGGACATTAAATATAATTTCTTTTTTATAATGCCTGTTGGTCTCCTTCGAAATGGGCATAATATTTCCTAGTAGTTCCATCCTACGAGTATGTTTTGACAACCGATAAACAGATTCTGAATAACTCTATAATGTCTCAAAAGAGCAATTTTAATTTATCCGATAAACCTGCAAATTTTATTTAAATACTTTTGTCTAATATTTGTAGAAAAGTATTATTTTAGATTAATAAGATTAATTAATTATTAATTATTAATTAATTAATAATATTTAAGATTTATAAGAACGAAGTTCGAATTATTATTTGGGGACTGTTCATTATTTTGATTTGTTCTTCTATTACTTAGGATCTACTCTATTTTAAATTTCTTTAGTTTTCAGAAGCTTGGATTAAAGTTCTATTCAAATTGATATAAATATATAAATTTTTAGTTGTGATTTTTGAATTTTCTTTTACTTTCTAAATACTTTGGGACTATTTCCTATAATTTACAAGTATATTTCCTATCAACACTAAATAATATTAAATTAACTCTTTATAATTTCTAGGAATTGCCAGAACAGGAACTTTATCGTCCACCATTAACAATTCGTGCAGTAGATTGTCGAAGCTTTGGACGATATACTCTAGTTGGAACGCATACAATAAACTCAATACATAAGTATATGTATAATCCAATAACAAAAAGGGATAGAGAAGCAGAAGAGCGAAAGCGATCATTACAACAATTGCAAGGTAAAATCTAAATTTTATCACGTGTTTTATATTATTTAATTTTAAGTTTACAAATGAATAATTTTGAGACAAGTAGCTGTTGAAGAGGACAATTTGAATTAGAAATAAAATTTATTGAGGAAATTGGAGTATGTTTATGGGGAACTATGGGTTAATAATTAATTAATATTAACAGGATCAAGTGGGGGGTCAGATAGGCTAGGCGGTAGCATGACAGCGAGCTAACCAGGGGACCCGGGTTCGAATCCGACTCGAGGCATCCAGCTAAAATCTGACCCCGAGGGTAGAGAATAATTAAAAAAAAAATATAACTAGTATCGTAATTTGGCTTTTTGGTATTAATACCCAAAAAACTAATTACGATACAAAAAAAAAAAAAAAAAAACAGGATCAAGTACACAGTTAAGGAGAGATAGTGTTGTAATTTTGTTTTTTCTTGAAATATTCGTCATTTTTAGGCTTGTTTAATTATACCCAAGCAAAGCCTATGTATTTAAAGAATAATTATTATATTAAAATGTTTCACCTAGAACCAACACCTAACTCCTTAAAAGTTATTATTCGTTGGTTTACATAAATATTTCTTCCATCATAGCTCAAAAATGGCTCATGAAATTAAAATAAAATTTTGTTCCTATTCTAATTTAATCAAAACACATTTCTACTGATATTAGGTTCTTGTGTTTGCTCTATGAAGCATCTTCCTAAGGACGTGGTTTATGGCAAATAAATAACTTGAGCCAGGCTCAGACGACTCGTGTACTTGGCAAGTACACCAATATTTGCGTACTTGGCAAGTATATCAGCTTTCTAAATAGCCATAGCAAGCAGGGAGCTCACACCACGTGTACAGTTTACAAGTACGCCAGCTCGAACATTTAGTCAAGTAATGAATAGTAAGGAAATAAAAGCAAAATTATTTGTGCATTTCGTTTGAGCGCCTCAATGAGTATAGACGAGTCTGTACTTGGCAAGCGTACAAATAATTGTGATCCCTTTGACTCGGACCATTTTTACCGCCAGAAAATGGAAACGCGACGAGTGACAAATAATTGTACAAGTAAACCACTCACACAACGTGGCAAGTATATACCAATAATAAATATTTGCCAAGTAAACGAGTCCTCGGAGCCCGGCTTTAGAGAATAGACACTCTGTTATTTAATTTAGGGCATTAAACTCACTTTAGAATATTCCTTAAAAAATGGCTAAAGACTACGAGTAGAGTAATAGATATTTAGCATGGAGGAATTTTTTTAATGATATTATAAATATGCAATAAGTGTTACACTAAGAAGGTACAAGGCTGACTTATGCATCATAGAAAGAAGAATGAAAGAAACTGAAATCGAATCGGATTCAAAGCTGCATGGAGGTTGTAAGATTCCAGAAAAAATGGAGTTTCTGTCTATAGAACTCATTGGGATAAATTAATGGGTTTGTTTAATTTTTGTAAAATTTCACCACGAAGAAATGATTTTTCGTTGAAAACAATTTATTATTTTTATTTTACTCGTTTCATAGTGATTTTTTGTAAAGGTGCAAATTGTAGTTTTAACACTTTATTACTTTTTCAGCCCCTGACGCACTGGCGGCACCAAGCTGCACTTATGAAAGGGATTCGAATAAGGAAACCAGTCCATTACTTGCGAAAAATACAACCATCCTTTTTGAATTTGTAAGTTTTTTTATAATTATTTAAGAAATAAAAATAATATAATGAAAATTACATAAATATGAATTTCACCATAAATCTACTACATATACATCAAACCTTAATACGATCTTCATATCTCTTAATCTTTCCCTAGGTTTAAAAATAATTAATAAATTATTATAGCTCTAGACACTTATAATGGTCTCTTTTGGTCTCTTTATTCATTAGCGATAACACAAAGTAAAAAAAAATAGTATTTTTAAAAAAGATATTAAAATAATTTAAATTTCAGAATTCTGAACGAATACCGAATAAAAAAGAATTGAAAACTGAAGTAAACAAAAAAAGAAAGCAGAGTATGGAATTTGAGATGGATTCCGATGATTCCAGCTGTGACTGGTGGACGAAGTATTTTGCATCTATTGAAGCAATGATTGAGGTAAATATTCTAAAAAGTACAACTATATTCGAAAGTCTTAAAAATACTTTTCATTTATTTTTCGTTAAAGTTCTATGATTATGCTGGAAATTCTTGTTTTAAATTTCATAAAGATACCTTATTGTTTTCCTGACATAAAATTTTTAATATGAGAGCTCCGATGCTCCAATTCATGGTTTATCCACAAGGCACTTAGGTATCTTATTCATGAATAAATTAAAACAAACTGTTATGTTTGGCAAATATTCTCAAACATATAATAATAAAGGCATTTCTATTATAGATTTATTTATCTTAAAAAAAAATAACTAAGAGGCCAGTATCATATAAAAACCGAAATAATAAAAATTTTATCTGATATTTATTCTCTGTTATTTGTCAAACATAAAAAGTCGGCAATTGACCAATTCGATTACAATCACCACTACTCTTCATCAGTAAACGTCCGATGGAAAATTGACAGGACATATTATATTTTAAACATCAAGATCCTTTAGTGGTGGTAATAATTTTTACCTCACCTCTAGGTAAAAAAACCCGCAGAGCCAACCTCCAGCAGACATCATAAACTTAAAATCATTTCAAAGGAAACAAGTCAATCTAAAAGAATAATCAAATAACAATTTATAATTTTTACTTTGCTTTCTTTTAGCGAGCTCATTTATATTTAATTTATTATCTCCACTCTCATAAAGATCAAAGAATCTTTGTTCTTTTAGAGAAACTATCTAATTAAAATTTATTAATTTTACAAATTTTATCTAGCAGACAAGTGTGAAGAATGAGTTATTTTATTACATCTAGTTTGTAATTAATTGAATTATTAATGTCCATTTGTAAATATACAAATAAATACACTCCTTGTATTTATCTTTTCCATATAACCCAATCACTGTCCACTTTTCCAGCGGATATGCATTGTGAAGAGTAGCGGTAATTGCAATCAAAATGGTTTATTGTCGACTTATGTCTGTCAAATAAAATAGAATAAATAAGAAATAGAATTTTTATTTTTTCGTTTTACATATGATACTTGCCCCTTAGCTATTATTGTTAAATTAAAAATATTAGAGCCATCATACACGTTTTCTTTAAATAATTTTTTTTATTATTTGTTTCATTCTATTATCGATCTATTAGAGATTTTTAAAATTCTATTTCTTATTTATTTTATTTTATTTGGCAGACATAAGTTGACAATAAACCCTTTGCATTTACCGCTACTCTTCATCGTTGCAGATCCGCTGGAAAATTGAAAAACCAAGCCCTAATATTTTATTTTAAACATCGAGATCATTTACATCTAGTTTGTAATTAATTGAATTATTAATATCCATTTGTTATAATTATAAATACCCTCCTTGTATTTTCTTTTCCATGTAACCCACTCACTGTCCACTTTTCCAAAGGAAATGCATATGAAGAGTAGCGGTGATTCGAAACGGTTTATTATCAACTTACGTCTGCCAAATAAAATATAATAAATAAGAAGTAAAATTTTTTCGTTTTTCATATGATACTTGCCCCTTAGCCATTTTTTTAAATAAAAATATTATCCCCAAAAAACACATTTTGTTTAGATAAATTTGTTTATTATTTGTTTCCTCAAAAGGAGAGTATCTTTTATATTATTCTAATTAATCATGTTATATCTTTAAAACGGTATGGTTAATCTTTTTGAAATTTAAATATTGGGTTTCTTAAGTATTTTTTTTTCGGAACCCTAAGAAATAATTTCTACCATGTTATATCTATTACCTAAAATAAACAAATAAGATATTAACGAAAATGATGAAAACTTTATTTTAAAAGGATTATTATTTTTTATTTTTTTTTATTTTTAGGAAAGCAAAGAGGCGAGAAAAGAGTTGGCCTTAAGTCAACAACAAAATGGATCTCTGGTAGTCAGTGTAACGGATGAAGGAGGAGGAGGAACATCGCCTAGAAAAGAAATTACCTGGAATGGTGTGTTACCAGCTGGAAGTGCTGGAGATCCCGGAGGGGGAGGGAAAAAAAAGCATTGTACATTAAAAAGTGCTGCAACTGCAGCAAAATTGGTGTCAAGACTTAGTCCCAAGAGTATGCGACGGAAAGCCGAAATTAAAACTGCTTTGATGAAAGTAAGATAAAAAAATAATTATTTATTAATAATTAAACATGGTTGGACATTAAAGAGTATCTTCGAGATTAATTATTATTTCAAAATAAGAACAGTACTCAAACAAACGCTATAGTTTCATTATTTACTCTATTATATGTCTGTTTTAATATTAATCATCCTTATAAACAAAATAAGGGGGTTTTGCTCTAAAAGAAAGCCTTAATTGGTACCTAAACATCGAAAAATTATATTTTAATAATTACTTTTTGCAAATGTCTGTACATTTAATTTGAAATTAAAATTTGAAATTAAATTTTGTAAAATTCACACTGTCAGCTTTAATAAGTATTCAATATATATTTTACTAAACAATCTCGAATGAATCCACTGAGCTTAACATTTATTAAGATTTACATTAATTTTTTTTACATAGTCATAAAAGCAGGAAGATTTCGTACATAATTTGATGAAAACAGCCATTTATATTAAAATTCAAATAATTAATTAAAATTCTATTTTATTATTAATAATCTTTATGATATCATATACTCAATTTGAAATTAAATTTTGTAAAATTTACACCGTCAGCTTTAATAAATATTCAAATATATCTATTACTAATCAAACACGAATGAATCCGTCTTAGTAGCAGATATGATATTACAGAAAATTTCCTATAAAAAATTCTTTAATACACACTCTTTTAACCATTTAACTTGACATGATCAAAGCACCGGTTTCCATAGGATTACCGAAGAACTGATGTTAAGATGTATCTCGGTTTGTTCTCATTGGAATAGAAGTAGGAGTGCGAACCCAGTAGCGGTCTTATATACATGTATATTTTGGGTTCATAAGCAAAAATATCAAATTCTCACTTCGCTACGGCTCCTATGTTGTAGTTATGACCTACTTAGACTCATCAAAGCCACAGGGCCCATAATCATTGCCAGTATATTTAGAAGTTTAAAATTTTTTTTTTTTTTTTTTTAATGATATTGATGAGAGAAGGAGATACACCAGAAGGTGGATCCCCTAAAGGCTTGTATGGGCTGGCCCCTCAATCGTGAAAAGAACAGAGTAGAAGGAAAAGAAGCCGGGATCACGAGCCAATCTCAGAAACTTAGATACAATTCAATATCCACTTTACTAAGGTTTTAGGGGCTTCGAGCAGTGGTAAATTCTCCACGCGATAAATTCGGTTAAATTTATCTTCCACTTAATTTTTATTACCAGACCCTATACTTACAGAAAAAATGTCTGGGTATAGCCGGGAATCGAACCCGAGACCTCCGGGTTGCCAGTCACTTATTCTGACCATTACACCACGGGGGCGGACTTAAAATATATTTAACCATTAAATTGATAATTCAAAGAATCTATTTTTTAAGAATTACATTAATTCTAGAAAGTTTGTTTTAATATCGTAATCCTTAATTTTCACAGCTGATTATTATTATTATTTTTTTTAATTCGTTAAAAAATTCTGTAACAGATTTTTTTCATTAATGACAATGAAAAAAAAAAAATGAAAAATATCATGAGAAATCCAAAATCTTGTCTTGCGTTCCCAATCTTAAAAATATTAAGCTATTCCTCCTCTTTAATAATACTTTAATTTTATTAATAATTATTTAATTTATTTATCTATTTAGATTAATCATTTCAAAATAAATTTTGGATTATATTAAGTCCCGTCCTAAAATTAACATCTGGCTTGTAGCATGGAGTGTTTTCTCATCTGGACACACCAAAACCAAACTACTTATGATCATATTATTCAATAATTCATGTTGCCTTGTTGTCAGGTTGTTATCCTGTTATACATTTTGTCCAAATACATTTAATTAAAATGTATATATAATTATATATACATATATATATACTTAACTATAATACATATGGTTTTCAGATCTATCCAAATGAATTAGAATCGCAATCAGAATATTCAGGATTTCGCGAATGGCTACTTCCATTTGAACTGTATCGAGGGAAGAAAACAGGAGATGACCTAGAAGATGAAAGTCGGGTTGTTGGAATTTTCAAGGTATATATTTATACTACTTGTTGAAAAAATTTCACCACCTAGAAGAACTAATGTTGCACTGTTTAAATTTTCCCAAAATAACTACCCACTTAGAAGAATTTAATGAAAGAAGAAACAGAAAATTTTGGCTTTGTAAATGTTTTTAGTAAATGAGATAATAAATCATTTAATTATAAAATGATAAGTTAGGAAAATAAACAAAACAATTCACCTTGTACGCTTGGCGGACGGACTCAGTATTTAAATTTAAGTTTTTTTCATTATTTCTTATTTATCGTGCTAAAATGTGTAGAAAAATCATTCAAACCTAATTTTTTTCTGTCTGGTTTCCGATACCCAGAAGAACTCAAGAATAGAAACTCGTAGGAAGTTCATTTTAGTGCTAAAATATTTATATTTCCAAAACAATGAACTATTTCGATTTTGGGCTTTCTAGTTTCACAATTTCCAGTTGAAAATGCAAAAAATAAGCAAAAAATAGATTTATACATACAAATGATGTTATCGAAAGATTGTATCGAATGGGCTGAAATTTTACGAACCTGTTTATTTATTTATTTATTTATTTATTTATTTAAAAACAATGCTCTGAGGTGGCTACCTCGTAGAGCAGAAACAGAAAGAATATATATACAAATAGTATCATTTAAGTAAGCAAACATAACATATATAACATTTAAATGAGCAAACAGAAAGAATACATACAT
>JALMQS010000099.1:50848081-50973162 GCA_024734495.1 Forficula auricularia
AAGAATACATACATATAGTAACATTTAAATGAGAAACAGAAAGAATATAGATATAGAAACAGAAAGAATATAGGTATATAGTAAGATTTAAATGAGCAAGACTCTCCCAGCCCAGTGAGCAACCCAGAGTCAGCACAAGCAGGCGAATAGACCAGTGACACATTACTCCAACCCAGCTCCCCCTAGAAGATGCACCCTGAGTGAGCGATGAAAAGATGATGTTGAAAGCGATGTTCGGATATTTAATGGCAATGTATTCCACAACCGAGCCGAGCTGACGACAAAGGATCTAGTGGCGATCTCAGTACGATGATTTGGAATTTGGATTAGTCTGCCGTCAGCTCTTAATACCCGATTATGGATGGATGATTTGAAAGTGAACATGTTGTATATGTATTTGGGGTGAAATGTGCTGAATAGTTTGTAAATGAACCTGCCAAGCACGTAGAGGCGTCTCTGGGAAGCCCTAAGCCAGCCAAGCCGACCGTAATATGGCGTAATATGCGCATGCCTCGGGACATCAAAAATGAACCGTACGCATGAATTCATCGCAACATCAAGACGAGCCGCGCGGGCCCCAGAGACGTCCCCACACACGAGACAACAATAATCAAATATTGGCATGATCAATGAATTTACCAAGTGCGCGCGAGTAGTCACAGGAATGAGGTGCCTTATTTTTATGAGCCGATGGAGACCCCAGAAGACCCGCCGTGATGTAGCATTTATCTGATCAGTCCATTTGAGGGAGGAATCAAAAATGACACCTAGATTTGCAGCAGACCTCGAGTAAACAATCTCAATTCCATCGACCTCCACTCGAGGGGAATCAGCAAGTAGCAGTCTTTCAATATAGGAAGGGCCCCCAATAAAGAGAGCCTTAGTCTTTTCCGGGTTTATCTTTAGTTTATTTTTACGGGCCCAGTCGCATATTGCCCTAACATTCCCATTAACAACCCCCACGGCCGACTCCACCTCGTTCGGACAGAAAGAAAGGTAAATTTGGAGGTCATCAGCATAGAGATGATAGTTACAGCCATCAAGACAGTCAGAGATGTCAGAAATAAATAGAGAGAACAGAAGAGGCCCTAAAACCGAGCCCTGAGGAACCCCAGTAGAAACCGGAAGGCGCCCAGACAACTCAGTGGAAGACCCAGAAACTCTCTGCCATCTACCCTCCAGGTATGAAGAAAGCCACTGAAGGACACTCGCAGAAAAATTAAATCTGACAAGCTTATCCATCAACAAACCATGATCGACACAATCGAAAGCCCGGCTAAAGTCAAAGAGAACCAAAAGAGTAACTCTTCCCCGATCCATCGCCCACCTAATATCCTCGCTGACCTTGAGAGTTTATAGTAATGAGCTTCTCCTATGGGCTAAGCTTAAAATGTCTAGCACATAAATTTTAGCTTACGAAAAATTACCAAATCTCCAAAATATGCGGAGAGACTGGAAAAGTTTTTACTTTTCTCTCCATTAGTAGTTTTTGTAAATATTTTATTGAATATAACCAATCGTTATCAACAAATTTGAATTTGTGGTGAAATTTTTTTGGCAAAAATATTTATTTATTTATTTTTTGTTAATCTCTTAAATTTTTAATTTATTTATTTTTCTGCCATAGGGAGCTATAAAAGCTTATAAATGGCCTTTGCCGAAAGACATAGAAGACCACACCATCATGGGTTTTGATCCTCAATATGGATTTTTTCAAGTATCTATTTTTTAAATATTTTATCTGCTATATAATAATTTATATACTAATAAAAATTATTCTAGGGTTTACCCTCCTCAGATCCAATTCACGTTCTTGTTCGAGTATATATAGTCAAAGGAAATGATCTTCACCCAATGGACCTGAATGGCAAAGCTGATCCGTATATTGTTCTGCAATTAGGGAACAAAAGAGTGAGTGATAAGGAGAATTATATTAGCAAACAGCTCAATCCCGTCTTTGGAAAGTGAGTAACGATGGAATTTGGTAAAAAAATATTTTCCTTATATCTCTTTCTTGTTTATTCATTTAATTCTCATCACTTTACATATTTTTTTCTCTCCATCATTGACTTTAAATATAGAGGATCTTGACCTGCAATTTTTTTATTCTTTTCAATGCTCTAAGGATTATAGATTTAAGTTCCCCTTTTATTTTTGATCAATTTTTAAAATCATGAGGGTAAGAATGAGAAAAAAAGGAAGGTAACAAATAGAAAATAGTTTGATACTTAATTCCAAAACACACATATTGAACAATCTTCAACTCTTACATTGTTGTGCATCACAATCCTAAAATATTATTTTCATTTATAGTGATAATCAAAAATAACCAAACAAAAACTTTTCAATTAAAAAATACCAGAATTATTGAATTTATCACATTCGAACTATGAATAATAAAATAGTTATATTATTACTAAATCCATCGTTTTTCGATATAAATTTCATAATCCGAAATGGCTTCCTTCGCCAATTTTGGAGGTGGTGCATTACGCTATTACTCATTTACATTTATACCAAGAGGCTCTAATATTTTTTTAATAAGACGAAAAGAAATCTTAGGTTTTTTCTACCACAAGTGTTTATTTCTTCTTCTCAAAAATTGTGCTTTTGATAGACCAAGTTGTTCTTCTTCAAAGCTTGCAATTCATCTGGTTCCTCTTCTTCATATTTCATATTATCTACATATGGGGTTAAACATCACTCCAGAGTTTTACTATCTTGAAACGAAAAATCCTTCCAACCTTAACTTTGTTTCAAGTAAAAAAAAATCTCCGTTTTGCTTGTGTATTGTTTTTTATTCAAAATAACATTGATCCAAGAAAAAGGAGCATCCTTAAGTCAACCTATCAGTCATATTTGTCTATGAAATCATGATAAGAAGAAGAAAGGTGTTGTGTAGGATTTAAAGGAGTCTTGAGCAGCTAGTCGCCGGAAAAATGAGAGGGATAAACAAATTGGTGAATGCATTTGTTTAATCTTTAATTTGTATCTGATTTGACCGTGAAGGGGTGCTGAATGTTTACACATTTTTCACTGTCTATGTTTATTAATAAGTATTGCTCATCACTATGTTCAGAGACTTTTTTAACAACTCTGCATCTGGTAAGTACACCATTATATCCTTTTCAAACACTGTTTTGGAAAAAGGAATTAGTTTTCAACCAAGGCGTTTACAAGTAAGTTCTAAGACGTTTAAATAGCAAATGATTGTTCCCTTTAGGGTTTGTAATGCATACATTCTAGAATTTAGCAAGCTTTTTTGTTTCGTTAAATCCTAGAAATAAAGTGTCTGCTTTTAAATTATTTTGAGATTAGAAAAAGAAAATAAGTGAAATGTACTAAATGGAGAAAGTCGATAACTATTTTACTACTTAAATTTTATGTTTTATTTGTGATTTTACGTATAATTTATTATTTCTTTTTATGGTATATATAAAATAGTTTTTGTTTATAATAACATTAATGTAAAAATCGAAACATTTTCTGCTTTTTTCCGAAATTAACTGGATGATTAATTTGAAATTTAGTTGGAGGTAGCAAGAGCGTATCCAGAGGGAGGCCTCCCCCCTCTCCTGAAGTAATTTTGACAATAAACCTACATCAACCCCAATTTAAAATAACATTTAAAATTTTATTTAATATAATTTTTATTCCCATATTTTTATTTTCATAAATAACTGATGATATGATGACTCATGATATTCCTAAAACACTGATTAAAAAAATGCCTCCTCCCTTCCCCGAAATATATTTCTGGGTCACATGCCTGGAAGCAAGTATGAATTTGCCCAAAAATAGATGTTAATTTTGTTTATTATAATCAAGTTCATTGAGTTGATGACTATATTTGATAAGTCTAGATCAGTGGTTCTCAAACTGTACTTAACATTCCTGAGGGTCCGCGAAAGACTTATTAAGGATCATCAGTACTGTTTTCTAAAAATAGCCAGAAAAATTTTCACCCCTGAAGAAAATTCAAGGAGCCTCAACAAATACTTTTTTTATAAAGTGTTTCGCAATTTTCCAAACAAGTTTGAGAGTCATTGGTCTAGATTTATTTTTGTACGCTTACTAGGTACGTAAGAAAACACTTGATGTGTGAGTAGACTCGCACATAACTTTTTTTTAACAAATATCATTAATTTAATGCCTTATGCCTGTTGTAAGCACAACATCATTGCTTATTCATTTAGTAGTGTTCTATTTATAACTTTTCTTTAAAGATTTACAAATTAACTTTATTCATTGTGACTAACATTTTTTAAATATATTTTAGATGTTTCGAATTTGAAGCAACCTTTCCTCAAGATTCTATGCTTACAGTACAAGTGATTGATTGGGATCTTGTCGGTGCCGATGAAATGATTGGAGAGACTAAAATTGATCTCGAAAATCGATTTTATAGCAGACATCGAGCAACATGTGGTCTCGCATCTCGATATGAAGAGTAAGATTATATTTGTATTTTAGTTAATTTTAAAGTTATTTAAGTAATCTTCAGGAATATATTTTTCACTGACTGAAATAATTATTATATTTTATTAAAAATTCAGATGGCTTAATTAAAAAAAAAATCTGATTTGAAATCTTTTCTTTTGGATTAGTTCACCAATAAAGAAAATTAAAAAAATAGATTAATTAAATGTAATTAACATTTTTATATATAAATGAAATATTTTTTCCCAGTAGCTGGTTCAATGATTTTGTCAGTAAAAATAGTGGGGTACGAGCTATTGCAATTGATGCCCTTTATGATCTCTTTTGCCCATTGGCTGAATTTTTGATGAATTATTAGAAAATTGTGTTTACGGCAAACGGACATTAAAAGTTTGGTAGCGTATTCGTCTGTAGCCCATATAGGGTTGGTACTTAGAGACTTAATTACATTGATTTGTTGGGGTTTCAGAGGAGCCTTGACAATGATGTTGGCTCATGGATTAATTAACACAATTGTGTTAGTCCGGCATGTTTTTTTTCGAAATAAGAAACTTATAGATTTTTATTATTTTTTTAAGTTTTGGATACAACCAATGGCGTGATCCACAAAAACCAACTCAAATTCTTGCTAAACTATGCAAAGATGGCAAACTGGATCCGCCAATCTATAGTCACGGAAGAGTCTGTGTAGGCCGACAAACATTCGCCCTTCCATTAGACGATCCTGAATGTAATCCTTTCGCTGCAAAAGGTAGTGGAATCCAATTAATTTTATTCTTATAATTAAAGCCGTCGATTACTATTTGATTTCATTTCAGCAATGGAGGAGCAGCTGGCTTTAGCTGTTCTTAATCGCTGGCATGAAATGCCGAGAGTTGGCTGCCGATTAGTTCCCGAACACATTGAATCCCGTTCCTTATATAATCCAGACAAACCAGGAATTGAACAAGTTATTGCTTATTTACTTAAACATTTAATTTAAAATTGACATTTATTACAATTATTCTGATTTGTTTTTTGTTTTTAGGGAAAACTTGAAATGTGGGTTGATATGTTTCCAATGGATATGCCTTTACCAGGCCCACCGCTTGATATCTCTCCAAGAAAACCAAAGGCATATGAATTAAGAATAATTATTTGGAACACAGATGATGTGGTTTTGGAAGACGATGCCTTTTTCACTGGAGAAAAAATGTCAGACATTTATGTTAAAGGGTAAAGTATTGAAAAATTTTAATTCTTCCTGTTTTGTCATTGCATATAAAAATACACAGTCATAACATAGTTCATAACATTGAAATTGAATTATGTTCTCACTATAAAATAAAACTTTACTTAATGATTTACAAGTATTGGTAAAAAAGAAAATCCTTCCATCACCAAGCATTAATGTCAGAACGAGATTTCTCAAATTTTCTTCCCTTTGCATTCACTCTTTTTTCAGTATTCAATTTAAATTGATATTCTAAGAAACAAATATCAAACGAATGTACCTTCTAAAAGAAAATAAGTACCTATACATTCATATAAAAATATGCTGACGTGTTCTGATGTGGCCATCCACTTGACTTTACCATACAACCTGGCCTCTCACTTATATTTAATATTTAATAAAATTATTTATAATCATGTAGGGGAGGGGGGTTAGTTTTTATGTATACCAAATTTGGTTGAGTTTGGTACAAGAGCCTATATTTTCATTTTTTGATCCCCCCTCCCCAGGTTGTTCACTTATTAGGGCTTTTTTGTAGAGCGAAATGCCATGGTTTTCCTCAATTTTTTTAATCAAAATAGTTTCAGCCGTTTTTGAGATATTTCGAAAAAAAGAAGCAAAAAAAACACTTTTTCCATGCACGATTACAATACTTGACCATACCCACCATATGGTAAAGTAAAAATTACAAATACATATGAACGTATATAGTAGTAGTATATAGTAACTAGTATATTATGTAAATTTCCATTTGTTTTTCTGCCTAACCTATGAAGTCAATTCAATTTGTGACTAACACAAACTCTATTGAATATTTGTGTGACATATTTCCATTGGAATAAAGATGGAGACAAAGCTTTCGAAACTATTCTCTCAAATTATTAATATATGTATAATATAATATTAACAAATACTTATTTACAATGAAACCAATGACACACTCCCTGATTTATCCCTTATTAATTTTACAAATCAATTACTCTTGGTTAAAATATTTGTAATTGAAATTTGATATTCCTTATAATATATTAATTTTGTGTATTTTATAAAAATATATTAATTTGATCGTTATGATTTTTGTTTTAGATGGCTCAAAGGTCCAGAAGATTGCCAATGCACTGACATTCACTATAGATCCTTGACTGGTGAAGGGAATTTTAACTGGAGATTCATTTATCCATTTGAATATCTTGTGGCAGAAGAAAAAATCGTAATCTCTCGGAAAGAATCCCTTTTCTCTTGGGATGAAACTGAATGTAAAATACCTGCTCGTTTAGAGCTCCAGGTCTGGGACGCTGATCATTTTAGTGCTGATGATTTTCTTGGTAAAACCAACATTTATTGATTATCTCTTTTGAATAAATAATGCATTTTTTTAAAACTATTTTTTCTATTTAGGTGCCATAACCCTTGATCTAAATCGTTTTCCTAGAGGAGCGAAAAATTCTAAGCTCTGTACATTGGAGATGCTTAAAACAGATGGTACAGTTCCAATGGTGAATATATTTAAACAAAAACGAGTCAAAGGCTGGTGGCCTTTCTATGTAAAGAAAGAAAATGAAGAGATGGAGCTTACGGTAAGTATTTCATCTATTAAGTTCTATCACATTGATGATTTATTTTAATGTTTCAATTATCTATTTTTATATTTTTATATTATTGATTTTTCTTTTGCTTGCTATAAACTATGATTATATTTTAAAGGGAAAAGTCGAAGCCGAAATTCACTTACTTACAAAAGATGAGGCGGAAAAGAATCCAGCGGGCATGGGTCGCAATGAGCCAGATCCATTAGATAAACCTAAGTATATTATTGATTTCTTAACATATTTCACTAAAATTTTATCTTTAAAATCTTCTAAAAAAATGAATTTTTTTTCTAGTCGGCCGGATGCTTCGTTTATGTGGTTTTTGAACCCACTAAAATCGATACGTTACATCGTCTGGCACAATTACAAGTGGGCCATCCTCAAAGCTTTTATCATCATGGGCTTGGCGATTCTCTTGTTACTTTTCTTCTATAGTATACCTGGTTATAGTGTTAAAAAGTTGATAGGTGCTTAACATAGAAATACTCCGTTTTTATTAAATAACATATTTTTGTGATATTTGACCCTAGAGTACATATGTATATATAATTAGGAATTAGTTTTGCTCGAAACCACATTCACACCAACATCAAATAAATTAACACCAATTTGATTACCATGTGCCTAATTTATATGAATACATAAATATACATAGTTAGGTATAAATATTAAACGAAGGAGTAGATAGTAACCAAAGCTAGCACAAGGAAAACGAAGGTGTGACTTTTGTAAGATCTGAGTTAATCTTAATTTGAATGATATTTCGATATGTTTTCTTTTAAGCATTTCACCCATGAAAATCCCCAAGAGATGTATCTGCCCCTATAGTTTGTTCATTCAGTGATGAAGACGCAAGTTTTCCCACACTGACGAATAGAAGACAAAAACTTTACACATCCATGTTCATCAATTCTTGCATAGACTATTGTTTGAATATCAGTATTAGGCCCCTACTTTGTCTTAAGTAAAAGGAAATATGAACACCATTAAAGTGGAAAAATAGAAATGGAGGTTCTTCAACTTTTCTGTGAGCACATAAAATGAGCGACTTTTTTCGAAGGAGATAAAAATCCAAATGGTGCTGAATTCTTATCAACTGTTGAAAAAAGATAAAATGGCTCTCATTAGTGAAACCATATTATTTCATCCCAGCTGTGGTCTTTTCTGTAACTTCAACATATCATTACATGATTAGTACATATCTCATTTATTATTACTTTTTAAATTAGGAAAAGAACTGAACATAAAATACTCCCGAGTAGGTCCTGCTATCTAAGAGAAAAGAAGATTGAAAAAGAAATGAATGAGAGAAAAATTTCACATTATAACCCTTAGTTTTCTCAGGGCGAAATTTTTTAATTTAATTTCATATAAATAGTTAAATTAGTATATTTATCATAGAATTTAAATTAAATTATTAGTCAGGAAAAAGTAGAATCCACCCTAGATGCAATTCCGAAGTGAGCAATAAAATTAAAAATAGATACAGCTTCTACCTGGCCCGTAGAACCGTATCTGCCCTTTCACTTTATTATAGGTACTATCTTGGTGTTGATTCTTAAGAGTTACTACCCCCCCCCCCCTAAAGCCACATCTGTAACAATAGCCCAATACCAATGTTCGTAAACCGAACAAATGCCAACATGTTTATCCCTAGGACTTATAAAGACTAGAACTCACTTCCCGCTTTCAAGACCGGCAGTCACAGGAGATTTAGAATCTAGCCCAATCCTTATAATCTCTGCTTATTTTCACTGTTCATTAGTCTATCCTGATATCTTGTTGGAGTAACGCCTCCTTGCCTTAAAATTATGACTCACTTTTCTTTTTAAAATAATTTTTAATCAAAATCTCATTAAAAAAATTAACTCAAATATGAAATCAAAATTTCCTTTCCTTGTGCTAAAATGAACAAATCCCTTCAGAATAAGTATTATCTATATAAATAGAATCTTTACTGAAACATCTAGAAAATTTCCTGGTAAATAAATATCACTCTTGTTTGCTCATAGTAGTATTTATTAAAGTAGACAAGGATTATTCAATTTTAATCTGAGTTCCTTTTTTCAAAGGCAATTCTATTTTTAGATTTCAAGGGGTCCAAACAAATTGTATAAAAATGAAAATATTTTATAAACTGTAAAATGTTTTTTCCTATGTTGATGAATTTTATTTTTAACCTGATTATAAATATAAACATCGAAAGACAATCTATATATATAAATAAATATATATATATATTTTTTAAAAAGAAAAAAAAAAAAAAAAAAAAAAAAAAAAAAAAAAACTAGGATAATAATCAGAAAAGTTATCAATTTATTAACCATGACCTTCGTTCCTAAATCCCAATCACGTTATCCTGTTTCTTCATAAATAAAATTGCTATAGTTGATATTCATGTTTATAAAGTTATGATTTAAGACTAGGAAAAATTGAAAATTTTCAAATTTTAGAAAAATGTGTAAAAAAATCACACATGGATTTTACTAGAAAAAATGCTAAGCTTTATTCAAAACATTACAAAAATGAAAATTATAAAATTTCAAGATATTCTATCCCAAAAGTGCATTAAGTATTTAAAAAGAAGGTTAAAATGATAAATAAAGTGAATTTATTTGGCAAATGCATAATACAAATATTTAAAATTAAAAGTTCTTAATTAGAATTTATTCTTTCTTATTTCACTTTCTGTTTTTATGACTGATGATAGGTCAGGGGAAAAACGACCGATTTCTATGAGTGGCTCAAACACCTCGGCAAACTATTCAATTTCCAGAGAATTACTGTTTGTTGGTGAGTGTGAATTAATCAGCACTGCGGTATGTACACATGGTAGGCTTGCTTATACTTTTTTTTTTTAATAATGATGAAGAAGTTGCACCAAGAAGGTACAACCTCTTTAGACCGTGGTGGACCCTTATAACGTGAAGATAAAGGGAGATTTAGTGATTGGGTAGCAGTCGAAGGTATCTGTGAAAGATTGAAGGTTATAAGTTGCTGGAAAGACGGTCGGGGGAAAAGAGTTCCAGTCTCTAGATGTCATAGGGATAAATGAATTGGCGAATGCGTTTGTTCGATTAGTATCCAGTTTAAGCGCGTAGGGGTGCTGAATTTGAGAAAATCGTGTATTTCGCGCAAATGAAGCCCTTGGTGGGATTATCGATTTTATTTCGTCAGAACAAAAGCCATGGTAATATCTATAAAAAAGGGAAAGGGCGGAGACAGATCTGTGCTCAGGGAGTCGAGAGTGTCAGTTAATGTAGGATCGCCTATCAGTCTGATGCTCGCCTCTGAATTGCATCTAAGGTATTAAGAGAATGCTTGGAGGCCCCTCTCCACAAATGCGAGCAATATTCAAGACAGGGGCAAATTTGAGCCTTGTATAATATGAGGAGTTGAGTGGGGGTGAAAAATCGTTTGGTTCGGAAAAGAAAGCCAAGCTTACATGCTGCAGCTTTTGCTACTGAGATAATATGGTCATTCCAAGAGAGGTCAGAACCTAAGGTGACACCTAACATTGATATTTTATTATGGAATTCCAATGAGCTCGAATCAAAGGAAATGTCCGGAAGGTTCCTATCTGTGCGCCTAAAAATTAGGCAGCATTGTGTTTTGCCAGCATTAAAGTTTACCAAGTTGTGAAATCCCCATTTTTTTAAGCATGCTTAAATCTGAATTTATTGAGGAGGCTATGTTTGCGCGATTGTCTAGTAAGGATTGATCGTTGTGGAGGGTGCTTTCGTCAGCGTAACAATGTATTGGATTGGAGGGCTGATTTAAAAGGTCATTAATAGAGATAATAAATAGCGTGGGAGAGATGACTGAGCCCTGAGGAACTCCAGCATTAGTATTAAAGGACGAGGATGATATTCCGTCAACCTCGACTTTAATAGAGCGGTTTGAGAGAAAGCTCTCAAGCAACTTGCAGAGGCTCGGGGGGAGGCCAAATGCAGGTAATTTGGCAAGAAGATTTTTGTGCCAGACTTGATCTGACGCCTCTTAAGCAAAATAGATAATTAAATAGTAAATAAAGTTTAAAATCTACCTAAATATGGATTTTGAATGAATTTTTTTAAATATTGAAAATTTCCCCCTCATCATTTCCCCTCCTTAGGCACAGACAGAAAGACTGACAGAAGAACCTGTAGAAAATAAAAAGTTTCAACTACGTAGGGAAGCCTAAAAAGCTGCTCTACTCTATATTTATTGGATTAAATTAAATTAGAAAAATTCAGTTTTGCTTTTTTATTCTCACCAATTCGTAGCAAAAGGCTTCCCCTCCCTCTTGGGCTGTCTGGCGTGCATACTCCCCTACTTCACTGCTGGTTGCATACACTGCAGGCGTTCCCGTGGACGGGACAGGGATGAAAAATATAAGTCAATAAGTCAATAAACTGATGTAGCCATCCTCATGACTTTACCTTACACCTGTCCACTCTCTTATATTAAATAAAATAATTTTTAATTATTTACGAAAGAACCCCCCCCTCTTAATTTAGGGCCCATTAGCAATTAATAATATTCTATTAGATATATCAGCTTTCTTCGATTTTTGTTTGAAAATATTTTGAACCCCCCCTTTTTTTCGTCACTATCAATTTCACATAGTGAGTCATTTTCATAAGGCCGTAAAGAGTGCATATGCAAAATATCGTACAAGTCGATCAAAGGGTCTAAAACTTAATATATTGTTATTTTTTGAACCCCTTCTTTTATTTCTTGTTTCGATTTCAACCAAAATCTAATAAGATTTTATTCTCAATATAAAGAATCTGAGAGAGGCGACTGTGGATCAATGGTTAGAGTGTTAGAGTGTCGGGCCGCTGACTGAGTCTCGGCAGATAAGATATTTGCATTCGCCTCTTCTTGGAAAGCAATGGCAACCTACCAAGAGGATAATTGCATAGTAACCTCTCCAAACTAGCCGTTCGGAACTGGCGTTAAAAAGTAGGTCCCGTATATTTGTGTAAAAACAGCTAAACACACTCGGCACAGATATATGTGGAGAGGAGCCGAAAGGTCAGGGAGACTTGATATGGCACTTAAAGAAGAAGAAGAATAAAGAATCTACATCTGAAATTACGTTTTGATATTCACACTAGTTTTTGAGCTAGACCGTGCACAAAATTTGGTAGCGTACTAACAGACATTTTGACAAAATCATTAATTCTCGTAAAATATATTTTTTTCGATGCTCATTCTTTAGGGCTTTTTAACCGACTTCACAAAAAGGAGGAGGTTCTCTATTCGACTGATTTTTTTTTTTTTTTTTTTTTTTTTTTGTGCCTATGTTAACTCATATCTCTGCTAATTGTGAACCGATTTTGAAATTTTTTTTACATTGGGTCCAGTCTACGTTCCGATTGGTCCCATTTTTTCGTAAGTATTAGACCTTTTTTGTTAGGTTTGTTCAGGACTAACTTCTTTGTTTATGAGCCGATTTCGATGATTCTTTTTTTTATTCCAAAGGGGGAATCTTAGGGATGGTGCAATATTAATTTGGTCAAGTTCTGATGATAGAATTACTATTAATAACATCACTAAAAAGAGAAAAATAAAAAATTTTAAGAAAAACTTAAAACCGACTTCAAAAAAATTAAATGCAACAAATAAAATACACTAAAAGGTATAAAATAATTATTATTTAATTCAGTTACAACTAAACTACGAAATATTAACATGAAATTACTTTTTTAAGTCGGTGCCAAACATATACCTTTTATGAATCGCACTCGACGGATCTTACTTATAGTACGTTTGGTGGGTACGCTCGCTTATAGGTTTAGTTTGTTTGGCACCGACTTCAAAAAGTAATTTCATGTTAATATTTCGTAGTTTAGTTGTAACTAAATTAGATAATAATTATTTTATACCTTTTAGTGTATTTTATTTTTTGCATTTAATTTTTTTGAAGTCGGTTTTAATTTTTTCTTAAAAATTTTTTTGTAGACCAAAACGCCATGGTTACGCTCATTTTTTTTAAACAAAATAGTTTCAGCCGTTTTTTAGATATTTCGAAAAAACGAAGCAAACAAAAACAACACTTTTCCATGCATGATTATAATACATGACCATTTGACAATACCTTGTACAGTAAGTAAAATGGCTTCGATCCTTTACCAGGTGACCTTAGTATTGTGTTCAGTAGTTTGAATGCTACTTTCAAAATGTAAACACTTGCTAAGAACAATTGAAAGCAGTGCGTTTAGGTATAGGAGGAGGCTCGCCGAAGGCGGGCTTCGTGATTTGTAAATATAATTAAGTAAGTGAGAAAATAGCCGAAATATCTTCTTTTTTTTTTTTTTTAATGCAATCGAATGCAAGAAGGGGTTCACCAGTAAAGATGCAGCCCCTATGGATCTCGAAAGACCCTTGCATTACCGAAGAGAAGAGAAAGTTGATTAAGTGAGAGGGTGTAGACGTAGGTGTCTATGCACTCCGGTTTTGAAGGTTTGAAGATTATAGGTGCTGGGAAAGATAGAGGCTGGAAGAGAGTTCCAGTTCCTTGAAGTCATGGGGATATATGTATTGGCGAATGAAGTGGTCCGGCACTTTTCTAGTTTGACCGCGAAAGAGTGTTGGGAGTCGGCAAAACGCGTGCTACGTGCAAAGACGGAGAAAAAAGTTAACAAGTAATTGAGTTGATATTGATGAGTCCAATGTGACATTCCCTTCTTAACCGCGCGACCACTCCAGGATTAATTATAACATTTTGAATCGAATTAGGTCATTTTTACATAATTAATTGACAATCAAATAAACTTGATGGCTTGGCAAATTTTTCTCGACGGCTCGAATTAAAAAGATGAAACAGATCGCTTTATTAATACAGACTTAGGTCCCAAATTTCAGCTTATTTTGTACAACCAAAGACATTGAAACCAGAATGTCCAAAGTCTTATCAGTTCTTTATTTTCATTTATATACATACATTTTGATACCAGAACAAACTTCTATTACACTTTGTTCTTGATTTATTGTGTTTATTGAAATCCATACAGATTCTCACTCTTACTAAGGGCAATCTAATTGATTTATTCTAAAATTTTAAAATTCGCTTTTGTTTAGAAATCTAGAACGTAGAAAAAAATTATTTTCGAGCATGATTTTTGCCTATTGTCTGGATTTCAATATATATTAAATTATTATTATTATTATTATAAAATAAAAAAAAAATAAAAAAATGAAAGGTTGTAGAAAGTTAGTTCTACTGCCGAAATGCAAATTATTGTCAATACAAATAACTGTTTGAGTTTGGACTTTCTAGCTTCAAAACTTTAGGGATAAATTATTAATGTAAAAAAAATCCGATTTCTTTTATGAACTGGTAAAGCGAATGGGCTGAAATTTGATACATAAGTTGGTGCTAATATAGTTCACCTTTGTACCAAGTTTCATGCTTCTAGCTCAAGCCGTTTGGTGAGAATGTTTGGATAAAAAGTTTCCCCCTCCATTCTTCCTCTTGTCCCTATCTATATATAGGTGAAGTGAGTTGGTCAGGCAGGCCATTCCATGTTGGGCGCTCTTCGAGGCAACATCGAGACCATTCCAGAGGTTATCCAAATTCTTACCCTCAATTCATTACAAATCAACCACTATCTATTCTTTAGGGCTATATTTACCCTTTTCAAAATAATTTATATTTTTTTAATCAAAAATTTTTCCACCCCTATTTCATCAAAATTTACTATTTTTTTTTTTTATTATCTTTTACTACGTTTCGAGTCAAAATAAATTATTTTTTTACCAACAATTTTTCAACCCCTATTTTCAATTTTTACTATTTTTTTTATTATTTTTTACAATATTTCGAATCAAAATAAATGATTTTTTTTACTAATTATTTTTTAACCCCTATTTTCAACTTGGTAGAATTTATTCAAATTTTACTATTTTTTTATTATTTTTTACTACGTTTCGAGTTAAAATAAATTATTTTTTTAACCAATCATTTTTCAACCCTTAATTTCAACTTTGTATAATTTATTCAAATTTTACTATTTTTTTATTATTTTTTTACAACCTTTCGAGTTAAAATAAATTATTTTTTTACAAATCATTTTTCCACCCCTATTTTCAACTTAATAGAATTTATTTATTTTTTACGTTTCGTGTAAAATAAATTATTAACCCTTATCCTTTCTTTAGAGCTAATATTTATCCTTTTCAAAATAAATTATATTTTTTTTAATTAAAAATTTTTCCACCCCTATATCTTCAAATTGTACTATTTTTTATTATTTTTTACAACGTATCTACTCAAAATAAATTTTATTTTTTAACAATCATTTTTCCACCCTTATCTTCAACTTGATAGAATTTATCCAAATTTTACTATTTTTTGTATTAGTTTTTACATCGTTTTGAGTCGAAATAAACTAAGTATTTTTTTTTTTACCAATCATTTTCCCACTCCTATTTTGAACTTGCTAGAATATATTCAAATTTTACACTTTTTTTATTATTTTTTACAACCTTGCGAGTTAAAATAAATTATTTTTTTATCAAACATTTTTCCACCTCTATTTTCAACTTTATAGAATTTATTCAAATTTTATAATTTCGGATAAAATAAATTACCTAGGTATTATTTCTTTTTTTTATCAAAAATTGTTCCTCCTCTATATGCTAACTTATTCAGGACTCTTTACTATGACAGTAATCATTTAAATGAAATCCCGGAATAGTTAAAGGAAAAAGTGATAAATATTTCACGACTCGCTATGCTCTCCTCCAATTTTCCATTTAGTGAGGTGAACCCAGGGAGGTAGGGAGGGAAGGCTAGCTCGAGAAAGTGTCTCCACCTGACCTCACCAGCCGCCATCTTGGGATTGGGTAGAATAGAGAATGCCCATAAGAGCAATGCTAATGTTTATATAGTTTAAACTATATATTTTTAAATAAAAAGGTTCTTAAATAGAACATATATATAAATAAATATTCAAAAATGTTATTTCTTAGATCTGCAATGAATTTAAATAGCTACTTTCGTACCCATTATTAGGTAGATTTCGAAGAAATATACCTATTGGGCTCACTCTCATGTGCAACTTCCGAAAAATTCCATTTTAGTTTCTCCGATCATGGTCCCTAGACCTCAAAACCACCCTCCGTTCAAAAGTTTATATATATATATGTATGTATCCCAATTTTGTATGTGCGCTGCTGGCCGCAACATTCAACCGATTACAATAAAATTTGGCACTAAATTCAGTCTTGATGTAAACAAGAACGGAGTAGTTTTTGGCGACTTCACCTCTAAAGGGATGGAAATGGTAGGTGATTGAAATCTTAAAAAACCAGTTTGGTTGCAGATGCCTAATATTCTGATAATTAATCTCTACAACTTTTGTCTGAATTTTTTTTTATAAGAACAATCTAAAAGGGGGTAGAACAATAGGGTTCGAAATCTAATCTAAACTGAAGGGAGGGTTCCTTCGTAAAAGATTAAACATTTTTTTATTAAATACTAAATATAAGGGAGGAAATCTGTGTATTGTAAAGTTATGTGAATGAGCAAATGATTTTTATTTATTTATTAAAAAAATGTTTTTTACACAATTCAAAGATTAAGAATTAATTAAGTTATAAAACAAATAAAAAAATTTAAATATATATTATAGAAATACCAAAAATATAGTTTTTAAATCAGGTACAATTATTGTAAGAAAAAGCGAAAACAATTAAACACATGAATGGGTTATTTAACAATTTTTAAATATATATTATAAAAATAACTGCCAATCTTGTCTTCGTACAGCGGCTACCCATAGCGCTCTTCTTTCGGGCTTTTTGGGAAATCTAAAACATTTGGTCAATTTTAAAAATCATCTTTTCTTTAATAATTTTCATCAATATTTGTATGTGTAATAAAAAATTTTTGTTAACAGCATCATTTGTGCAAAAATAAAATAAACTCACATAATTTTTATTAATTACTAATGTAGCAGTAGAAGTTTTTATTTTTATGATTGATTTTATTAAGATTTGAAATGTTATTGAAATCACATATAATTAACTATAATTATTTATTCGTGTTCAATAAATAATCTTAGTTAATTATGTGTGATTTTAATAAAATTTCAAATCCTAATATTTATTAAGTTTAATAATAGTTTAATAAATTATGCTATGTACTTACTTGTGAAAAGTTGTTTTTTTTCTGATTCAGCTTCATTTCGTAGCCTTTTGCTTTTGAGAATAAAGCTATTAGTGCATCCATACGTTGAACATGATACTGGCATAATTAAATATTTATTTAAAAACGTTCACTTTGTTCTTGAATACTTTATTTTTAGTAAAAATTTTCCGAATTAATATTTGGAACACGAGAAATAGAATAAATACCCGTAAAGTAAGTCAATTAACCTAACTCTAGTGTCAAAAAACTTGAAAATTGTTTATTGTTTTTAAGGAAAATTAAAATATATACAGTCTAATCTAAAACATAAACAATTTTAATAAAAAACAAAAAATATATGAAGAAAATCAAACTTGTTTTTTATCACTGTTAATAATAAAAAGAACCGTCTTAAAGATGGATACTATTAACATACGTTCAGATGGGAAGAGAAGGTTTTGAACCAATCCCAAGATGGCGGCAGGAGGGGAAATGCCTGTCCTGACTGGAGACACCCCCACTCCTGCTTTTCTAGCCTAGCTGTTCCTCCTTAGCTCCTTGGGTGAACCATAGCAGCCAGGTAAGGTTAGAGTCGACCTACTAATAATTTCACATAATAAACTAAAAGTTTATTTTTTACCTTAATAATTACGATTTCTTAAATTTATTATAGTTTAGCTATTATTATATCATTTCACCATTTTTGGAAAGGTTCATAAATTTAATTTTTACGGGAGATATACAAATAAATATTATACTCGAGCTCTCTATAAAATATACTATTAGAATAAATTAAAATTTCAAAAAAGTAAAATTTTATATTCTTAAAAAAATCCGGAAATGAGAGGTAAGGGGGGCCCTTTATATTAAATCACCATTTTTGGAAGGGTTCATAAATTTAATTTTTAGGAGAGATATAAAAATAAATATATTCGAGCTCTGTATATAATATAATATTAGAATAAATTAAAATTTCTTTGTATCACTTCACCATTTTTGGAAGGGTTCATAAATTTAATTTTTACGAGAGATATACAAATAAATATTATATTCGAGCTCTCTATAAAATATAATATTAGAATAAATTAAAATTTCTTTAAAAGTAAAACTTTATTTTCTTAAATAAATCCGAAAATGAGAGGTAAGGGGGCCCTTTGTATCACTTCAGGATTTTTGGAGTGGTTCATGAATTTAATTTTTGGGAGAGATATAAAAATAAATATTAAATTCGAGCTCAGTATATTATATACTATTAGAATAAATTAAAAATTCTTAAAATGTAAAATTTTATTTTCTTAAAAAAATCCGAAAATGAAAGATAACGGAGGACCCTTTATATCTCTCCGCCATTTTTGGAGTAGTACATAAATTTAATTTTTAGGAGAGATTTAAAAATAAATATTATATTTGGGCTCTGTATATAATATAATCTTATAATAAATTAAAATTTCTTTAAAAGTAAAACTTTATTTTCTTAAAAAAATACGAAAATGAGAGGTAAGGGGGACCCTTTGTATCACTTCACCCATTTTTAGAGTGCTTCATAAATTTAATTTTAGGAGAGATATAAAAATAAATGTTTTATTCGAGATCTCTATATAATATACTATTAGAATAAGTCAAACTTCTTTAGTAAAACTTTATTTTCTTAAAAAAAATAGAAAATGAGAGGTAAGGGGGGACCCTTTGTATCCCTTCACCATTTTTAGAGTGCTTCATAAATTTAATTTTAGGAGAGATATAAATAAATGTTTTATTCGAGATTCTCTATATAATATACTATTAGAATAAATTAAAACTTCTTTAAAAGTTATTTTGTTAAGCAGGGGTTCTACCCAAAACAGAAAAACAAGACAAGGGGAGACAAAAAAGTTTGGGAATCTGTGTTATAGACTGAAATTTGGTGAATAATTTGTGAGTCCAATTGTATCTCTCCTATGACTGACTCAAACTGTGTCAACCGAAGGTCAAATATTTTTAATAGACATTTCATCCGTTCCCAGAGGTTTGTTCACCAAGCGTTTAGATTTCTTTCACTGCTCGGCAATTGCTAAAGCCCCATCACTAGCTCTTAGGGCCAGTTGTATGTAGGTTGGTAAACTCTTTTTAAAGGTTGACATAGGGTAAAACTTTAAAATTCACCTTGTGCCCGGTGGGATGACCAATCACAGATGAAAGTGCCAGTCATCTGATTGGCTTAATTGAAAAGTTTTTGTTTTGCCGAGAGTAGCAGAGTTGTTTCTCTTTGTGCATTCTGATCTGGCCATCCCACCGGAGACAAGGTAAATTTTAAGGTTTTATCCATTGTCAAAATTTAAAAAGAGTTTACTAACCGACATACAACTGGCAGAGGGCCCGGGGCGAGAGATTGATTTTTTACTACAGTCATTTGCGTAGTTAGGGAGTTTTCCTGGGAGGGAGGGGGGTAGCCGACCAGCTGATTAGCCACCACAAGGTTTCAATTTCGGTAATCCGATTAGAGATCAACGAACTTTTTAGTAGAATTGAATTTTGGAAGTAACGAAATAACTTTATTCGAAATACATAAATGATGCCTCGTAATAATGGAGTTTCGATTTTTCAAAGGGGGGGGGGAATAAGTTTTTTTTTGGGGGGAAAGCCCCCCTTACTACGCCCATGGTCGTACATAGCTATTTATAAAACTGCTTCCACATTCAAGATTATCAACAAATTTATATCTATTTCAACCAACAAATATGATCACGAACCTACTCTGACAAGTATATATTATATTATATATTTGTATTTAATTAGTTAAAAATTAATATGATCTGAAAAATTTGACTTTTGAAAAGTTATTAGAATTTTTGAATAATATTCTGATACAGTAAAAATTGGTTTCTAAAAAAATTCTATCACATTACAATTTTTTGGTATATTGTTATTTTCAAACTTTAAATTTTTTCTTACTCTTTAAGCCCATGCAACTTACTCAAATTAATATTTTAATTTTCTTTATTTTCTTTTTTATTTCACCGATAAGTAGATATGATAACAAAATTCTAAAAAAAAAAGTATTTTTATACACCAAAATAAGGTGAGCTGACATGTATAATAACCTTTATCGTCATTATGTGAAAAACTCTGATGTGTTAAGAAAAAATAAAATTTATTTTTGGATTCAGCGACGGAAATTTATAAGAATCACATAAAATTATTCAATCAGCTTGTTCATATTCATTCAGCTTATTCATCCCAGACCGTTTTAATAAATAAATAAATATTTAAATAATTAGTTATTTCAACTTTGTGTGAATTTTGGCGAAAAATCATTTGATAATTCTTTCCCTATATTTATAGCGAGTATCCTTTTGGTCCAAGTAGCCAGTGAAAATGGGCATTTATAGAAATAGAGATATTAAGAAATTAATCTTTAATTGACTGGAACAAGTTTGATATTGTATTTCGCAGGATCTTAACATTAAGAAAGTAAGCTGATTATATCCGCGCCCTTTTTAGTAATTTTGTTCGATTAGATTCTAATGAAAGAATCCCTCACTTGCTGATTTATTAAATAATAACATTCCTATAAAACTTATAATATTACAATTCTTAAAAAAAAACAGTCATTAATACCGTTTAGTAGAACAACAAAGAGATAATCATAATTGAAATCACCGAGTAGAAAGAAGTATTTTACAGACCAAAATAGAGGGAACTAGCCAATTCTTCTACTTGTTATTCACTCTTTAAACCCACAAAACTTACTCAGAAATTAAGATTTTAGTATTTTTTTTTTCTATTTATTTATCTAATCGCTAATAATATCGTCTTAATTCTTAATCTACGAGAATTCCATAAAATCATTCAAAAACTTGTTCATCGCAGAAGTGGGTTATAAAAATACTCCAATCTATATATATATATATATATATATATATATATATATAAAATTCTTTGCCCGATACACTCACTCACTCACTCATCATCAAAACAGCCAGAACCACTGGACATAGAAACATGAAATTTGGAGAGGATATTACATCTATGACATAGGGGCTCGGTAAGAAAGGATTTTTCGAAATTCGACCCCTAAGGAGGTCAAAGAGGGCAAAGTGTGTTTTCACTGATTATGCGATATCTATTAAGGACGATAAAATATCTACTGTATTTTTACTTATAAAAATACTAAATTAAAATATCTAAAAAGTAATTTCAGGATTTTTTAAATTCGACCCCTAAAGGGGTCAAAAAGGGCAAAAAATATTTGCAATGTGTTTACACTTATTATACATTTTCAATTAAGAACGATAAGATGTCTACTTGATTTTTACTTAATAAAATTTTAAATATAAATATCTAGAAAGTAATTTCAGGATTTTTTGAAATTCGGCTCCCAACTATCCAAAATGTGAGTGGGGGCAAAAATTAAAACTCTCTCTTATCTTGATCAAATTTTGTAGAGTTATTCTTTATTACTTTAAGAAACTATTCCTGTAAAAATCAACTATCAAAATTGACTGTATGAGGGCGAAATGGGGGGGAGGGAAAAATATAGAAATTTTTAGCTTTTTTGTACATTTACTCTTTAGAAAACTGAGAGTTATTTATTTGCAAATATCTAAAAAATAATTTCAACCCCAAGAAAACTGTGGATTATTTATTTTCAAATATCTAAAAAATAATTTCAAGATTTTTTGTAATCCGAACAATTTTTTGTACTCCGAACCCCCCCCCCCCTCCCTCAACTATCCAAAATGTGAGTGGGAGAAAAAATTAAAACTCTCTCCGATCTTGATCAAATTTTGTAGAGTTATTCTTTATTACTTTAAGAAACTATTCCTGTAAAAATCATCTATCAAAATTGACTGTATGGGTGCGAAATGGGGGGGAGGGCAAAATATAGAAATTTTTAGCTTTTTTGTACATTTACTCTTTAGAAAACTGAGAGTTATTTATTTGCAAATATCTAAAAAATAATTTCAACCCCCCAAAATGTGAGTGGGGGAAAAAAATTAATACTCTCCGATATAGATAAATTTTGTAATGTTAGTTTTTAAGACTATATAAAATGTATGCTGTAAAAATCAATAGCCAAAATGAGTGCGTGGGGGCGAAAGAGGGGGCAAAATATTACAAATATATATTACAGACCTAATAATCACATGCCGAGACGCTGCCCGCCAGGGCCACCTGCTCAGTGGGCAGAGCTGTAGAGAGCGTGCCGAAGGCACGCCTGAAGCAACTCGTAAGAATATAATAGGACTGATTATTATAGTTATAGTAATAAATATCTTTATTTTATGCTTATTAGAGAGTAGACCATGCCATTACCATATAATAAAGATTAAATACGGGCAGGTGTTAAAATGACGCCTTTTTCATCATTTCTGTGTTCTCTATACTTGTTAAGCTCATAGCTCAGACCAGCTCATCAGTGGCGTAGCGTAGGTTTCTACCACCCCCGCCCCCTTCATATATATTATTATTATTTTTATTTATTTATTTTTTCTCCAAAATTTAAAATTATTTTAAACTAGAAAACAAGATTTAATTGCGAAAACATCTTTTGAATTATAATGTTAATAAATTGTTATCCAAAAACAGTATTATCTCATTACCATTAAATATATAGTTCCTGGAGCACCGAGCGATGCTCGGTAGCTTTTTGCCTCTGAATAGCTTAATAACTCATGACTCTTGTTAAGTAAACCAATTAAAAAAATCGTTAGTGCAGTTTTCGAGAAAATAAAAATAAACGAAAAATCTTTCATGTAAATATTAACTTCCGGCGTTCTGATTTCAAGGAAAAACTTGCTGTACCCCTTTTAGCCTATTTCGAGCTTAAGTTTCGAATTTCGTAGCTCTGAGATTTATGTTTGCGAAACGCAGGGGAGGATACATTCTTACGTACGTAAAAACATCAATTCTATTTTAGCCAAAATCTTGTGGTTCTTCTTGTAGCCTCTAGATAGCTTAAGTTTCAAATTTCAAGGCTCTGCGCCTTACAGGAAACGAGATATGAACAATTAAAATATTTATTTTGCGACATGACTAATTTACACCCCTTTATTTCAATCAGATTAAATTTAAACACGACTAAGAACTCATGAGACTTGATAAGTACACCAAATTTTAGCGAAGTCGTTAGAGCCGTTTTCGAGAAACCAATTATATATATATATATAAGAATTGCTCGTTTAATAAGATAAGATAAGATATGGTACCTACAGTTCTAAAACTGGTATGACACAACCCCCCAGATCCATTAATTATTAAATTAATTATAAACTTTAAATTATAAAATATTAATATCCTCAAGATACTATTCAGCATCCTAATTATTAATGACCATGAAAACGGTTATAAGTTTGAATCTCTAAAATCTGACCCCCGGGGTAGGGACAAATTTGCATAATATAAATAGTATCGTAAATGGCTTATGGCTAGAAAGACCGAAAGGCCAAAAAAAGTTTGAATCTACTAGCCAATGATTTTTCCTTTTTTTTTTTTTTTTTTTTTTATTTATTTAAAATCCTTAATTTACATCTGCAAGACAATTTTTAACTTATATCAAAATAATTTCATTTCTTATAGAAAATTGATCAAATTAACCTCATAAGGGTAAATTTTAATATGCTATTTTATATCATTGTGTGCGTATAATTTAATGCCTAATATAGTATTCATTTTCGGGGGAAATTTTTTTATTAAATAAATAGAAAACAAAATTATAAGCTCGAGAGTTATTCCAAAGTTCCTATTGGCTACGACGGGCTGAGGATCCTTATTTCATTAAGGAGTGAAGGTAAAATTTACAACCATGTTATAATCTTATTATTTTGAATGAGCAATTATTGTATATATAGGGTGAGTTTTTTTATCAGTCTTATAACTCAAAAACAGAGCATTATATGAAAAAAAGTTGATTTATATCGAGGGGGAAACTAAACTACACCATTGTTTGTGGACCTAGAAATAGCTTTCAAGGGTATTTCAAGGTCAACTTCTGTTTTTTAAATGGAAACCTATATATTTCTTTACTGATCCTTAATCTTCAAAAAAAAAACTGAACAACTTTCATATGAACTATTTTTTTATCCGACATCAAATAAAAAAAATATTAAATCAATTAGATCTCAAAAAAAAAATTATAATAAATATTTTTAACAATTATATTAATTAATTATCAAATGATAATGATCAAATATTTAATTATTAAATAAATAATTTAATAATAATTAATAATTTAATAATTTTTCGACTCTGTTCTGTGACATTTCAGAGTGTATCGCAAGTCTTCTGGATGAATTCCAGTTCCAATTTCGTTATTTTGGCCTGTTGTAGTTTCTTCCTAGCGTTTACACTTCGTGTTTTTTTTAACAGATTTACAACACGATAAAATGAAGCTCTTGAGGGTGTATCTCTGTCAGGAATCCATTTCAATGGCAGCCCCTAACACTTCTTCCACATTCACCGCATAAATTAAGACCATTCCAATTCTGTCTTCGACAAAAAATGCTCCATTTTTATTATAGTAATACAATATAATTAACTACTGGATTTACACGAGAAATAAACATTTTTAAACTCAAGAATTTTAACATGTTCTATCAAGTAGTTAATAATCTCTTAAATCTGAGTATAATGAAGTTTTAATATGATTATAAACACTTATTTTCATTGTTGTAACTTTTCGATTTAATAATTAATTATTTAATCATTATTATTTGATAATTAAGTTGAATGATTGTTAAAAATAATTATTAAGATTTTTTTTGAGATCTAATTGATTTAATTTTTTTTGTTTATTGACGTCGTATAAAAAATAGTTCTAATAAAAGTTGTTCAGTTTTTTTTTTTGTAGATTCAGAATATGTACAGAAACACATAGGTTTCCATTTAAAAAACAGAAGTTGATCTCTAATTATCCCTGAAAGCTTGTTCTAGGTCGACAAATAATAGAATAGTTTAGTTTCCCCCCTGATATAAATAAACTTTTATTTGAAACTTTTTCCCATATAATGCACTGTTTTTGAGTTATAAGACTGTCTCAAGATAAAAAACTCACCCGGTATATATATGTAGAATCGGTTTCTCAAAAACGATTTTGATGAAAATCACGGATTAGGGGTTTTTTGGGACTACAAATTGATCTGTCAGAGTCTCAATAATCTCTTAGTGACTTTAAATTGATTGATTTTTTCTTAATTAAACTAATTACTTTCAGGTAAAAAAAATGCTAAATTTGAGTTCTCAAAAGCATTGTCGTAACTATACCGTTGAATCCCCGGCAAAATCATCGGATGGGACCCTCCCTCAATGTAAAGAAGCTAAACCAACGTTGCAGTTTCTTTTTAATAAATCACTACGTAATAAAGTATGTTCAAACGCTATTATAATTATTGTGTGCATTTTTCGTTGATTTTCTAGTAACTTTTAATTTAAAAAGCGTTTTGGATTGCAATAACAATTTTATTTTCATTCAAAATTATAATGAATAAAATCCCTTTTGTCGGGCTTTCTGTTCAGCAAAAGTGTTAATGACAACTTCAAAGAACAAATTTTGGGCCATGGAATGTTCGATGGATAGAATAGCTAAGATGCGTAACTTTTCTTGTCCCATAGAATTTCTTATATAAATTTTTATCAATTTTAATTTTGAAAATGATCGCTCGGAACTTGCCATAGTCACGGGAATGGTTACAAACAACAGTGAACAAACACTTCAGGAAAGCTTGAAGACATAAAATTATTCTTTATGATTAATAAATCAACAATCTCTTAGAATAAAGATAAGAGTAAACAAATATTATATTCAATATTGATTTACTATGAGTTAAGGATTCTTGGTCACCCATTTCACAATAAAATTAAAAAATTAAAAGATGTAAAAAAAAAATTCTTTTTCAATATATATATTTCGGGCTAACAACCCATCTTCAGGAACCACATTTTTACATCGTTTAATTTTTTAATTTTAATGTGAAATAAGTGACCAAGAATCCTTAACTCATAGTAAATCAATATTAAATATAATATTTATTTACTCTTATCTTTATTAAAGATGTTTCACCTTGCACCAACACTACAATCTCTACTAATTAATCTCTTAGAAGATGACTTTTCTATTTCGTATCTAAAAGTGGTCGAAAACTGAGAATTTCCTTGACAATCGCGACAGATATGTATTTTTTATATAAATCAACATATTCTAAAGTCTTTTCCACTAAATCGGTGTCATTTAAATTTTGCAGGTTGCAAGACACTGAATTTGGAAACAATTTCATTTATTCCAAGGAAATGCGCGCGATCTCAGTTGATTAATGATGATGTCCAATACACGATAAAATACGTTCACTTTAAACAAACTTTGGGGATATTGGAGACGTTCATCTTCGCATATTTCATCAAAATGACGTTCACCTTAAGGGAATTCCCCTGACGAGTTTAAGGAAATTCAAGGTTAATAGACCATTTTTCTGCTAATCTGCATTTTTAAATTTCCAAATTCATGTCGTTACTTTTCAAGTTTTTCCAGACAGACTTGCAAACAATTTGAAAGATCTATGGCTTTAGACTGAAGTGCTTTAGAGGCCGCGCCGATGGTCTGTAAAATTTTGCAATGGAAAACCAGTAACATAATAAAGCTGTAGTTTTTAACCTTCTTCTTTTTCTTCTCTCATTTTGTTTAATTTGTATCTGTACTTTAGTAGCTAACTTAAATTAATTGAATACAAAACTAATCAATTTTACTAAATTTTGTAATAAAAATGTTAGGATTCTCCTGTGCTTGCGGCCCTCTCTGACCGGGGCCCATTGCATTTTAGCCTGTCCTATTGTTACGCCCCTGCAAAGATGTACCAAAGATAAGTTAATAATTTTTTTTTTATACTAAAAATAAATCTGCTATTAATCAAAATTGAGTTTTCAATGCAATTAAACAAAAGGAATGATAACTTCCTCTGAATTTAAATTAAACCACCCACTCCGGGAAGTTTTTCTACATATACCGATTCTTTGGGGGGTCCTTTGAAATTGTTAAGTGCAAAAGGGGGTCGCGGATAAAAAAGTTTTAGAAACACTGGTCTAAGGGTCTTACCAGCCTCGCTGGACTTCTCTACCTTTGGTAATAATACATTTTAGCGAACCTAAATTTTCAAAATAAAAGATCCCTGTGTAATTAAATTACAAAACAAAAGATAATAATGAAGGCGAAATAAAAAAAAAATGTCTTTTTTCTTAAAAAATAAAGGTTGATTGTTGTACATTGCCTGTAAAGGAGAAAAGAAAATATGAATGAATTATCGGACCAACTTTTGGTTTGTTTCAATTAAAAATGACCAACAATATATCGTTATCAAGTTTTTTTTTTTTTATTGATCATTTAACTCTCTACTTTAGAATATGGAATGAGCAGATCGCCCTTTTTAACACCCACACCATACGATTTTTTTTATTGATAAGTTTGTGTTCATATTCAAAAAAATATTTCTATTTTCGTATATCTATGAGTAGAAGAGCTAGTTTACAATCATAATATTTGTCGCACTCATCAAATTCCCACCCAAAAATCGCATTGAAATCTTTCGTTCACAACAAACCATATATTTCGCTCTCAACAAAAAAGGAATCTAAAAACCGTATTTTTTTTATTATATATATTTTTTTTTGGTTTCTTACTTTACTTTTAATAATATCATTGTATAACAATAATAACTCCCTTTATACATACATGTCATCTTCTTATTTTCATTATTATTAATATAATTCTTATATATAATATATAATAATTTTTTTTAGAATCTCTTATATCATTATGTTTATATTTATGTATATATATTTGGAAATATATATAATTAGGATGAAGGAAATATTGACTGCCAAATATGAGACCAGAAACGTCTGGACTTTTACTTTTTTATATTTATTTTTTGTTTGTTTGTTTGTTTGTATTTTTTATTGATTTTTTTTAATTTTAATTACTAATCGTGAAGGACAAATTGAAGGTGTATAATGAATGCATGGAAACATGTCTCGGAAGGATTAATGAATTTAATTTCAATGCGATAGATTTTTTTGAGAATAGGAATAATTAAAAAAAATTTTGTCCGAATTGAAAATCCTTTGATACACTAAAGAGTATAATCATTATTATTAGTATTATTATTATTAGGAAGAGGTGATTAATTAATTTGAAATGGAGTAATTGGTCGAAAAAATTCACGAGGATGAATTTTTTTTATTGATTAATTTTAAAATTGTGCGGGTCTTATGTGTAGATCGATGTGTTTGGGTGGGGGTGTTTCACTGTGTGTCTGTATATATATATATATATATTTATATACATAAATTTATTTATTTTGTTATATATATATATATATAAATATACAGTTAGATGTATTGAAAGAGAGAGATGAGTGTGTATATGTGAATTTGGAGGTGGTTTGGCGGGTGTTAGGTGTGCTAATTGTTTTCGAATTTTCTTGTTTTACTTTGTTAATGAATGATTGGTGGAGGAAACACTTAAATTTTTTATTTTTTTAATCGATTTTTTATGGAGAGTAATATATTGCTTACAGCCACAAATGGATTTTTAGTACAACTCAAATCAGCACAAAACAACATTAGGGTTGTCTGTGAAATCTTAGAATAAGTAAGGTTAATTTATAATTTAGGTTTGTTTTATATACTTTTCTTTTTTTGCATTTTAGTATTCTTTCATTTTTTTATATTTATTTAGTTTTTGTCTTGTGGAATTTCATTTTTTTTTATTTTATTTTTTTTTTTTTGAGCAATATGAGTGTGACATTTTCACCAAGGAAAAAGTCATATATTTTTTTTTTATTATTATTATTATTTACAAAATAAAATACAGACGTTTCCTAAATATTAAAAATTATTTAGAGAACATTTTCGTGGTATGTTTTTTACCATTTTTTATTTTTTTTATTTTTGCATTTTTTGATATTTTTTACTTTTTTTTTGTTTGAATTTCATATTTTTGTCTAAAATCTACGGGCCAAGTTTTGATGTTTCCGCCTCTAATTCTTTCAAATTATCTTCTACCCTTTAATTAGCTATAATTATATAATGTACATATGACTACATTTTAGGCTACTGGGCCATTTCTATTGTAGAAAGAAAAAGTGAAAACATTACAAACGGAAAAATCAAAACACCTATATATATAGGTATATATATATATATATATATATATATAATATTATGTGTGTCTAGGATCACAATATTATGCTAAATATATAACATTTTCTTTTTTGTCTCTTCAATTATATATATATATATATATATATTTATATATATTTATGTTTTTTAATTATTAATTATATATATTTTGGCCTAGGCATTTTGTTTTAGAATAAATTCTATCCCTTCTTGGAACGCGCGCGATTTTTCACGAAAATGTTGACCAATAATTCACCATTCATTACTGTTCGTGCATTTAGATTCTGATTTTTCTTCTTATTTTCTCTTTTTTGAGTTCGCGCTCCAAACTTTCGGATATTATATAAACATGTATAGAAATATATTTATATTTATATATATATTTTTTTATATTTTTGTATGTATATATATATGTGTGTTGCTTTAATACAGCTTCAGATATATATCAACTATTTTAGTAGGTACATACATATATAGAATTATGTATGTAAATACATAAAAATTGTGAAAGTGAAGAGTGAAAATGAATCATTAATAAGTAAATTTCAAGTCTGGATAAAAATTTAGATTAAAAAAAAACGATTATGAAATCCAGACTCGGTGGAGGATTGGCTAATTGAGCGATTTTTTGGAAAAGTCAATAATGAGGAGTGAATATCTTTTTTGTTTTTGTTTCAATAATTTTGAACATTGTAGGTGATTGTTTATACTTTTTAAGAAAGCCGCTCCGTCCAGTAATTAAATTGGATCATTGATAAAAAACAGCTATATTTTTTTTATAAAAATAATAATAATAATATTAACAATAAAATAACATTAATTTATATTATAATATAATAATAGAATATTAATTAAACAAATCAAAAATATTATATTTTTTATAAAGAGATAATAAAAAAGATTTTTTTTATAAAATAAATTTGGATGAATGGATTACTAACAATTACATGTTGCTTTAATTAAAAGGAAGTGGCATATATAGTATAAATTTATAGATATATATATTTTTTATATATATTTATAACTTATATTATATACTATTTATATATTAATCATGTTTAGTCTGGTAAATCTGTGTATTTACAATTTATTTATTTTTTATTATTGTGGATGTACTAATCATCATAATAATTTATAAAGTGTATATATACATCATATATGAGTTTATATATATATATGTATATACACATAATAGTCTAGATATATAATGTTTACTTATAATGAAAAATTCTAGACATAAGATGATGATGCTCTAGAAAAACAGAATTCATAAATTAATGTCAAGATACAAATTTTATTTATTTTTGTATCTTTTTATAAACATGTATAGATAGATGCCTCTTGTGTGATTTTTTTAAATTGAATTGTTTTAATCTCATTGGTTCGTTGGAAATAAATGGAAAAATTATTACAAAAATGTGTTAATAGAATAGTAGAATTATAATAATAAGGTACATTATCACTGAGATAAAAATATTATATATATGTTGATATCTCTATTTAATATACTTATATATAATACTGAAGTTCGAGTTCGCACTTGATTTGAACGTCTTGACAGCAGCAACACTGAATTTCACTCACTCTTGCGGAATTCCCCGCCACACCCAAACATCACATGGACATTCGAATAGCTTCTTAGAAAATGGCAGTTTTTATTTGTATATTTATTCTTTTTCTTCTGTAATTTCTGTTAACTTTTGTGTATTTTTTATATTAAAGGTCAAAACTGATGTTATAATAATTAACATTGAATATAGACATGATTACGTTTTGTTTTTTGCTTTTTCAAGTGGAAAAATGCTAAAAAAAAATTCATTTTTAGTTTTATTATTATTTTCATTTTAGGTCATTATCTAAATTTTGTTTTTTGTATTTTTGAATTTTTTTTTATTCTTATTTTAGTTTAAACTTATCTAGAAAGAAAGGTTTTGTGTGCTCGAAGAATGGTGTGATAGATAGAAAGATTTAGATAGAGAGATAATAAATTGGAATAAGTAACTTTTTTTGTTTTTGTTTTTCAAAAATTAAAAATAAACAAATAAATTAAAAAAAAAGAAATATTTTTTTTTTTTTGTATTTTGAAATTTTTTTTAATGTTTTTTTTTTATTTTTATTTTTTTTTTATTGTTGAATTAAGTTTGAATGTGCATGTTTTCCATCGCGTAGCTCGCCTGAACACTGTTAAACTTTTCTATTCGTTAACAAGAGTATTTTTTTTATTTTTATTTTTTTTAATTGTGCTCGAAATCTCGAAAGTGACCTTTCCTTTTTGAAACAAGATTTACAGTAGTTCATATCATTCTTAAGAATAATCTTTGATTTTCTTATAAATGTTACTATATATATATATATATATATATATATAGAAGTCTGTCTATATATATATAGTTTCTTTAATGACTCATCGTATAAAATATTTTGTACACTAGATGTCTAGAATCTAGACTAGACTAGATTGAATATATATACATATATATGTGTTTATATATATATGACCTAAATCTAGAGTGAGGGCAGCCAGCAACTCTCGCACTCATTTATATATTATATATATATATATACTATATATTTATTTTAATAATTTAACTGAAGAATAAATTAATGATAGTTACAAATGGCCTGCCAATCGCATTTAGCATTTAGAATATGGTTTATTGAGATTCACAACATTTAATATAGATACTCCCTATCATCTTTTAATTTTATTTATTTATTTTTTTTTATTTATTTTTTATTTTTTTGTTAAAAAATATAAATTCCACTAACAATTAATAAAAATGTTTTGTTTTAAAGAATAAATTTAAAAAACTCAATAATAATCGTATATATATATTATATATATATATATATATTGTGATATTTTATATATATATTATATAAAAAAGCTGCATCTTTCCGAACATTCGCACAGGATTCTTAAATTCTAAAAAGGGACGCACTTTCTACGCCACGTATCAAAAAGAGAAAGAGCAAATCTATTATATTTGGAACGTTCTTTGGTAGTTTGTCTTGATGTTTGCTCAATTAGAAAATAAAATAGGTAGTATTTTATATATTTATATATATGTATATAGTGTGAGTCTTATAATATATACATATATATCATATATATATTTATATATTTGTTTTTTTAGTTTTTAAATTTTAACATCACATTTTTTTTTCTATATATGTTCTAATTTTTAATTTTATACGGTGTCTGTTGTTTTTAGACCATAAATTCGAGATGCCCGAATGCGTTTATTAAAACTGAATCACATATATTCGACCAGGTATTTAATTATTTATTTAAAATGTTCTCTTTTCGAAATGTTTGGGGCACTCATCTACAGTTCTCTAAGCAAAAAACATTTTTATGTTCATTATCATTGTTAGATCAACTATAAAAGTTGAAATTATTAAGTATTTTATTGGTGGTCCTCTCTAAGTCCATACTTTTTTTTATTTTATTTTTTTTTTGTTTTTTTGTTTTGTTTTTATAATAATACACTTTTACTATTTTATAATTTTTTAATAGTTATTTTATTTATGTATTTATTTTTTATATATATATTTTTTGTCATTTTTAAAATGATTTTGTCTGATATATTTATATATATTTAATAAAGCCGTTTTGTTTTTTATAATTTAATATATATAAATATAAATGGTTAACTTAAAAGTATCATCACAACCACATGTGTCCTCTGGTAGCACCTCTAGTTTTTGTCTATGGTTTTAACTTATTACTGAATTTAGAATTAATGTTTGTTTTTGTTTTTTATTAGTAATGAACATAATTTTTCATATAAATCTTTTTTCATATTAATATAGTTGTTTTTTTTTGTTGGTTTTTTTCATTTGCTATAAATTTTCGGTAATGTGCAATAAGATTTAAATGTTTTTTGTCTGTATATATATTTATATATACATTTATTTATATAGATATATATCCAAAGAAAGATTTTTTAATCAGATTTATGTTCTTCTATGAAATTATATGTATATATATTTGGATATAAAATAAGTTGTAAAACAAATGTGGCGGCGGGTTTTTGCGGCTATCGCCCCGTGGCCGGGTATTGGGGGTAGTTTTCCAGGGGTGGGTGTGATGCCCTTGGCGGCCCGCGGGGTCCCGCCCCCCGGACGCATTCGCGCGCGCGCCCTCAATTGAAGGTCTCGGCTGGTGGGTGGTTCAAAAGGCCCGAGATATGAGATAGAGTGGATTCTCAAAGGATGGATCTTGAGAAGTGTGTGAGATCTTCGAATTTGAAGGAGATACCGATCTTCTTCGAGACAGGCCGCCCCATCTCGCGGAAATGCGCGGCATTGCAAAATGGAATTGCAGGTCTCGAAGCGGCCATGGATGGGTTTTTCAAGGAAATCACCCCTAACAATTAATCATTTCTCTGAAATAAACCCCTCTTAAAACTATTCAAAACTAACAGATATAAAATTCCTAAAAAAAAAAAACTTAACAAATATCACATAAAAATTTATCTAGCATATATCACAAAAAACTCTTCTTTGTGCGATCTATCTAAGAAACTAGTCTAGACTAATAAATTTTAATTTTCTCATTAATATATCAAAGAATAATTGATACGTCAACAAGAATTATTTTGACCGCGCTGATTTGAAAAAAGATATTTTTATCTCGCGAGACTACTGCGGATTACGCTATTGGAGTCTGCGGAGTATTAATTCTGGACCAAGAGAGAAAAAGATGTAATCCACTTAGCTACAATCCAACGTCATTTCGCGTATAGCCCGCTAGACATTCGGATGGATCACCGAGTGAATTTGAAATCTCAGATGTTATATACTCGATCTCCCAGTCCAGAGCGCTGGATCTATTAGCATGTATGTTAGATGCCTGCCATTAATTAACTGAAGGTTTTTTACATTTTATTCGATAGCGACTCTAATGTAGGGAATTTTTGTCAAATATTGAGTGAAAATATTATTTCTCCCTTTAGGCCTCGAATAAAATGTAGAAAACCTTCAGTTAGTCTAGACTATATTGAAGTTTTTTATTGACAGTTTCTGGTTCCTAAATACAACGTAGGACAAAGAAGATTGCCATATGTCGTCACTAGAAAAGTAGTGCAAAGTAAATTATTTTTTTATTGGTCAGCTCCTGCGAGACTTACGATTCCCTATAGTGAAATTTAGCTGTTACATTTTTAGTGGGTTCACCATTAAGTATCTCCCTTTAGGCCTCCCCCAATCAATTATAGTTAGATGCAATACGACTGGAATTAGTAAGACTGAAGATATACAAACATCACAAGGTGTTTTAGATAAATCGCGTAACATCATACTTAACTTCTGTGATCATTGAGGAAAAGCTAAGATCGTTATAGGATAGATAGCCGATATGAATAAGTAACTTTTTTTCTTTTATATTTATAATTTTGAATTCAGAATATGTGATTTTTCTATTTTCCCAAAATTTGTAATGATCGCACAAAAAATAATGGGTGCATCTTTTCCAGAAAGTGTTTTTTACTGTACTAGCCGAGCGTTCTGGACTTGCTAAGGCTCAACCAAAATATGCACGTCTCTTACAGCAAAACATCATTTTCCGGTCTTGGAACACAAATAGCTATAGTTCTACTTTTTACTAGTCTACTTAATCTAATAACAAAATAAAATATATACATATAAAAATAGGTAAATTACTTTTTTTAGATTTAGGGAACAATCTATTTGGCCAGTACCAATAGATGAGATCTAGAGAATGATTTTCTCCCAGCATGCTCTTACGTTAATTAGCAGAGTGGAAGAAGGGTTCGTCCAAGTGCACACAGTTTATGGGCCGAAATAAAAAAAAAGATTACGGAATTTCGCTGTGTGAACATTGGTAAGGGCGCGCAGGTTCGACGACTGGGGGGCCCCGGGAGCCTCGGCACCCAGGAGGGTAAGGTTGTGGGTTAACAGTTTTTTTGGGGCACGGGGGGGAGTCTGTAGTTGGATGATGTATTTGACATCGCACATCAAGGTGCGGACAATGTGCGGGCTGAAGACCAGTACCAGTGTAAGCGTTTCATTGTATTACATTCGAATGATTCTTTGATGAACGCGCTCTTTATTTATCTTCCTCGAGTAGTACAAGATCGTCAGCCACGACATCGCTGATGTGCAAATATATGATCCAGTACATAAGGTTGAAACAGACAAAGCACACGGGGAATACGATGCGTGAATATTTATCGATATCCGAAGGCGTGATGCCGTAAAGCTTGTTAATGTCTTTTCCCGGATGGATAATATGTTGCGGCGCGGCAGGAGGTCCTCCGGCTCCGCCGCCGCCACCGCCGCCGCCGCCGCCGCCTCCTCCTCCGCCACCAGCACCGGCCTCTTCGTCTGCACGGCCCCCGTTGATGGTGTTTTCTAGGGTGCCGCCTTTGCTATGGGCCTTCGGGTCGTGCACCTTGAAGCGCACCTCCTGCACACAGCGTCCGGTACCCTTTAAAATGTGAACATTCAAAATTTCACTTTAGATTAAATAATGCATGCACACGGATTACAATGGTAATCTACTTCCGAGAAGTGATTAAAGATGTTTGCCATTCTTCTTAATTTTTTGTAATTATCCATAAATGTTGTTGATCCCATCCCTCATCCCACCTTCTTACCTTATCCACAAACATATAATTAGGAAATATTCGATTAAACATTATATATTATTTTTAAATTAACAGTCATTTAGAGAAAGTGATGGATTTGTTACTATAATCAGGAGCGGCATTTTAACTTTTTCTTAGGGGGAGGGAGGAGAACAATTGGTATTGTTATTTAATATAAGTTTCATCCTAATTCTTTTATATTTTTAAATATATACATTATTTTCATAAAATTAAGTTTTTTCTTTCAAATGTTGATCCCCCTCCTTGAAAGAAATTTCTGACTGAATCTACTTTTTAAATTATTATATGCTTGGTATTATAAATGTACCATCTATATGTATATATATATATATATATGCTTCTCTATGATAGGTGACGTTTCATTTTCCATTTTCAATGAAAATAATGAAAAAAAATTTAGATGTAGTAAGGTCCTGTCCTCCAATGCCTCCAATTTCCACATCTAAATTAATTATTTTGATAAATTAAACACTAGGATTTTTGAATGGAAATTATAATTTTAATTCAGAAAATAATGAAAAAAATTCGTGCTTTTGATCTTTTAGCCTATATAGAACTGTTTTTGTAATTTCCTTTAATATACGGTATTTTAATTGAACATCTTTGTTCATTTCGTATAGAAATTTTAACGCTATTACTATCGGAATTTGTCTTTTATATTGAATATTAAAAATAATCGACCTATTGCCATTTCAAATTTTAAATCATTAAGATGGATTGTTTTAGTGGAAAAATTTTACGAATTCTATATATTATCATAAAATGTGGTTAGTCCTTTGTTGGCAAGCCACGAGCCAGGATTGCATTTTTGGGAAGGGGCGGAAACAACCCATTTGATGTAATAAACATATCCATAACACCTAGGATTTAGAAGTTGCGGAACCCATTTGATGTAATAAACATATCCATAACACCTAGGATTTAGAAGTTGTCCACCTTCAATCAAATTTAATTTTTAATTAATTACAAGTATAAAATTAAACATTTAAATTTAAAAAATATAAATTACAAAGTAAGTTTCACAAAAAAACGAAATATTGCTTATGAGCAAGACTCGATATTATATATTTCACGCAACGAGCCCATCTTCAGGAGTTTACATTGATAACTGAATATATAAAATAGAAAATAGGGGATAATTTTTACCTTTACAACTAATGAGAGGGGGAAAAGAAAGGTGAAAGTACGGAGAAGAAAATAGTTTCATAGAAAAGAATTTTTTTTTCTGGGTGCTAGAATGCACTTCTGTACCTGGAGTTATAGTATTAAATAAATGGCGTGGTTGCTCTATTGGATATGTAAAGGTCAATTATTGTTTGTTTCTTAATGTCAAGTTGGTTGTTGAATACATTTTTATTATTTGTAATAATTGCTATTTTAATTTTCGCTGATTCAAATGAATCTAAACGTTGTCCCTTTAATTCAAAGTATAATGGTGTGGGCTTGTTTGGGGAGGCGGAATGATTTGTATCATGGAGATGATCTGCAAATGCCGAGGTTGAGACAAAATTGAAGGAATCAGATTTATTTAAACGTTTAAGATCGTATTCGTGTTCTTTGTAGCTCGATCTAAAGGAGCGGCCGGTTTGACCGATATAGAATACGTCACAATCTTCACACGTCAACTTAAGCCCGCTGCACACAAGGCTTTTTCTTCTACCTGTTTTTTGTCTTTTGTTTTTGTTTTTAGTTTTTTGCATTATGTTTGTAATTTAGAGACCTGTGGGATCGAAATGATGTCACTGCTGGCTGTCTTTCTAGCTAGCTTGCCCATGGATGGTTAGTTTTTGCACTTATAGACTTCTGGGGGCCAACTGATTATGTATACTATATTTGGTAGAGTTTGGTCCAAAGGGCTAGATTTTCATTTTTGACCTCTCTTCCAAATTCGGTCAGTTAGTTTTTGCATTTTTATACTTCTGGAAGCTCACTGATTATGTATACACAATTTAGTTGAGTTTGGTCCAAGGGGCTAGATTTTCATTTTTTGCCCCCCCCCCCCCCCTAACTGATTATAAATGCTTTTAGCGTACCGAGTAATAAAATTTTCTTAAAATTATTTCATTATTCGCATATTTATTCTGAATTTTACCAGAGTAGAATTTCTTCCTATAGAACGAATATTGTTTTAATTGCTTATGGCCATCCCTAGAATTAAATAATTTAAGAATAATCTCTAATTGAATAAAACTTGTCTGGACTTGACTTTTGTAAGTTGGAGCTTGTTTCAAAATAGCAAGAGAGGGAGGGATGCGTCTATCCTCGGCCTTTTTACAAAAAGAATCGCAAATTATTTTTTAATCTCGGGCTAAAGAAATGGTTTGTAGTATAAAAATATTTTTTTTTAATACTATACCACTATGGCTCAAAGTACAACCTACCTGGCTAGCCATGGACATGTTTTTTATTCGGTACGTGGATATAATTATTTGTATTTTACAAAATATCAGAAACTTGAAAGACCGCGATTTTTTAATTCCACTTGATTACGTACTCATTTATTTAAATGAATGATTATTAAAGATCTTAAATAGCATGAATTCAAATAGAAAAAATATTTTTTTTATTTTTTTTTTTTTTTTTACTTTGTCAAAAGTATACATGTAATATATGTATTTCGGTTAACCTAAATTCTGATGATCAATTTGTAGCTGTCTATTTTTTATAATATTTATATGCTTATAGTTGCTTTATTACTTCCATAAAGTAACATTTTTTTCAAATTTTCATTTAATAATAGCTGTCGAAAGGTTTTTATTTTTAGTGAACGTTTTTCGATTCTTTGTATAAAAATATGTATTTATGTAAATGATATATTAGAATGTACTAGCTGAGCTTTTTTAATTATTTATTTTATTAATTGATAATGTAATAAATACTTGTAATTATTCTTGGTCTCTTTTTAAATGTTATTTTTTTTTAATTTAAATTTTATTGAAACAACTTCAGGTAAATAAACTATATTTTTGGAAAAATTTGTCCTGTTCTAAGTGAATATGTTTTATTTTAATATAATAACGTGTATTTTTTCTTTCATTTTTCAGATGATACGGGCTTGCTTCTGGCTAATTTAATCCTGAATTGAATGCTTCATGGTGGATTTATCTTGTCTCTACAGTGGTAAGTAATCTATCTGCTATTATTATAATTATAATTATAAAAATAAAATCATATGGATCAATAGAAATATAGATTCAAATTTAAAAAATAATCTTGAATCTATTAATTAAATATTTACTTTTCAATTTCTAAGTTGAAAAAATGCTTAATTTTCGATTTCTTCGGAACTAGTAGAGCTAATAGCTTAAAATTTCGCATCAAAGTTATTTTTAAAACGGAAATATTTGCTATGAAATTTTTTTCTTTTTAATTCAAATTTTTCAAACAGAGAAGAAATTCTAAAATAACATTTTGATCTTGTTTCAAAAGAATTTTATGTTAAAATCTTGCTAGTATCGAAAATATTTTCAAGCGCCGCGCTGTAACAAGATACGCATATTCGAAGCGTAGGTTCATTAAAGGTTGCATACCCTACGAGAAACAGGCGGTCCCATAAAACTAGTAAGTATTTTTGTTTTTACATATTATGTACCTACTTGATTTAGATGAAAATATAAAAATGATAAAATTATCAAAAGTACTTTCATTTAATAACATCAGAATTTCTCAGAAACTTTTGGAGATTATAGCTTGGAATTGTATGTGAATAGTAGTTTTAAGATGTAAATGCTTGATAAGAAAATTAAAAAAAAAAAAATCGAATTTTAATGTGTGAAATAGAAAAAACTTAATAATATCTAGATTTCATCCGGTTCCGAAAGATTTCTCCAAAAATGTCGAGACTAGAAAGTTGAATTTTTTTTTAATTTAATTGAATGCAAGAAGGGGCGCACCAGTAAAGAGGCAGCTCCTATGTATCTCGAAAGACCCTTGCATTACCGAAGAGAATTGAAAGTTGATTAAGTGAGAGGGTGGAGACGTAGGTGTTTATGCACTCGGGTTTTGAAGGTTTGAAGATTATAAGTGCTGAGAAAGATGGAGGCTGGGAGAGAGTTCCAGTTCCTTGAATACGTATTGGCGAATGAAGTTGTCCGGCACTTTTCTAATTTGACCGCGAAAGAGTGTTGGGAGTCGGCAAAACGCGTACTACGCGCAAAGCTTTGGCGGGGAATTATTGATTTTATTTCATCAGTGCACCTGCCGTGATAGTATCTATAGAAAAGGGAAAGAGCAGAGACATTTCTTCGATGAGCTAGCGAGTCGAGGGAGTCGGTGAGGGTAGAATCGTCAATTAGCCTGACGGCTCGTTTCTGAATTGCATCCAGGGTAGCAAGAGAATATTTAGAGGCTCCTCTCCATAGATGAGAGCCGTATTTGAGACAGGGGCTGATTTGGGCCTTGTAGATGGTGAGAAGATGTAGGGGCGTGAAAAATCGCTTGGACCTGAATAAGTGGCCAATCTTCCTTGCTGCAGAATTCGCCACAGAGGAGATGTGTTAATTCCAAGACAGGTCAGATGCGACAGAGACGCCCAACATGGAGAGGCTGTCACTCATTTTCAGGGTATTCGAATCGAAGTTGATATCAGGGAAATTTTTGTTTTCGCATCTAGAAATTAGACAACATTGAGTCTTGTTTGCATTAAAGTTAACTAAACTTTGAGAGTCCCATTTATTCAGTTGGTCTAGATCGAGAGTGATTGAGGAGGCAACATTGTTTGGATTATTTGGGAGTGAGGGCTTGTCGTGCAGAGTGCTATCGTCGGCGTAACAATGAGTGGGGTTTGACGTTTGTTCGATAAGGTCGTTTATGCATATTAAGAAGAGCGTGGGAGAGATTACAGAGCCTAGGGGAAGACCAGCATTTGTGGAGTAAGATTCAGATGACATTCCATCCATCTATCTGGTTGATCTTCAAAAAATCTTTTGTATTTCTGCAGAGTGATAACGTGTGCTTATTAAATAATTAATTTTTAATACAAAAATTGTTAATAATGAGATTAATTTCTAATAAAAATCTTTGTTTTGATAAAATTATTAAAGAATATTGAGATACATTTTTTCTCATTATAAAAACATGTATTTAACAAAAAAACGATTTCAAGAAATAAAGTGGGAATTCTACATTAGGACTTTTGTTATATTCTGTTGGCTGCAAATAACTTTTTTATTTTTACAATTATAAATAACTAATTAACTAGACTGTCAAATCTATTGAAAAATCTATCATTCGATTCATAAAAGTTGAATTATTGATCTGTATTAATTTGTTGAAAATGGTATAATTTGTATAGAAGTTATAGCTCTTTTAAAAGCTCGGTCCATTTACTTCCATGTTAAAAGGACAATTTTCAATAGTTTATTTCTCGGTAATGGGACAGATGATCAACTTCAAATTTTTGAATAAATATTTAATACATCAATGATTCGATGGTAAAAATTTGAGAATTTTCTTATAAAAATGATCAACAGTTCCGAACCCACTTAAGCAAACCGCATTGACTCTTTAGTCGCTAACTTTGATGTGTATATTTATCATTATTATTATATTATGTCAAATTTTTTTTTTAATTAATAAAAAAGTGTATAATCATAATTAATTTTAGTAAACAATCGGACCAGACTACAGTCATAGGAAGATGTGTCTAACATGTCACCGCATCCGTTCTCAAGGTTTAAATATTTTTTAAATTCATTTGTAAAATTTAAGTTTAATTCTTGTTACATTGATCAACATCTGGTTATGAATGTGGAAATCGAAACAAGAATTTCTTCCATCTCCGACAGCCTTGCGTAAAACAAACATCAAAATCAATGGTTTTAATCATCCACAATCTCTATTTGATCGTTTTAAAGGAAACTTTTTCCGTTATTTGTTTCAAATCAGGAAATTCGATTTCTCTGAGGAAATTCTTTTCTCAAATTAGATCGTTTAAATGAAAGCCACGAACATGCATGCATTCAAATAGATTGAAATATATAATTAAAATAAAATCTAAAAAGATAATTGAGTTTTTATATAATTGGTATAATTTGAGTTGTGCAGAGAATTACTCAAGAAATGAGATCAAACAAATTTACTTTTAATGTTATTTTTTGAAATTCTCTTTGTGTCTATCTGACAATAAACAAATAAGAAAGACGTCTCATCATCTCCACTTTTTCCTCCCCCCGTGTCTGCTCGCCCTTCAGATCATATTAAAAGAACAAACGTTTCTTTATCAAAACTTGAAGAAATAAACTTAATAAAGAACAATTTGCGAACAACAAATGAAATAAATTAGAAAAAAAATAGCTTTCTCAAATTAGATTTAGATTGGCATAATTATGGAGTTTTTTAAGTGGATTTATTTAATAATATTATTTTTTTATTTCATTTTTATAATTAAAAAAACAGATCTCACAAAAATACAAGAAAATTTTCATGAATGTCCGTGTTAATGTCTGTTTTACATTTAAACAAATAATTACACCTACAGAATATAGGTCAAAGCAAATTTTTAACTAAAATTAAAAAAGTTTCTCAGCAGTAGTAAAAGTTAATTATTAAAATAGAGGGTCAGTCTAAAAAGAACGGTAATACATAGATTATAGTATGTAATTTGAAGAGAAACATACTAGAAGGTTTAATTTTGGTAAATATACTGTCTAGAGCAGGGCCTGGTCAACCCGCCGCCCACGGGCCGCATGTGGCCCTCGATGGACTTACTTGCGGGCCGTGGTCTTATTTGACAAATTGTTTTTTATCGGGTATTTTAAAATATATTTTAAATCGCATTAAAGTAATTAAAAGAATAAAGTTCTCTAACATATTAAATAATAATAGTAAATTTCAACTAACGATATAGTTTTAGAAAAATTAAGTAACCGAAAAGAAACGCAAATATCAGACAGAAAAAAAGAAAAAGCCATTCATATTTGTTTGTTATTTGAAAATAAATAAAATTTGAAATATTGTTTGGTTTATGCGACTTAACTAATAATTTTGATTCTTTATGTTTATTTTACCATACAAATCATAATTTTTTACCATACAATCATAAATTAATTCCAGTGAATCCATTGTAATAGACTGATGAAGAGGACAAAGCCCTCGAAACTATAGTCTCGTTATAAATAAATAAAATTTATAATTCCAGCAGAAGACACACTCTTTTATTGTCTCCTTCAAAATATATTTTGTTGTTGGATCTATGTTTGTTTTCATTTCATATCTGGTTGTAGTTTTGTTTTTTCCACATTTACACTTCCAGTGTATCGCTACATTCAAATTAATATTAATAATGAGTTTCAATAAAAATTGATAAGTTCCAAATTCGTTGTAAAGGCAGATTTCGAAAAAAAAATAATGAATAAATTGTAATTATTCTTATTTATAATTGAAAGTAATGGAAGGCAACCCAGGGGTAATGAGGAAAGAAAAAATTAACACATATCAAATAAGGTACAATTTATTGGAATCCTTCCTCCTTTCCTTTCAAACCTTATGTTTCGGAGGATTCTTCCCTCCTTCTTCAGGGTTTCAAGGGCTCAATGAAGGAAACAAATAAACAAATAAAATGCTTCCTTCATCTCTCCATAGCAGTATTTAAGGAGGAAGGAAGCATTTTATTTGTTTCCTTCATTGACCCATTAAAACCCTGAAAAAGAATGGGAAGTATCCTCCGAAACGTCGGTTTGAAAGGAAAGGAGGAAGGATTCCAATAAATTACACCTTATTTGATATGTGTTAATTTTTCTTTTCTCACTATCCTTGGGCTGCCTTCCGTTACTTTCAAATAAATGTTCTATCAGTCCGTCTCTCTCCAGAGAAAATTTCTTTGCAAAAAAATTCTTATTTATTATTATTATATGTGCGGTCCTCAGCAATTTTTAAGTCGTCAATCGGCAGGTTGGCCAGGCTTGCTTTAAATAGTATTATTGCTCAATTGGTCTAGAATTGCCCGATTTGCTTATTTCTAATTCCAAATATTTAATAGATTTTTTAATGATAAAAACTCGAGTCTCTTTCAAACGAGTCGAGACTCGCATGGACAAGTTGAGACGTGTTGGCGGAAAAAATGTTTTCTCGAATATTTCGAATTATTTAATTTCTCTGATGAAAAAATATCAATTACGTAAAAAATAAATATCGATTTATAAGATACATAATATTTTGAATTTGCTTTTACCTGAAAACGTTCCCTGAGAGTACAAAATGCAAATCTTGTAAGGTTTTAATTAATGAGCTGAAAATTGGTACGCAAATATCTTACAATGCACCAAATTTTAGATTTTTATCTGAAAACGTTTCATGAAAGTGCAAAATGCCAATCTTGAAAGGTTTTAGTTAATGAGCTGAAAATGGTACACAAATATCTTACAATGCACCAAATTTCAGCTTTTTACCTGAAAACGTTTTCCGAAAGTACAAAATGCCAATCTTGAAAAGTTTTAGTTAATAAACTGTAAATGGTACGCAACTATGTATTTTACATTACAATGCACCAAATTTATATCTGAAAACGTTTCCTGATTATATATACATTTTTTGCATGACTGTAATATTTTTCATGATTTTTTTTTGATTGTAGAGTAAAAATATATAATTATTATTGTTAGAGTTCGTGGCTGTGATGAAACTCTACTAGATGAAGGAGGAGGCATCAGCCAAAGATGGAATCAATGGGTTCAATAATACACCCTTAATAAAAAGCTTCGGCCTGATTTTTATTTGGCCATCTTCAGTTAATTTGGAGTTATACACAAAATGCGGTACACATATGTGATCGAACTAAGCCTTGTCAAAAATAAAAAAAATTTAGCTTCATGTAAATTTATAACGTGCCTGGACCCAAAAGTTTGATTACTTTAATTCTGAAACTTTTGGGTCCAGGCACGTTATAAATTTACATGAAGCTAAAAATTTTTTTATTTTTGACAAGGCTTGGTTCGATCACATATGTGTATTGCATTTTGTCTATAACTCCTAATTAACTGAAAATGGCCAAATAAAATTCAGGCCGAAACGTTTTATTAAAGGTGTTTTATTGAACCCAGTGATTCCATCTTTGGCTGATACCTCCTCCTTCATCTAGTATATAATTATTAAATAGACCGATGAAATAATAAAATTTCAATTAATAAACACATATTTATTAGCTAGTCTTAGTTGAAAATTTTCAATTGAGAAAGGGAGAAAATTTCCCGAAATTTTTGGGTTTGATTAAACGTTTAAAGATTGTTTTATGAAAGATTTGTATTTATTTTAACAATCAATAATTTTTAATTTATTTTTTTTTTTAATTTAATTAACTATCTTTTTTGATCAACAAAATTGGTATATTTAGTATATTTTATCTGCGCCCCGAGACTATTTTTTCCTTCAAATGTAGCCCGCGTAAGCCAAAACACCTGGTCTAGAGCACTTCCTGTTGATTTTTAATTTTCCTGTTGGTTTTTAATTTTTGAACTCCTAAAAATGGGCTCGTACCTCGAAATACTATTTAGAGTCATGGTAAAAATCATTTTGTCTTCCATTTTTGTGAAACCTACCTAGAATTAGCTCTAATTAATGGAAAGCAGCCCAGGGGTAGTGAAGAAAGAAAAAATTATCTCATTTCCAAATAAGATGTATTTATTGGATTCCTTTCTTTCTTTCCTCCTTTCTTTTTAAACCAACGTTTCGGAGGATTCTCCCCTCCCTCTTCAGCGCTTCAAAGGGACAATGAAGGAAATCAAGAAGATGTTTCCTTCCTCTCTCCTCAGCAGTGTTTGAAATTTTTTCCTTCCTCTGTAGAATCATTAAATAATAATAATAATAATAATGCTTCTGCTAAGGAAGGAAAAAATTTCAAACACTGCTGAGGAGAGAGGAAGGAAGCATCTTCTTGGTTTCCTTCATTGTCCCTTTGAAACGCTGAAGAAGGAGGAAAGAAAGAATCCTCCGAAACGTTGGTTTAAAAAGAAAGGAGGAAAGAAAGAAAGGAATCCAATAAATACCCTTATTTGGAAATGAGATAATTTTTTCTTTCTTCAGTACCCCTGGGCTGCCTTCCATGAATTTCAGCTGAAAATCCTACCAGTACGTCTCTCTCCAAAGAGAAAATTTCGTTCAATTATATTCAATACATACCTAGAATTTTTATATTTTAAATTTTTTTTACATTTTCATAACTTTATTAACATTTAATTTATTTAATTTATTAAATTGAAAGTTTTTCTGCCGAGAGTAGCAGAATTTTTATATATTGAAGGAGACAATAAAAGAGTGTGTCTTCTGCTGGAATTATAAATTTTATTTATTTATAACGAGAAATAAAATTTATAATTCCAGCAGAAGACACACTCTTTATTGTCTCCTTCAATATTTAATTTATGTTATTTATCCCTTAAAACAAAAGATTTTTAATGAAATCGAATGCAAGAAGGAGTGTACCGAGAAGATGCAAAAACTAGTTGATAGGGCCTTATATTACCGAAAGATGAGAGTTATCAAGAGAATATGTTTGTGAAATCTTGAGGGTTTTGAAGAGTGATTATATATTATTATAAGGATGGGGAAAGAAAGAGACAGGGGAAGAGTTCCAGTTCATAGAAATCATACTGATAAGCGTAGTGGCAAATTAACTAGTTTGACACTTCTCCAATTTAACATCCAAGAGATATTAAATTTGGCGATTTTCAAACTACGCACAAAGCGAGCTTTGGGGAAAATTATTGATTTCAGCTGAACGGTACACATGCCGTGATAGTATCTATAAAATAGTGTGGAAATACTTTGTCTTCGATGGGTCTGCTTAAGTTTCATGACATACGGCACATGAATGTAAAAATTCTAGATAGGTTGTTAAATTATATTCCATTTACTCAAAACCATATTATACAAAGATCATTGAATATGGGCAAAGAAGAGTTAGGATAAAGAAAAAAATTATTTATGATATCATGATTAATTGGATGGTGTTGAATTATAGATCTTCTTCTTCTTCTTCATCTTCTTTTTAGGCTAGGTAGCCTGTTTTCTCCCAAGGAAGAGTTCCGTCCTTCAACTTTCTGCCCATCGTTTCTTCGGTCTTCCTCTGTTTCTCTTGCCGTCAGGACGGTTTCTCGTGACGATTTTCGGCAGCCGGCTTTCGTCCATACGTTCCACATGCGCTGCCCATTCTCTTCTGCGCACCCTGACCCAGTCTACGATGTTCTGAATCCCACATGTTGCTCTAAGGCCTTTGTTTCTCAATTTATCCAACAATGTGTTTGTTCCCTTGTATTGCTCTGATGACCCTCATTTCTGCCGTCTGGAGTAGTTGTTGTGTCACTGTTGTGTCCGCTCTCGCTTCAATTCCGTATGTTAAGACTGGTCTCACACACGTCTTGTAGATTTTGGTTTTACTTTCCACGGACATATGTTTATTCTTCCATATGACATTATTAAGGCATCCGGCTATACGCGTCCCTTTTAATATTTGGGGCTTAACTTCTAAATTCAAGTCCCTATTGCTGGATATTTCAACTCCCAGATAATTGAATTTAGGGACTTGCTCAATTAGTGATCCCTGAAGGTTGATATTACAGGTCAGATGTTCTCTATTTACTACTAAGCATTTTGTTTTGGATGTTGATATTTGCATATTGAGGGATTCCGCCATGCAATTGAAGGCATCTAAGAGATCTTGGAGACTTTCTTCATTCTCCGCTACCAGAACTGCGTCGTCGGCATAACACACTAGTGGTATGGATGTTTCGCCCATTTTGTAGCCTAGCCGATGAGGGGAGGGCTAGCAACCCACCCTCGTAAAAACAATAAATCCGCTCACAGAACCCAAAGGAAGAATTATAGATGATTATTATTAATAATAATATGATTGACTCTATATTATTTGTATTTATATAGAATCGGTAAAGGCGTACTCGTCAACATGATATTTCTTTTTAAAATAACCTCAAAATAGCTTCTGTACGAGGACGAGAAAAAAGATAAAAGTATCTTTTAAGTTTTTTAAAAATGTAAAATATATTTGACTTCGAAGAATCGAATCTTATTTCAATCAGAATAATTTTCATCTCTTTCGAAGGCGCCTCAATAAAACAAGAGGAAGGCAACGTGTAACCACCCCTGTGAATGGAAGTCAATTTACTAAAATCGAGTATGGAAATGAAAAAGAAGAAAATATATATTTGTATAAAAAAGAACTTGTACCTACTTAATTTATATTTTTCCAAAAAATTATCGTTTCAATAAAGTGACTTTGAATAATATCCGCTAGGCTAATACGTTCAATTATTTGTAGATTGAGCTTTTAATATGATTATATTCTAAATTTGAAAATAGAAACCGTCATTTTAAAGATTTTCTGTTAACTGGGTGGAGTCCGTCACTGTGCCCTTCTTTCCTGAGCCTTTCAAATGGAAATGTTGAAAAAGGATCACGCAATCTTGCATTGAACCCGCGCAAAGACCACCCACTCTTTCCTTTCTTCGTTAAAAGACGCATTTTCTAAGTACCTACTGGTCATAAAAATAACTTAATTAGTTTATAGATTGTTTAATTTCTAATTTTCTCATTAATATATGAAAGAATAATTAACATATTAACGACATTTGTTTGTGATCGCGCTTTTTAAACAAAATATATATCTCGAGACTAATGCTGGTTGAGGCTATTGGAGTATACTGAGTCTTAAATCTGGACCAAGAGAGAATGAAAAAGATATGATCCATTTAGCTATAATCCAGCATCATTTCGAGTTTAGCCCGCATGCCCCTTTTTATATCAAACACTGATATGGATCACCAAATGAATTTTGCAATCTGAGATGTTATATATTCAATCTCACAGTCCACCGCGATCGATCTGTTAACACATGTACTATATTAGGTGTTTGCCATTAATTAATCATAAGTTTCCTGTATTTGATTCAATAGCGAATCGAAAGCAGGTGATCTTTGTCAAATTTTAAATGAAAATAATATCCGAATTTATATATTTCTAACTTGAAATAATTAAGTAAAATAAATTAATAATTTTCTCATTAATATATCAAAGAATAATTAACATATTAACGAGAAATTTGGATATTATTTTCATGTAATATTTGACAAAAATCACCTGCTTTCGATCCGCTATCGAATCAAATACAAGAAACTTATGATTGTTTAATTTCTGTTCGATGGCATTTTGATGTTTTTATTTGTACCCATGATTATTAAAATATTACGAGTCAAATATTTTTCGTGTCTAGATATTTAACGATTTGAGGTTGAAGAAAATAAAAAAAATTTTATCCTTCTTTTTCGAGTGCCATATTCGATTTCGGGCGTTGGCTTATAAAGAGCATTCTTTACATAGTTGACAGGTGTTGTTTCTGGATATACTATTTCAGAAAATATTTACTTCTATAAAATAAGAATTTCTTATCATTGTGAAATATTATGTAGCTTATAATGAAATGCGATTTTTAAATATTCAAATGTATAAAACCATTTTCACAATTAACAAAATGTCTTTAAATGGATTTATAATAATAAATAATAATAATTAATTTTTTGAGGAATTGATTGAAAGACAGTCTAAGGATAATGAATACCACGAACCCTGGATTAATGTCATTATTATCCTCTTTAAAAAACAAATGTTTCGGAGGATCTTTTTTCCTTCTTCAAAGATAATTCATTCTCGATTCCTTGAACAGTAGGTACTTTTGTTGATTAGGGTTAGACGAGGGGTGAACCGCGACTTAATATGCTGTACACCTACTTCCACTTGTACTTCCAAATATTTACAAATATTTCCAAGTACTTACAAATATTTCCAGGTAATTCCAAATATTTCCAAGTACTTCCAAATATTTTCAAGTACTTCCAAAATACTTCGAAAGAGGTGTACACCTACTTCCAATCGTGGATCACCCCTCGGGGTTAGTCTTTACTTTTAGAATCACTGGAATTTTATTCTATAGCAGCTAGCAAATCATTTGCACATTTTATTTAAAACTTGAATAAAAATTTTTAATCTGAGCATAATATTTATGTCAGTATGATTTTTGTCTCTAGAACTAAGCCAACTGCCTGGATTGTAAGATTGGCACTTGGGTTCGACTCCCGAGCATCAAGCTCTTCTGATATGTATTAACAAACATTTAGCAAGATCCTTGATTCTGGCTTTTAAATTTATTCTTAAATTGAAATTAATGTGGCCATCAAGCATCTATATTAGAGGTTCTCAATCTTTTTTTTCCAATAAACTCCTTATTCTATTTTAGAAGAATGTCATTCCCGCCTTTACAGGATTTTTTAACTCACAAAGTCTATTTAAAATAATATGCTTTTAATATTGAAAATACAAGTTATCATATATTAACTTAGAGATAAAGATAAGTAATATTTATCTAACGAGAAAGATGAGGTTATTTTTTGCCAGTTTTTTAATATGTTCTTTAAAACTTTTGAAATTTGTACGCAGAATAATTCCCCCTTTAAAATGGTAAAATTCGCCCTGCTCAGTAGGATATTGAAATTTTGAAAGAATTCCATCTTTTCTAAAAACTCATTTGTTTTTATTTATTATATTTAGTGATTGAGAAACCTTGATTTATTGATGGTGTCAATATTAAATCTTTTTTTTTTTAATATGATTGCATGAAATTAATGTTCAATTTTAATACTTTCAGCGCCTGGCGATGCAACCAGCAACTCAGAGCGTTCAATTGATAATTGTAGCCCTACACTTCCCAGGCGGCGCTGTGGCTTTTTAAATGAAGTTACGTACAATCGAAACGGACCATCCAACGTTGGAATCCTGGTCGATTCGGTCATAGACTCGAGATAGTGAAGGCAAGTCGCCCTCGGACCAGATGGTCTGATAGAAAACCCATTTCATTTGTCTGGTCGTTAAGCGTGTAGTTTATTCGGGTGAAACGATGAGTTTTCTCATCAGATCATACGACCTTCTAGTCCGGTTTCATCGTCGAGTGGTTTGATCCAATGGTGTGTAACCTCATTAATCAGTCTGGCGTAATTAAATAATTTCCTTTATATGAAACCAAAACTAGTAATAGCAAACAGATTTTTCTAAATAAATCATAAGATGTTATCATCTACTAGATCCGAGAAAGATTTTTAATAATCTATATATCAAAAAAACGAGTGCCAAAATTAACAATCTGGACCAATTTGCTACCGTGTGTAGGGAATCCCTCTCTGACATTTGTATCGCTCTAAATATTTCAGTCAAAGATTTAAATCTTTATTTGTAAAATTTCGGGGTTTAATAGTTAAAAATTTAACTAAATAGTCATGCAATATAGCTAAAAAAAAGATAATTGAGTGTTTAGAATTTTGAATTTATCTCTCCCAAATTTAATATAAGAGTTTAAATTGCCGGAAACAACCCTTCTGATATAGAATCAAAAATAATCTATTCCACCTCGAATTTTGTAAATGACAACCTCTTGTAAAATAAAGTCAATGTAAGTACTTCTATCGGCAATTTGAACTCTTATAATCATCACCCAAAGTCTTACACAAGGAACATGCCTGAAGATATCGGCAGATACCAAATAGATTACATACTAGTTAAACAAAGATTCATATTTTAACTAAAAAATTGCAAATGTTGCCTAGAGCTTGAAATAGTTTGTGACCAGAACGGCATTTAAAATTTAATAAAATAATTAAAAAATAGCTTGTCACAAAAAAACTATAAAACTAGAAACACATAAACTTTTCGAAAACGTAATAATTACGAACTTGGAAGAAAGACAAGGAAGTATTGAATTTACTCAAAAAATTACATGCTTCAAACGTAAATTCCAATTATGAATAAATAAAGTAAATATAAAGAAATTTGCTACTTTCCCAGCACTTAATCAACTCGGAGAAGAAACTGGAATTAATATCTTATCACAGATTTTGAAATACAAAAGATGTTTATTAATCACTTAGAAAAAGTAATAGAAGAATGTGATCGGCATTTCCAGTAGAAGATATTTTTAACTATAATTGGGTCGAATGTCATTTAATTTTGATAATAGTGATTTGCTTAAAGAATTTGTTTTAATTAATCAACTATATATTTAATCAAGAGAAATACAAAATGACCAAGAACTTCGATACAACTTCCACAAAAACACTGAAACTTTATCTTTTCTGGTTAAAAAAGCGAAAACTGAGAAAGCATTAATAATATACTTTCCAACAACATATATGTGCGAAGTTTTTAAGTTCTAATGATTTAAAGATCTTTCACAACTAATTCAAGGTTCTCATTAAAAAAAAATAAGTAGATTTCGCATTAAAATCATTAAAAATATATAATTCGTATATAGGAAGATATATAATTAAGTAATGGAGAGGGATTCAGCCAATGGGCAGCCTCTGCTGAATAAAAAACTACCAATTATAGAAAACGTTTCGGCTTTAATTAAATAATGCCATCATCAGTTCCTAAGAGCTGAAAAAAGCGTTAGAGCACACATGTAAAATTACAATAAAATTTTTTACAAAAAATCCAAACTTGTTAATTACAAAATTATATCTTACAGTATTAGCGACACAATTAATTTTATAAATAAATTGTCCGCAGGCAAAATTGTTATTGGATTTTATCATAATATACAAAATTATATGAATTACAAAATGGTACATAAATCTTGGTGTGCTCTCACTCGATGTGCGCAACGTCTCAAGTACAGAAATATAGCAAATTTCAATTTCATTCAATTAATAATAATAATAATTATGAGGACATTGATCTAATTAGGACACTGACCCCTCACAAACATATCCTAATTAAAAGATTTCTCAAAATAATTAACAAACCTTAAGAATAACAAAATTCGAATTTAAAATGACAATATATAAAAATAAAAATAAAAAATAATTTTTTCTTTTTTACCCTTTTACAATTCTTTCCCCCCCTCTCAATGTTTATTATACCTGGGCATCAGTATTTGTCAATATTGACAAGTAAACATTGCCAAGCCCAACACAATCAGTTTGAAAATTAAGAGCCCTTTCCCCATTTTTTCTTTGCGGAAAAGAGAGCATAAATTAAGTATAATAAATAAAAAAGCTTCGACAGCCCTGAGCTCACATCATATCGATACCTCACATGGATTTGAGTTTGATGATGCTGTCATCTTGATGAGATTGGGGAACAATTATAAGCGTCTGCTAGCCGAAAAATGCTTTATTAAGACATATGGGCAAAGGGCTCTTGAACAAGAGCAGTTATGGCAAACTTAGCAATGCTTACTTGTCAATATTGACAAATACTGATAACTAGATATAATAAACATTGAAAAAAGAGGGAAAAATTGTAAAATAAAGAAAAATTTATTTTTATTTTATTTTTATATATTAATCATTTTAAATTCGAATTTTGTTATACTTAATGTTTGTTAATTATTTTGAAATCTTTAGTAGGAAATGTTTGTGAGTCAGTCATCTATTAGATCAATGTCCTCATAATTATTATTATTATTATTGAATTAATTAGAAATTTGCTATATTTATACTTGGCGTTACTTTTGAGAACACCAAGATTTATGTACCATTTAACAAATTCATATAATTTTGTATATTATAAAATCTAACAACTCTGCCTGCAATTTAATTTATTTATAATATTAATTGTGTCGCTAATACTGTATGAAATAATTTTGTAATTGTATAGTTTGGATTTTTGTAAAAAATTTTATTATTATTTTACATGTGTCTTTCTATCACTTTTTTTCAACTCTTAGAACGATGATGGCATTATTTAATAAAAGAATCGAAACGTTTTCCATATTGGGAGTTTTTTATTCAGCAGAATTTACCGTGGCTAGTCCGGCTGAATCCCTCTCCATTACTTAATTATATACATATACAGCCATCAAAATTGTATCAACTTTATAGGAAGATATTCATAGCTGTAAACACCATAGTGAAACAAGTGATATCCTTCATTTATCACGGCGTTCAGATAAACAGCTCGAAAGGCGTTAGCGAGGAATTCAGACTCCAAGGTATTAAGGCGTCTAAAATATCAGGATCCCTGAATGAAAAGGTTTGGTCAAACAAGATTATGGGAACGGAAGCAAAATTACGTGCGACCAATTTTGACATATGCGGCCAAGACAAGGACAAACACCGCAAAAACAAGAGAAATATCGGAAGATTTTGAAATCGCTACGCAGAAGAGCGGGTAAAACATGGATAGTCAGGGTAAAAATGCAGATATTAGGGAGTAGTGTATTATAAAAAAAGTCATTGAAAAGTTTTTATTTTGCCGAGAGTATCATAGTTGTTGATTCATAAAAAGAAAGAAAGATGTTGTCGTCTGCTTGACGCAAATAAACATACCCAAATATATAGGGTCTTTCAAAAGTTGCGTCTAGATATTTTTTAAAAATAAAACATGTAAATACTTTGATTTTTCTGATGTTTTTTATTTTTATAACAATATGGCTCCCCTAGTAGCACAATGTTTCAAACTATATAGTAACTATACAGGGGCTATATAGATTCTCGAAATCTATATAGGCACTATATAGTTGCTATATAGTTTGATACATTGTGCTACTAGGGTCTAAACAAAAAACATCATATAAATGTCCACCACGAGCAAGTCTACAGGCTCTCATATGAACACCAAAATTTTGAAGGACGCGTTCACACTTTCAGTATCAAGTTTATCAATTTCGACCCGAATGTTTTTTTCAGCTGTGCGATTGTTGTTGGTTTATTCACATAGACTTTACTTTTCAAAAAACCTCAAAGGAAGTAATCTAATTGGGCTAAAAGTGCGATTTAGCACGATCTAGGTGTCCAATTTAGGTCACCATTAAGTGAAATTAATCGTCCTGGAAACTTAGACCGCAATAGCTCAACGTAACTTTAATAACTTTAATGCGTTGTTCTAGCGTGTAACTATCCATGGTTAAAATTGTACATGCGTCCACTTCACAAATGTCAAAGTTGAAATAAAAAGAAGGTATCGTTCAGAAATTATTTACTACTAACATCTAGTCGCGACTTTTGAATGACGCATTATATATCAAATATATATATATATATATATATATATATATATATATGTATATATATTATTTATTTGTTTGAGACTATAGTTTCGAAGGCTTGGCCTTAATCATCAGTCTTTTTTAATTATAAATATTATTTTTCATGGGGTCAGTATCGCGAAGATATTGAAAATTTTTTGCTCTTATTCAGCCGAAAAGCAAGTTAGAATTCTGACTGATGATAAAGGCCGAGCCTTCAAAACTATAGTCTTAAACAAAAAATAATATATATGCATATATATATATTTGATATATATGTGTGTATGTTTATGTGCATCAAGCAGAAGACAACCTCTTTGTTTCTCTTTATGATATAAAAAGCCAGATCTCGGGTTCAAAGGAGAAGAACAGAATGGAGAGCACATCACACGTGTTATGAATGAATGAATACCGGCTGGTGAGAAAGGTAGGTATATGACAACAACCCTATAGGTAAAAGAAGAAGAGGCCGTCCAAGAAAAGGTTGGAAAGACGCTCTGGAATAAATAGGCTTTTTAGCCTACATAATAATAATAAGAAGAAGAAGGTAATTTTTTGGAGTGCTGATTTATTTTCTATGTTCTTATCTATATTTATTATTTTTATTTTTATTTATTTCTCTTCTTTTTTTTATTGAACTTTATTTTGTTTAGTATTTCTCATCTCTTTTTTGCTTGTGTTTTAGGGGGCGAAAAATAAAGAAAAGCAAGAAAGAATAAGAAGAGAGCAAAGAAGAAATAAATTGAAAGTTTTTTTGCCAAGAGTAGCAGAATTTTTATATTAGGTTGTTTCAAAAGTTTTGTGCGTTTTAATGTCATGTGTTTTTGTAGCTCCATATCTCAATAAATATTTATTCTACGACGTCGTGGTATATACTGATCGATAGAGAATTGTGTACTCTATACATTGATGATGTTCATTTTTTCCAAATTTTAATTTTTTTGCCTCTTTTCAGGTTATTACTATATGATGATTGTTCGGCCAATTTTTCTCTACGAATTCAAATTGAACGCGCTGCCGAAACAGCCCGAAAAATTAACCAGGCATTTGGAATTGATAGTGTTAATGAACGCACTGTTCGATATTGGTTTTCGAAAATTCGTACCGGAGATTTTAGCCTCGAAGATGAGCCCCGAAGTGGTCGACCTAGAGTAATTTTGAGGACCTTGATGGAGACTGACCCATCACAAAAGGTGCGTGGGATGGCGGAAGAACTGGGCGTCAGCTCCTATGCGGTTTTTGATGGTTTAAAACGTATTGGAAAGGTCAAAAAGCTCAAATACTGGGTGCCCCACAATTTGAACGATCGGCAGATATTGTCACGTTTCGAGCTCTGTTCTTCTTTGCTTTTGCGCAACCAAAAAGATCCTTTTTTGGATCAGAACGTCACGTGTGATGAAAAGTGAATCCTCTACGACAACAGGAGACGTTCAGTACTGTGGTTGGACACCGATGAGCCACCCAGGCACTTCCTAAAGGCGAAAACCCACCAAAAAAGACCATGGTTACTGTATGGTGGTCAGCGGCTGGTATGATTCACTATAAATTTCTGCAACCGGGCCGAACCATATCGAAAACGTATCGAAAATTGCGTCAGCAACAGCCGGCACTGGTCAACAGAAGAGGTCCGATCCTGCTCCACGACAACGCCCGTCCGCACGTTTCACAATCAACATCCGAAAATTAAACGAATTAAGCGTCGAAGTTCTGCCTCACCCACCATACTCCCCAGACGTCTCGCCAACCGACTATCATCTTTTTAAGCTCTTCGATAAATTTCTCACCGGTAGAACCTTCGCCAAACAGGACCAGGTAAAAACGGCCTTCGTCGACTTCAGCGAATCCCGATCACCCAATTTTTATGCCGGTGGAATTAATAGACTTGTGTTACGTTGGCAAAAGTGCACTGATTCAAATGGCTCTTATTTCGATCATATTGAATAAGTATTCACCGAGATATTACAGTTTAAAGTAGACTCATAAAAAGGGACAAAACTTTTGAAACAACCTAATATATTGAAGGAGACAATAAAAGAGTGTGTCTTCTGCTGGAATTATAAATTTTATCTATAATGAGACTATAGTTTCGAGGGCTTTGCCCTCTTCATCACTCTATTACAATTGATTCACAGGAATCAATGTATCAATGGAGATGAAGAAAGCAAAGCACTCGAAACTATAGTCTGGTCATAAATAAAATTTACAATTCCAGCAGAAGTCACACTTTTATTTTCTAATTCAAAGAAGAAATAAATTCGAAGGTACCAAGACCTTAACTGATGCCCTTATTGTATAATAATAAATAAACAAAAATAAAATACAGCTTTATGGTAATTATTGTTTAATAGGATTAACAATAATAATTAAAAAATTACACCTGCTATTTCATTAAATTTCCAATCGCTGCTTTGTGGGCGCAAAAGGCTAAGAAGCACTGATTTAAGGCACATTCTCTAAAACAATACTCTTAAATAAATAAAATATCTATTTATATAAATTTTGCTACTATACCAATAGCAATATATCAGGTTTATATTTAAATCGCATTCATATAAATTTCATCTGCATGCTAATATATAATATTTTTTTTACCCTTTTCAATTTTCTTCTTTTAAAATTTTTTTTTTCTAAAATATACATAGCTATGATAAAACAATTACTTGGCATCTGGAGGAGGGTGCGTTCCGGTTATGTCGTGAGAGTGTTCCTACTGTTTGTTTCGGAACATGGTCATCTCCTGGAGGACCTGGAGGTCCAGCGTGTGCTGCTGCCTCCAGACCAGCTTTTTTCTGCTCAGCTATCTTCTGAATGGCCAGAAACCGATTCTTTCGCATCTGGATTCTCTTGGCCATGTAGCCTACTGTGGCGTATTCTGTGTGGAAAACAAACAAACAAACAGAGATTAGTAAAATTTCATTGAATTAATTATTTTAAGAATTTTTTTTTTTTTTTTTTTTGGCTTTTCGGCCTTTCTAGCCATAAGCCTAATTACGATACTAGTTATATTTTTTTTAAAATTTGTCTCTACCCCCGGGGTCAGATTTTAGCTGGATGCCTCGAGTCGGATTCGAACCCGGGTCCTCTGGTTAGCTCGCTGCCATGCTACCGCCTAGCCTATCTGACCCCCCATTTATTTTCTTTATATTTATCAATTGTTAAAGATTTTTTAATTTAACAGTATTCTAGATAGAATATTTTTGGCATTGAGATTTTGATGCTTGGGAAAACAGTTTTATGTATATAAGCAATGTTAAAGTAGTAGTAATTAGTATGATTTATGTTTATAAGTGGACAATTTACAATTTGTTTTAGCAAAATATAGCATCATTTGTAATACTAATTATTCAAAAAATACAGGGCTGAATAGAGTGATGCTAAAGGCAAACTCCTCACAATTGGACTTCTTTTCATGTGGTGTGAGGGATATCAAAAGATATTGCTCACACTACGATTAAATGTCTAATAGATTGTATTATATTATTACATGCTTTATATTAGCTTCACTTGTATGTATCTATCTGTGTACTATTTATCTATCTATTAATGACAAGAATTGATTGGGACGAAGGAGGGTAATTAAAACCAATCGACTTGATTGGGGAATAATGGAATTGAAATAATTATCGGAAAAGAGGTTTTCTTTTTATCTAATTAGATTTTTCCTCTTATTAAAAACAAGGACTAAAGATGAATAAGGACACTCGATGGTGGAGAAGTAATCTCCGGAATCGAAGCAAAAATACAATGTATACATTAATTAATGTAAAATAATTGGTTTAATAAAATTTATTTATTTATTATTATCTATCTATTAATGTGACTTTTGTCTGTTAAATTTCTCTATAAAAATAATTGTTTACCTACTCAATTTAAATGAAATAATATAATTATAATAGAAATAAATGCATTACATTATGTTAAATTCCGCAAACTTTTCTCTATAAAAATAATTAAGACTATAAATTAGTATTTTAATTTTGTTAAATTGTTGATTTATTGTATAAAAATGTATATTGTAACTGGGATAACTCCCGTATATCGAATAAAATAAAATAAAATCATCAGGAGCTGTTAACAATTAAAATGTGAAAATAGAGGAAAGAAAGGAAACAAATAACCAGTACTTTTACAGTATAAAAAAGTTTAACATCATATTAATATTATATTGTATGTTGACCCATTGCTTCGCTGTGGACAACATCTAGGATCTACTAATCCGGGAGTGAATTGAATTCATCTGACATATAATATATATGATATAAGTAACTCGCTAAATAATTTACTTAAATATTAAATTTTCACTTGTGAAATCTAGTGATTTAAATACTAGCCATAGGGGCCATTCATAAAATACGTTCGCAAACAGGGGGGGGGGGGGGGATTGCTTAGCGTGATGATATGTGAAAAGGGGGGAAGTGGTCTGTACGTGAAGTTCGCAGTTTATTAATTTAATTTTTTTTTTTTTTTCTTAACTTTTTTTTATTTTTTATTTTATTTTACAGGGTTCTAGCTTTTGTGACGTTATATTTGTTAGGGGGGTATAACATTCTTATACATTTTTACTTTACCATACAGGGTATGGTCAAGTATTGTAATCATGCATGAAAAAAGTGTTTTTTTTCCTTCTTTTTTTCGAAATATCTCGGCTGAAACTATTTTGATTAAAAAAAAATTGAGCGAAACCATGGCATTTCGGTTTACAAAAAACCTATAATAAGTGACCATTGAAAAAATTATATTTTTCGAGATAATAATTGTTTTGTCAAAATGTTTGTTAGTCTGTCTGTCTGGTTGTTAGTTAGTTAGTTAGTCTGTGCGTTACCAATTTTTGTGGACGAGCTAGCCCAAAAACTAGTGTGAATATCAAAACCAAATTTCACAGGTAGTTTTGGTCCATTGAGATTAAGAGCCAATTAGTTTTGGTGCAAATCGACCCAAAATTAAAGGGGGTGTAGGGAGGGTTAAAAATTAAAAATCTAGGTTATTTGAGCAAACTCAACCATATTTTGTATACATAATTAGTGGGACACCAGAAGTCTAAAAATGCAAAAAATAACGGCCCAAAATGGGGGGGGGGGTGTAGGATCAAAAAATGAAAATCTAGTCTCCTGTGCTAAACTCAACCAAATTTTGTATACATAATCAGTGGGCCCACAGTAATCTAAAAATGCAAAAACTAACCGCCCAAAATGGGGGGGGGGATCAAAAATTGAAAATATAGGCTTTTGTACCAAACTCAACCAAATTTTGTACACATAATTAGTGGGCCCCCAGGAGTCTAAAAATGCAAAAACTAACCCCCCTACATGAATATAAATAATTTTATTAAATATTAAATATAAGTGAGGGGCCAGGTTGTATGGTAAAGTCAAGTGGGTGGCCACATCAGAACACGTCAGCTTATTTCATTAAAAGAGAGATGCTAGTATTTCGGTGGAAAAAATGGGATTCATACAAAGCTCGGTAAAATACAACATTTCATGTAATTAAAATACAAATGAAATATTATTGTACATTAAAATGCCAAATTATACAAAAAATTTCTTTAGAAAATCAAAAATTTTATGACTTTATATTGGGCCTTGGGTTGGGCACCCCTGGTTTAAATCGAATGGGATTAAAGAAGGATATGAGGAATGATAATTTATTTTTTAAAAGTCACGGATATAATATATAATATGCAAGAATTTCAAACAAAAGCTCAGATCACTATATTAGAGAATTAGCATAAAGACTGAACAATAAGTAACTAATTATAATAAATGTGTTTTTTAACCAAAAATTCTCAGAATTATTTATTCTTCTAATATCAATTCTTGCAAAAACTTTCTGAATAAAGCAGTCAGTGTATATTGTCTATTATAATTCCAAACCTAAATTAACATGTGAATGTTAAGGATGAAAAAAAGTTAATTTATTCACTTTTATTTTTACAAAAAAAAAAAAAATCATTTAAATTTTCGATAAAAAAATTAACAAATTAGAATATCTTTGAATTCTATGCAAGTGAATTCGTGTTTTCTTTGAATAGAACATTCCTAAGTTATGATGGCATAAACAGTAACTATACGCGGTTTATCCTATATTTGCTAAACATCTGCCTTGCTTTGGACGAATTCTAAAATTATATTTATATAGAGATATACGAAAGCTTAGAAAAATTTGGCAAAGAACTCACTACCCCCCAGATAAATTAAACTTTAACAGAGCCTCAAAAGAACTAAAAAATCTAATTATTAAAAACAAAAACGACACTCTACAAGACTACAATTATCTCCTCTAGGTAATAATGAACACTCAGTTTGGAAATCAACAAAATACTTGAAAAGACCTAAAACATTTATATCACCTATTAAATCAAACGTCAATACCTGGGCCAGAACAAACGCTGAAAAAGCAGAAGTATTCTCGAAATTCTTAGAGGAAACCTTCAACCCCTTTTCCCAATCCTGTTCAAAAGAAGAAAACACAGAAATAGAAGAATTCCTATACTCCCCTTTACAACTATCAATACCCATCCGACCTTTTGCAACAAAAGAAATTGAACAGATAATACAAATCCAAAACAATAAAAGAAAATCCCCAGGCTATGATCTCATTACAATGGAAATCATAAAAAAACTACCTAAAAAAACCTTACTCAGAGATCTGTTCAACTCTTTAATAAGAACCAATTATATCCCTACCCAATTCAAGATCGCTCACATAATAATGATCTTGAAACCAGGTAAACCCGAATCTGAACCTTCTTCCTACCGTCCAATCAGCCTCCTCCCACAAGTCTCCAAACTTTTCGAAAAACTTCTGCTCATCAGACTAAAGAGCGACATAGAAATAGATGATATAATACCAGACCACCAATTCGGCTTTAGAAATCAACATTCAACAACAGAGCAAATTCACAGAATTGTAAACATAATACAATCTACCTTAGAAGAAAAAAAAAATCTGCTCTGGTGTCTTCCTAGACGTTAAAAAAGCTTTCGACAAAGTATGGCATCAAGGACTACTACACAAAATAAAAAAAACACCTTCCAGACCACTACTACTGGATACTTAAATCCTACCTCGAAGACCGGTGGTTCCAAGTGAAAATAGAAAATGATTTCTCGGAATTTCGTCAAATTCGATCAGGAGTTCCCCATGGGAGCATACTAGGGCCTTTTCTTTATTCACTGTACACCGGAGACATACCAACATCTAATGACACATTTATAGCCACATACGCCGATGACACCGCTATCCTTTTACCAGCGACCACCCAGACTCAGCCTCACATCGACTCCAAGAAGAACTTGACACCCTCCAAAAATGGTTACACAAATGGAGGATCCATGTCAACGAAACTAAATCGACTCACATAACTTTTACAAACAAAAAAATTACTTGTCCGCCTGTCTCCCTCAACTCCAAAACCATTCCTAATAGCAACTCCGTAAAATACCTCGGAATGCACTTAGACACAAGACTAACCTGGAAAACCCACTTACAAAAAAAACATACCGAAATTAACTTAAAATACAAAAAAATGTACTGGCTAATTGGAAGAAAATCCCAACTGTCCCTAAAAACCAAAACAATCCTATACCAAGCCATCCTAAAACCAATCTGGCACTACGCTTGCCAAATATGGGCAACGGCAAGCGAGTCAAACATAAGTAAAATCCAGAGAATTCAATACAAAATCCTCAGATCCATCTCCAACGCTCCATGGTTTATGACCGACGAAGCTCTGCACGATGACCTCTTTGTCCCTTCGGTCAGAGAGGTGATCTTCAATGCCCACGAGAAACACATCAAGAAACTGGAAAACCATACAAACACCTCGGCCATCACTCTTCTGGACAATAGCCAAACGATCCGCAGGCTCAAGAAAAACCACATCCTGGACACCCAAGAACGCTTCCAGACCAAAAACTGGAAAAATAAATTCAATTAGGGAAGCCATCAATGGATGACTTCCCCCTCATGTGACTTCTTTTCTTTTTATTCTACTCAATTGTTAACAGATTTACTTATAGCTAAATATATTTTTTTATAAGCTGATTGTAAATAAGCATACCAAATAAAAAAAAAAAAAATATATATAGAGATATGATATATTTATATGTATATTTAATCTAAAAAAATCCGATGACTATTCATGCCAGTATGTTAGGTCGAAAGAAAGCAGATTGGTTGGCTTGGCTTGATCGCAGATAAATGTACGAATATGCATGTACCGCCCTCCGTTTCGCAACTGTAAGTCTAAGAGCTACTAAATTAGGAACTTAAGCTAAATATAGGCTAGGACAAAGGTTCTCAAAAACAAAATCTGCTATTCTTCTCCTCAATCAGCTTAGAAAACAAGGAAGATGCTATCGAAGACATATGTATGGCGCATAGCCATGTACAGGTGTGAAACCTGGACAAATGGAAAAGCGGAGAGAAAGAGAGAGGCTTCCAAAAAGTGGTGCTACAGAAGAATGATGAATATCAAATGGATGGATAAAATTACAAATGAAGAAGTTCTTGGAAGAATCGGAGAAAGAAGAACCTTGTGGAAGACTCTGAGGAAGAGAAGAGGTCAGATGATGGGGCACACACTGAGACACGGGGGATTGCTTAGGGATATCTTGGGGGGGGGGGGGGGGAGAAAAGGGGAAGGCCCAAATCAAAATATTTCGACCAAATAATTGGGGATATGGGATGCGGGATGCGAGACATTTAGAAACAAACAGCTGGCAGGTGACAGAGCCGAGTGGAGACGGGTGATTGTGTCAAACTATATTGTATAGTTTGGGAACCTCTGGACTAGGAGAAACTTTTGGTTGATATCAGAACACCGAAAGTTGACATTTACATGAAAGATAATTCGTTTTTGATGATAATGTCAAAAACGCTTCTAATACTTGTTTTTTAAAATCGGTGTTCTAATCAAGTTTCATAAATTGTTAGTCGTGCATAAATATTCATTATAATTTTAATTAATTAATCCGATTGAAATAAAGGAAGTGGTGTGAATTAGGCGTGTTCTCAAAAAATATTTTAATCCCTCATATCTCGTATACGATAGGTCGTAGAGCTCTGGGATCTGAAACCTAAGCTATCTAGAGGATAGAAGAAATAACCCTAAATTAGGTTTGATTTCGAAAAACATTTTTAATTGAAAATTTTTGTTGTTTTTCTATTTTCATTGATGTCGAAATGTATATAATTCAAAGCCTACCATATATTATATTTGGAATTAATATTTAAAAAAAATTCATACGCAATAAAGGCTGTAACGATTTTTTTTAAAATAATCAGTAGATTTATCAAAAATCTTGTTCTTCAAATTCCGATTAAAATTAGGGCAGGGAAATAAATTAGCTGTGTTGCAAATAAACAATATTTTAAATATTATTATATTTCTGATATAGTAAGTCGCAGAGCTTCCAGCTTTGAAACTTAAGATATCTATTGTTAGAAGATGTGCTCTATGCTTTTGAATTAAATTATAGAACAGGGATTGCTTATTTAGTCCAAGTGTCTTGTGGCTTTTTTTCTTGTTTTCTCAAACCTGCATGGAGGAAACGCAAATCGAAGTAATTTGAAGGAAGAAAATTGGTATGATGATTTCAAATAACGAAAAAACTAATGTGAAAGTCGTGTGGTGCCGTTGCAGTTGATTTTAGATCGAAATGTAACATACTAGGGACTTTTTTCTTAATTCCGCCTTAGGATTCTTAGTGTCCTTAATAGTCCGAGAGCTAGCAACGTTTTCGAGAATGAATTTTTAACCGGCTGGTTTTTCGATATTTCCCTTTCTTATTGAAGCTAGTTAGGGATGCTGTACGTCTGGCACCTGGGAGCGGTTGTATTTACCAGTGCGTATCTCGTTTGTAGGGATAAAATATGTATATTTTAAATTCATTTTCAACCAATTAAATTTTTTTTTTATAATTTTCTGTTTTTTTAGCATTATAAATTTCTAGTTGCCGGACACTTTTCCTGTTGCTAACATTGCGCCAGATCTAATTTAAGTAAAAGCAAAAAATAATAATTTTCAATCCATTTTCCACCGTCTGTAATTTTAATAAAATATAGTTCTGCACTCAAAGAATACAAAATTAATTTGACAGACGGAAATTCGGTTTAAAACCAGACCAATTCAAGTCCCGAGAATAAGTGAGTTAGAAGAATATACCGGGTGAGTTTTTTATCTTGAGACAGTCTTATAACTCAAAAACATTGCATTATTTGAAAAAAGTTTCAAATATGGTAATACAATATACATATATACATTTTTTCATGCTCAAGAATCTTAAATAGATCTATTAAGTAGAAAATAATCTCTTAAATCTGTGTATAGTGAAGTTTTAAGATCATTATAAACACGTATATTCATTGTTGTGACTTTTCAATTTAATAATTAACTATTTCATTTTTTTGAGATCTAATTGAATTAAAAATTTTTATTTTGATGTCGTATAAAAACATGGTCTGGTTCTTAATTAAACAACCGAATTTCCGTCTGTCAATTTAATTATGTATTCTTTGAGTGCAGAACTATATTATATTAAAATTACAGACGGTTGAAAATGGATTGAAAATTATTATTTTTTAATTACTTAAATTAGATCTGGCGCAATGTTAGCAACAAGAAAAGTGTCCGGCAACTAGAAATTTATAATGCTAAAAAACAGAAAATTATAAAAAAAAATTAATTGGTTGAAAATGAATTTAAAATATACATAGTTTACCTCTACAAACGAGATGCGCACTGGTAAACGAAACCGCTCCCAGGTGCCAGACGTACAGCATCCCTAACTAGCTTCAATAAGAAAGGGAAATATCGAAAAACCAGCCGGTTAAAAATAATTTTTTTCGCGACGTTGCTAGCTCTTAATACTATAATTCCAAGTCTATATAATAGGTATATTTGGACTTAATATTTTTTCAAAGTTCCGATGCAATATAATTTAAAAGAAGAAATATTTTAATATTCTTTTAAAAAAATTTTTTTTTCTTCATTCACTCTCTCTCATCATTAATTGTATTAATCCTGGTTAAGTGCGAATTTTAATAAAATGCAAATGGAATCTTTTTTTCGAATACATATACATTTTTAGATATTTTTTTTCAGAATGACTGAGTGTGATCCAATTGGAATAATGCAAAGGCTAAGCCATTAGATTAATCAAGCAGGCTAGGCTTTGTTGTTGTCTGCCTTTGTTGCTTTTGAGCCACCCCTTCACCTTACCCTTATGCTCTCACAAAGAGTACTAACACAAATAAGAAGTTGTTTTCTTTTGTTCCCTCGCCATCTATGGATCACTATGCGTATGCATCCCACTCTTGGTTGATTCTTTTAGATGAGAGCCAATCAATTTCAATCCGAAAAATTCAAAAACACTAATAATAATAAATAAAAAGAAAAAATACACTCAAAATTATTTTTATTAAGGTGATTATATCTGATGAATGAATCAAAACTTTTTTAATAGCCTAGATCTAGATTCCTGAGAATGGGTTCTATGTAAAGACACCCTAATTCAAAACACAAAAGTTTATGGGCCACCCTGCCTTTATATAATTTATTTTTTATTAATATTTCTTTTCGACTCCATTAGTTTTCTAAAGAGTTTTTTTTTTTTTTTTTTTTTTTTTTGCATATGAAGCCATTGGGGGCTTTGGCCTTGCCGGCGCCCTCGGCTGCTGATTTTCAGAACGTCCTTTTCAACATGATAAAACGGAAATATTTTATACAAAAACACATCAATTTATCTTTATAAAGAAAACCATATAATTGTGGGATTTTATTTTCCGCTTCTTTAAATGTAAAATGCTTTTGAAAATAAAGATTTGTTTTCGCCTTGAGAAAGGCGTTTGATTGCTGTTTGCCGGCCAGAATCCTTCGATAAACTGACGGATGAGCAGCAAAGACACGCCCCGTTTATATTGAGAAGCTAGCGCGCGAAAAGTTATGCATACGTCACCTAAAAGGCGCGAATAAATAACCAATCAGCTTAATTGCTAATTAGGGCCAGACTATAAAAGCAGCTGGCTCCTCGACGCGAGTTCAGTTGTCAGTTATCATTCAGTTGTCATTTGTGGGTTGTCAGTTGTTGAAGCTCATTGAATGAGACAGCTCTCCGAGGTGACTGATCACCTGGGAACGATTTGGTAGAGACGGCTTGTGTCTAAGAAGTAATTTGTATACACGTGACGAAGAAGCAATAAATGCGAGCTTTGTGGCATTATTTTAAAAAAGCATATTTTCAACTGCCTAGTGCAAATTCTTATTTTAGAATAGCATTTTTCTGGCTTTAATGCCGCCAAGAGAGATTCTAATCTCTAAAGATCATCTCCCATCCAAGCCAGGCTCATATCTTTCCAACTAACCCTTCGAGCCAAACATAATAAAAATTATCCATCATCTTAATCATTTCCTATATAATTTTTAGATTCCACAAAATAATATTTTACTTAATTTTATAAATGGATGGATAGAAATGTTTGTACTTAATCTAATCTTTTTATTTTTTCGTTAATTGTTATTTGATGATAAGAAAATTCATGGTATATTAAAAAAAAAATATTAATTATTAATCAAGCGCCTTACTTATTTTATTGTTTATCCAATGTTTCAAATGAGCCCTGGTTTGAGAAAATTAAATTGCTTAGAAAAATTTCCATAAAGAGAAATCAATGAGGTTGATGTAAATAAATCTCTATATACTTATTAATAAAACAGTTCCGTGACAGGGTGTATCAATCAGACAGTCATCGATAGGACCAAACCGCTGAAATTTTGATAGTACGTTCCCATAATGACATGGATAACCATTAAAAAAGTTTTTTTTGAAATGCATACCCTAAAGGGGGAAAGGGCCCCAAAATGTGTTTTCTGACTTTTTCAAGATCTCTTAAACCGGAAAAGATATCGAAATGGTTTTACATTAGAAAGGTGAAGTATTAAAATACAAAAAAACAAATCCGAGTATTTTGCTCTATTTTATCATGAAAGGGAGATATAGTCATTTTGGGGTAAATTTTTGAAATTTTTAAAGTGCTCTATCTCCTGGGTTTTTAAGGTTAGCATTCAATTTTGGTACTTAGTTCTATTTTTGAAATATCTAGGGAGGGTTTTTGCATTTTGTCAAAATTTGACCCCTGAACCCAAAAATGTTTTTTTTTTTAATTTGGGGTCTTAAACACAATAGTATTCGTATCTTCTATGTTTAAGGATAGGGTTGGTGTTGAGAGGTGAGAGGAGTGATCCTAGATGAGGGAAGGGACAATGTTCAGAGGTTGGGGGTCAGGGGGCAAAGGCCCTTGGGCTAGCAAGAGGCCCTCCGAAGGCCAAATATAAATATAAATAAATAGGAATAAAAAATTTATATTTTTGAGACTATGTTTTCGAAGATTTGGCTTTCATCATCAGTCTTTTTAATTAGAAATATTTTATCTGTTACATCTCATGGGGTCAATTGACCCGATTTGATATAGAAAATTCGTTGTAATAGCAAGCAATTTTTTATTTTTTTGTGTGTGGGTTAATTTTATGTAAAATCTTTTAGGTTTTTTAAAATTTTCTCCCTAGCAATAAATCAGTGAATAAAATTATCAAATAATGTTTTAAATAGTCCAGCCAAGATAATATGATCAGTGCTGCCGTTAAAGTACAAATGTATTAGTTACAGTACATTTTTGCTTGAAAAGTTCAATAGTATATTAACATTAAAATAATTTAGTTTCTAGTACATTCCATAAAATAGGTATCTCAAAGGTAGTTCACATTGATGATACTTTAAGAGTCCTAAATAATCATAGATAAAACAATGGACGTGTATACTAAAAAATGTTTAGCTATATTGTTAAGATATTATTTATCTGAAACCAAAAAACTATGTGATTCGTTTTTAGGATTGGTAGAATTGGATAATGGTAGTTCTGGGCGGCTATTTACGAAGTTTTAAGAGGTTATTTAGTTTCTGTGGGAGTTAATTTGGAAAATCTAGATGAATTCACTACAGATAATTGTACGACTATGATGGGACAATTAAATGGAGTTCAAAGTATTTTGTTAAAAGAAAATCCACATATAATTGTTGTAGGATGCACATCCCATTCTTTCAATCTATGTTCTTCATATGAGTGTCAAAAACTACCAAAAGGTATTCAAGTTGGGATGAGAGACATTATTCTCACTTTGCCCATAGTTCTAAACGAGTAAATATTTTAAACGAGTTTCAATTATAGAATGAAACCACACAAAATTCTTAGACCTTCAGAAACTAGATGGCTCTCACCACAGCAAGTGATAAAGAGAATTATTGAACAATATGATGTTTTGATTATGTATTTTACAAATTCTGTTTGAAGATCCACTGCCAAAGACAGTTCAAATTTTAACTAATTTTTTAACTCATTCCAGTACATTTTACTAAAATGAACAGTACCTACATTCGAATCAGTGATCTATCTTGGGGGGAGGGGGGGGGGGGGGGGTGCGGTCCTCAACAACTTGTTCACTTCATGAGTTTACTATTTGATTTCCACGAATTATGAATTACTATATGATTTAGAATATTTTCTCCAAATTGAAATTGATAAAAAATTATTTCACAATGAGTGAAAGTGATTTAAGACTACAAAATCTTGCAATATTGTCCATAGAATAAGAAATTAAAAATAATATAAATTTTAAGAGCATTATACACGATTTTTCTAAGATGAAAATTAGAAGAGTAAATATATAAATATGTTTACATACAGACGAAGGGTGAACCACGACCTAATATCGTGTACACCTACTTCCACTTCCACTTTCATTTCCAAATAGAAGACAATAGATGAAGGGGCGTTCTTTAGTGAATTCCAAAATAATTCCAAAGACGGTGTACACCTAATTCCAATCGCGGTTCACCCCTGGCATACACATAATTATGTGTACAATTTGTTTGTTTATCCAAAATAAATGAAATTATTTATTTATAAATATAAAAAAAAAAAATGTTTAATGCTAATTTTTTTTTGTAAATTACTTAGGTATATGTTTTGTATCATAGGTGGGGAACCTGTGGCCTCCGTAAGTTTCTTGTGACCTTTAAAAAAATATCTTATATTTTTGTAAAAGTTGAATTTATAGGTATATCAATATGCCATCCATTGGTAAAAAAGTTCCCCACCTATAGTTTGTCTCAATTACAATTATTTATTTATGTTTATTAATTAATAAAAACTACCATTATATTGACTTAGAAAGGGCGGCAAATTGGAGACCGCCCCGGGCTGCAAAAGTTCTAGCTAGGTACCCCACTGATCGAATAAAAGCTCACGGCAGTACTGAATATGATAAAAAAACACATAGATCGAAGACAATGTTACTTAATTTTCATTATTTATTATTATTTCATGTAATATATATTGAAAATTTATTATTTTAGATAATCTGTCAATATTTTCAAGGACAATTATAATAAAGTAAAAAAGTTTTGAATGATCGATGTTTAAAAAAAATTTCCACATTTTAAATCTCTTGTGGGATATTATTTCTTTTTAATCTTGAATATTCAAATAATATTTATAAATTAGACTAATTTTGCTACTGTACTGATGTATGTAACGAAAAATTTGATTATACAGATCTGGGAAAATTAGTTTTTGAAAAGCTGCTCATATTTTCGAATTAATTCTGATTCCTACACCCAAATATAGTAGAAAGTGGTATCTAAATAATTTTAACCCATTACAATTTTTTGGTACAGGTTGAAATTTTCAAATTTTTCTCACTTTTTCATTAATTTCAATCCCAATAACTTATTCAAAAATTAAGATTTACGTATTTTTTATTTTATTTTTCAATGCGCCAACAAGTAGATTGTTAAAAACAAAATACAGTTACAGTTAAATAGAGGGAGTACCATTTCTACTCGTTTTCAAATCCCCAAAACTTACTCAAAAATTAAGATTTTAGTAAGTATACTTTTTTTTTTATTCTTCAATACACCGATAAGTAAATATGATTTAAAAAATTATAAATAAAACCATATAGAAATATTGAAATATATATTTACAAGCCAAAATAGGGCGAGGCATATTTCATACATCTCTTCATTAATTTTTTCTTGTTTTGTGAAAAATTGTGATATGATACCAAAAAAGAAATTTTTTTTCAAATTCAGAAGCCGAAATCTTTAAAAATCACATAAAATTATTCAAACCAATTTTTCATTGGAGACCTGTCTTAATAAATAAGTAAATAAGCAAATAATTATTTATTTCATTTTTGTCTAAATTTTAGCGAAGTCTTTTTGAATATTTTTTCTCTATATTTATAACGAGTATTAGTTTTGGTCAAAGTGCCAATGGCCATTTATAGAACAACAGATATTAAGAAATTAATCTTTAATTGAGTGAAACAAGTCTGTACTTTTATTTGGCAGAGCTTTGAGTTTTAAGAGTGAGGTGATTATATCCGCGCCCTTTTTTAGTCATTTTCTTCTATTAGATTCTAATGAAAGAATCAACTGGATATTTATTAAATAATAACATTCCTATAAAAAGTAGGTATACAATTCTTTTAAAAATCCATCAGTAACATCAATCGTTTCGGGAAAATTTTATTTTATCAATTACTGAATTCAAAGCTGATTTACTTAAATATTTTTCGTTCTTGAATTATCCTGGGTATCGTAATCAAAACACACACAGAGAGATAGTCAAGCTTGAATCACATAAAAATAGTTTACCGGCCAAAATAGAGAGAGCCCCATTTCTACTCGTTGCTCATTTTTCGAATCCCCATACTTACTCAAAAATTAATATATATATTATATTTTATTCTTCTATGCACCGATAAGTAGATATGATTAAAAAAATTTCTAAATAAAAGCATATAGAAGTGTATTTATAATGAACACACAGAGACAGACAAAAAAAAGATTCCGATGAATTGATAACCTCCACCTTTTTTTGAAGTCGGTTAAAAATATGGCGAGCCCACTTATAGGTCTACCTCCCATCATCAATTCATCTTCTTAGGGCCGGTTGTATGTCGGTGGGTAAGCTCTTTTTAAACGTTGACTAAGGGTAAATCCTTAGAATTCCTCTCGGGGCTAAAGGTGAATTCTAAGGATTTACCCTTTGTCAACGTTTAAAAAGAGCTTACCAACCGATATACCACGGGCCCTAAAATCGTCGTAGTCGATTCCGGCGATTACTACTGAGAGTATCCCCTCCATTATAATTTTCCTGGGTACATTTTTCACAGGGGAGGTTTCCCATTTCCTTACATCCCGTCATTAATTCTTGTTTTGTGAAAAATTCTGATATGATACCCAAAAAAATAAATTTATTTTCTGATTCAGCAGCAGAAAATCTATAAAATGATCCAAACCACTTTTTCATTGCAGAATTTAATAACATATGATTGTGAAAATGAAATTAAAAATAGAAACACATGATGGTGATGTTAAAATTATCCAAACGACTTTTTCATCGCAGAATGTTATGACATATGATTGTGAAAATGATATTAAAAATAGAAAAAAATGATGGTAATGTTTACCTAATAGCGAGGCGAAGACCATAACGAAACAGGTGCCGAGGTAGACGTCGATGGACTTGACGTAGGAAATCTTGGGCAGAGCCGCGTTCGTGGAGGACATGAGCGTCGTCATTGTGAGCACGGTGGTGACACCCAAAGCAACACGAGCGGGAGTCGCATTGCGATTGAGCCAGAACGAAACCCACGAGATGATGACGATCAGCCCAGAAGGGATATAAATTTGGATGAGGTAGTAGCCCATCGAACGAACGAATTGAATCTCGCAGGCGAGCCGCGAGTAGTTTCCTGGATCACAACAAACACCGGGCACATTTCACCAAACCGAAACGCTCAAAACAACCAAACAACCAAATAAACCACAATGAATTGAAAGGCTCTCAGAAATTTATATTCAACAGTCTATCAAATTGTGGAACTCTTCTTAATTGCATAGCTAAAAATTAATCAAAGGATTTATAATTTAAAAAAATTGACAGATTGATCACATTATAATACTATAAATTGTTTAATTCTTTTGCTTGATATAATATCCTGCCCGTTGCCATCTCTGGTGAAGTGCTTATAATGCACAACATTATCTGATTTGGGCTAAAGTAAATTGTTTTCATGTTCGGGCATGGGCACTTTAACTCTGATAAAATAAAGCTGACTGAATCTGGCACACTGAATTATGTATCAAGAACCTATCCGAGACCTCATGTTTTCTACTATCATACCCCTTCAGTTCTGCTGAAAGTGGAAGTGAAGAGGATCAAACCAGCTTTCGAGAGGGCTATTTGCTATTCATAGACCCGCAAAAATATAATATCATATTTGCAAAATATTATTTAATTTTTTATAATGTTTTTCATACATTCAAATCATTAACTTTTGTATTCTAGGGTACCTCTCTTTAAGGAAACTGAGTGTGCGACAAGTATGCATTTGTTACCAATTCCCTATTTATTAGAAATTTAAATTTCTGTTGAATGAAATAAAATTTCTTTACATAAAATAAATTCAATCACATATAATTTAATTTAATCTAAAAAATATTTAAATTTGATATCGATATTATAATATATAATGAGGTGGTCCAATGTTTCAAAATACAGCGTCAACGTATCTGCCTCATACATTATATTGAAAAATCCATTAAAGAAACAATTTTTTATTAGAAATGTTCGACGTCAAATGGATTTATGTGTCTAACATTTTCGAACTTACGTGCATACTTGATAAATAAGAGGTTTGTTTCTACAACAGTTGCCAACGTGTTCAAACTACCAGGTGTGTGTGCAGTTTCGATAAAAGGATCTGCGTATAAGCCTAATATTTTAAAATCTACTTCTTCAGTAGAAAAAAGTTTTGTTATTTGACTTATTTGAAATACCTACGTATGTTTGCAACATTTATGGAGTCAATTTCAAGTATTTATTTATTTAATATTAAACCCGCCTAGGTAATTGCCCCAATGTAATATTACCGATAATAATGATATCTATAAATTTCAACAATAATTATTATTTTGTAAGATCAACTCAGAGAGGTAAAATTTGATCTAATACCTAGCTCAAAGAATTTAGGTTTCTAATCACAAGTCTTAGCTCAAAATTTATTGGATGACTAAAAGATTTTGAAAAACCCTTTTCTCTGGGGAGGATGGTATATCTTATTTTACTTCGCAAACTTTACATATATGTATAAGGTTTTTTTTTTATAATAAATCCTTTTCAATTTTCTACTTCTTTTTTAAATATTTACTAGTATCGATATTTGATTTAAAATAAATAATATAAATATAAAAGTGGAGTTTTTATTAAAATTCATTTTTAAAACAGTTATAGTGAATTCTACTTATGGCTCTGGAGAGAACTACTCAAGCAAGTTTTCAAATCTTAAGTCAGAAAATTGAATTGCGCATGACCTGTTCTCTCCATTGTAGAGGTAGTATACCCTTATTAAATAAAATTTAATCTTCTTCAAGGGTTTAAAAGAAAATTTAAATTTTATTATGATTTATTTTGAGAGCCTTTCATTTCATAAGTCAAAATATATTCTAGAAATTATCTACAAAATTAATAAAAAAAAATTACTTATCTACCGTTTAGAAAAATATCTCTAATGCATATAGGTATATTTCTCATTAGTATTATTATTATCATTATTTTTAATTTGTTATTTAAAATATATATATGTATATTAATTAGTAAAGAAATTAAATTATTTATATTGATTAATGTCCATCATAATTAGTAGATTAAGAATTCAAAGTTTATTGGACAAAGCTTTTTTTATTGAAGCTCTTCTTCAATTTTTGTACAACGTGTATACTTATATTGTTTTATGGTATCAATCTAGAAAGAAAAAAAATTCTACTATGTCTCAGTTATTTTTATCTTTATTTCAACCAATGTTGTTCTAACCAATTGAGGTGGGTCTTATGTAATAGTAATGTTGTTTTTTTGATATTTGTGATTTTGATTGTACTTATATATTTAGTTGATTTGTGAAGAGTTTCACCTAATAGATTTTTGTTCTTGTTTGCAGTACTTGAAAAAGTCTCGAGAGACGAAACGTTGTACAAAAATTAAAGAAGAGCTTCAATAAAAAAACTTTGTCCAATAAACTTTGAATTCTTAATATATTAAATTATTTTATTATTATTACTTTTTTGTCAAAAAATAACATTAAATTTTATTTTTCAGGATTTGAACCCGAAAAATTAGATTGAATATCTTAAAATTAAAATGAATTATTTGTATTATAACATAAACATTTTTTGCATGCTAACTTACATATATTAGGGATTTGCAATATTTACATCCAAATGTGATAGATCTGATATTCGATACCAGAGGTGATGTTGGTGATGAGGACGGGGGCAAATGGGATCATGCTTCCGTTTCATTTGATATTATTTTATTCTCTGGATTAAGATTAGCAAAATGTTCTTCATAAAGAGAAATAAATGAGGTTTTGCTCTGGTTAATGCAAATAAACATATATATATATATAATTATAAACCAAATATCATAAAAATAAACATAGAAACATTTAGCCGATTGGATATAGAAACATTCATTTTGTTGTTTTAGCAAGCTAGGCACATAACATCTTTAACTTCGTTTGTTATGTGTCTAGTTTGCTATAATAAAAAAACAAATTTTTCTATATTCAATCGGGCAATCATAAATATTTATCTGTTATTTCTTATATACCCGATTGGCTAGAGAAAAATTAATTTTGTGATTATAGCAAGCTAGGAATATAGCATCGTTAACTTGGTTTGTTATGTGGCTAGTTTGCTATAACAAAAAAAACGAATTTTTCTTTATCCAATCGGGCAATTAGAAATATTTATGTTATTTCTTATATACCCGATTGGATAGAGAAAAATTAATTTTGTTCTTATAGCAAGCTAGGCACATAGCATCGTTAACTTCGTTTGCAACAAAACGAATTTTTCTATATCCAATAGGATGGGTATATAAGAAATAACAGATAAAATATTTCTAATTTAAAGAGTGATAATCCTTCTAAACTATAGTCTCAAGCAAATATTTATATTTGGTATATATTTATATATATGTTTATTTGCATCAAACAGAGGACAACCTAAGTGATTTTTCTTTATGAATCAACAACTCTTTTCAATTAAAACGTTTTTTAATTCATTAACATAAAGTAACCAATCAGGAGCCTAATCTAATGGAGTGTTTGCTTCCATTTGATTATATCTCCCAAGACAATTCTTTTACCCCTGAAAATGCACCAAACACCAAATATTCTTCATCTTCAAAATTTCCCTAGGCGTTTTTTTTTTTATTTAATTTGATAAGGGCACTAAGAGCTGAATTGTGCCAAATGATTTTCTTTTATTGCCGAATGTAGATTGGAAGTCTTTAGACGCCAAAATAAATTTAAGTTAATTATTTTCTTTTTAAGAATAAAGAATTTTTGGGACCTCATGTGGTTGTAATTTTTAATTTATATTATTATATGATTATTTTATTAAAAATTTTATTCCCAAAAATCTGAAGACCAACAATGAAAATAAATTTTGATTTTTAAAACAAAGTTTTAGGGGGGTCAGATAGGCTAGGCGGTAGCATGACAGCGAGCTAACCAGGGGACCCGGGTTCGAATCCGACTCGAGGCATCCAGCTAAAATCTGACCCCGGGGATAGAGACAAATTTAAAAAAAATATATAACTAGTATCGTAATTAGGCTTATGGCTGGAAGGGCCGAAAAAGCCAAAAAAAAAAAGAAAAGTTTTTATATACTCTTTTGAAAAAAAAATATTTTATACTCATATTTATGATATTTGTATCAGTAATTTAAACAATTAATTTTACTGGTTCATTTCTACAAGAGTTGTCAACGTTTTGAAACTACGTATCAAGCACATGATTGTTTGAAACCGTTGGTTTTATATAAGACCAAATTAGCAACTCTTCCAGGATAAGTTTTAATTATGAAACTATTGTCGAATGTTCTACAAAATATATCTTAAAAATTATTTTTGAAAAGAAAATTAATAGTAATCACGAGTTTCAGGTCAGGCCTCGAACATGCATCACGTGTGTCTGGTCTATTTTTTATTAAAAAATAATTTTTTAACACCATGAAAATTTTCTGAAATAAAATTGGAAAAGGTGTAGAGCTTAATTTGGTAAGTAAAAAAATTAACAAAAAATTGACCGACTAATTCATGTGCTAAAGCCGAAAACATGGGATATTAAATATGTGCGTTTGAATGAATTACATCATCTACGATAATTCAAGAACTTGGTTCTGTTTGTATTCTACTTCCGGTTGAAAATTCAAAAAATTGAGAAAAATTCAACTTGTAATAATATGAAGATGCATAGGTGGATTGTTGTTAATGAGTTTAAATTCGGCATTTAAAAGTGTATTAATAAACTAAAATGCTAAATTTCAACTTTCTAGTTCAAACCATATACTTAGGGCCGGTTGTTTGTCGCAAAGTAAATGCTTTTTATCATCTACCCTGTGTTAGTGGTAAAAAGCATTTACTTTGCGACATACAACCGGCCCTTACTGACACAAAATTGCCAAATCACTAAAATATGCGAAAAGCGAACAATTATTGAAATAATAAAAAAAAAAAAAAAAATGAGGATCCATCGATGGGTTGTGGTTAGTGAGCTAAAATTTAATTTTGTATTATTAACAAATTATATACCGTTCTTCCAAGTTTAACTTTCTGGCTCAAACCAATTATACCAAATCACTAAAATATGCAGAAAGCGTACTCGGCCTTGAAAAAGTTTTCCTTATTTTTCAATTATTATTTAATAATTTAATAAAGATTGCGAAATATATTTAATTAATTAAGACATATGTATTTTATTATGATGGTTTGAAGGTTTGAATTTATAATCTTTTTCGAATTGTAAATTTAGGAGCGTTGATTTAAAGGCAAACGCATATTTTCGCTTAGAAGGCTAATTTGAGAGTAGAGGACGTTTTCAATCCTTTTACTTTGCCATTCCGTTTCGATAGACTACCTACTAATATTATCGTTTCACCCTTTTATTCAATTCCTCTCCTCTTTCTTCTCCACCCTATTTTTCATCCCTCCTGGTCTTATTTCCCGGTCGGTGGAATTTGCCCAGGTGCTAGATCCGGTTTAACTTAATTAAACCTCTGACCTTAAAATTCGAGCCCATCTGAGTTTTGTGATCGTTTCGCCTTTATTTGTTTTCTTAAGCGGCTCGGCTTCCAGTGTTCGCCATTGGCCGGCCAATCCATTGCCAACGAGCGCTAATCTAATTTATTCGCATTGGCAGACTAAAAACAAACCTCATCGAAAATTCAATTGAATCTATTTTAATTGAGAGTACAAGATTTGAAATTCGAATATCTAAAGGATATGGTAATGATTAGAGGTGTAGATTTGATTTATTGATATGGTCCAAAGGAAAATTACATCACCATAAATTTCAGCAGCTTGTTTTTCCCTTTGACTGGATTTGTTTAACGACAATCAAAATTTCAAATTAGAACAATTTCCTTTTTCAAATATCAACAGTAATTTTATCTTGGAGGAAAAAGTGAAAACAATTTTAAGATTCGGTATACATTTGCTGATTTGGTAATTTTTGAAAGCAAAAAACTCTAAAACTTGCACAGTGGTCCTGTTTATTAATACAAACTTTTAAGCCGAATATAACAAAGAATGTTTAATAGCTCTCCATTCAAATTCAATTTTTCTTTCTTTTTTCATCAAAAAGCTCAAGAAGAACCAAAATCCAAGTTCTTCATTTTAAATATTATTAAAATCTCTACGTACATTTTTTTATTCAATTCCTCTCCCCTTAATTACAATTTTCTAGAAACTTTTGTTCTTTAGTAATTCGAATTCATACAGAGAGACACAGAAAAAAATCATTGATCAAAATGATTTTTCTATTTGTTAGAAATTTTTTTAACATAAAAAAAATTGAATATTTTTTACGAAAATCCATACTCTAGCCGTCCAACGAGCTTTGCTCACCGAGCAAATCAAATAGTGGAATTATTGCTAATCTTTTAATGGTTTTCAGACTTTTAGGTATATTAATTTTCGTAAAATAATCAAATATTATAGGATTAATTTCGATTGTAACAATTTGGCGTGACTCGATTATTTCACCATTTTAGTTAAAAAAAATACAAAAAAAAAAAAAAAAAGAGCGAAATCACGGAGCAAGGCTCTTAAAAAGCATATTGGCTAAAATCATGATAAGAGGAGACATCTCTTTTATTAATTACATATAATGAAATAGGGAATTCACTGCTTATGCCATCTGGTGGCAGAAAGTTATTGAAGATACAATTTCTATTCTCCCATAAGACCAATATATTTATTTTTCCGTCAATTAGAGGCTCTGATTTTCGCCAATAATAAATATAGTTAAAATTATAATTTTCTCGCAGCCAATATGTAGTCTAATTAGCTATTAATCTGAATTTATTTTTAATTTCGTTTTTATATTCTTATTGTTTATTGTAAATTTAAAGTTCTAGTACACTCAAAATTTGACCACTATTGAATGTACAAACAATTTAACAAAATAATTAATATCTCTTAAAATAACATTTATACGATGTTTAAATGGCTTTTGTAGATCTTGACAAGTGATTTCGCTTTTTTTTTTTTTATTTTTTTTATCAAAATAGTATTAGCTGATTTCAAGATATTTTGAAAAAACCAAGCAAAAACAAAACATTTTTTATACACTATTAGAATACTTCCCCATACAAAAAAAAATTTATATATATTATTTAATTTAAATTTTCAGTAAATCCATTTATTTTCTCGAATATTATCTTAAAGATAAAATGAATCTAAATAGATGTTTGGATTTTGCTACAACGGTTCATTGACATTTTAGAACTCGTAACTTTTAAACGTTATCTGAAACACCGATTCTAATCGCTAATCGGCTACATTTTGAGGACAGAGCTTTAGGGCTGGGGGTGGGTGAGGAGGGGTGATTTGGGGGTGACTTTCTTTTGTCTCGTTTCCTAAGGGCTGCTTGGCTTTTAGTCAATCGTGATCCCGGCATGACGGGAGGCCCGGGCAATGACGTCACGCATCGGACCGCGCCCCAAACGGACTCGAACCTGCCCCGATTCTGCGCTCTCGGTACTCCTCGACCACCCCACATGCATCGCACCACTTTCGCCTTCACTGCTACAGTGCATTCCGAAACCCATTCCATTCACCTAGCCAGCAAGCCCCTCACGCCCCTTTTTTCTAGCAATTCAATTATTTCCAAAAAAATTGGAACATTTTCGAAATCAATGTCGTCCATTTGATGTGGTCTTTTTGCCGTTTGACTGAATGGCATTCCTCATGAGCAGACAAAAGGTCCGTTTTGATAACAATAAAGTAAATTTAGTTAAGCTGTTTATAATAAATTGAGGAGACCTCAAATAACAAAGCCGCTACAAAATAAATAGTTGCATGATCACGTAGGAATTGGGCACGCACGTGGTGTCACGCGACACGCGCGTGACAGTGCCGTTAACCCCACCTCCGTGGTATTCGATCCGAGATTGATTCGCGGCAGTGTCGAGGGTTGGGGCACAGCTCCGGGGGAGGCCTCGCCCTGCCGCCTTTGCATCCTGCTTACCTGCACCGAGGACCCGAATAAACCATCCCGAAATACTCCCCTCGCTACTCTAATTTAAGAAACAGTTTGGATTCACAATACCTTCTTGGTTTGAAGCTCTGATTCTAGTTGATGCTAAATAGTCAAGAACGCGAAGTGTAGGGGAAGGATCATTTGTTAAATTAAAAGGAAACAGCTAAAGGAGTAGAGTTATAAGTTGAAGAATTTCGAGGGAAACCATATAAATTTATAGGATATTCTATTCAAGAGTTTCGGGTGAAATTATCCAGATTTATGGGATCCAAACAAAACACACCAAGTTTGAAGTGGTATTCAAATGTTACTGAATTTATTTTTAACATAGTGTAGGTAATTTCAGCTGAAACTCTTCAATTTATAAACAAAGCAACCCTTAAGCCTAATCTAACAACAAAGGAAAGGGATATTTTCAAGCGGAGTATTTTGTAACATGCGATAATAACACACACATTTACGAGAAAGACCTAGCCCTTCACTCTCCAGGCCATAAAGTCATTAGGTCACTCTGCTTAACTTAGGGGGTTTATCAAATCTCCCCTTCAAAATAAAATGCATCTAATAATTTGGCCTTGAGGGAAAAGACCGAGGTCAATTCGTTCTTGCGAGTGATTGTGGTGGTTCGGTTCCATTCTGGTTAAATAAACTGTCGGTTCGAATAAGAAACTGTTTGGGATCTTAAAGCGTGTTTGTGAGTACCTGTGGTGAGGCTTATTTCCATTGCTCTCTGTCTGTGGCCGAGCACCTTGAATTGAGGTAGCGACACCTCGTTGGAGACTCCGACGGAATTTGGCCCCTCGTTCCATTTATAGCGGATGTCTCTCATCGTATAACCGACTGAGAGAAACAGGGTGGAAAAAATGGGTACCACTTATGCTAGAAGTCTCTTCAATTTCATTGCATCTAAATGGACCCCTAACTATGTTTTGGAAATCTAATTGAATGGATACAAGGGTTATAATTTCTTGTTAGAGAATGGATTGTTTGGATTGAGGTGAAACCAAACCACACATAAAAGACACACCCATACTCACACACAAAAAGGCTAAAACAACATGAGGATGCTATTTATAGATGGACAAATATATGCTTAGCCATACGTTGGATTAAATTTCCAATTTCTGATTTCGGATCATTTGGCCATCTGTTGAATAGCGTGGTAGAATAATCGGTGGAAAAATGAAAGAATAAAGGTCTGCATTTGAAAATCCGGTATTTATTAAATAAATATATATATATTTATATGGATAGATAGAGAGATATAGATTAGCACGAGCACGACACATTTGGCTGCGTAGTGTATAGAGGAGGCTTTATAGCAGCGTTCAAGAGTGAAGTTTGGAAGTTGTTCAAGATACCTGTAGACAGGTTTATTTCCCTCTCTCTCTGTCTGTGCCCAAGGACTCGGAATTGAGGCAGCTGAACTTCATTGGAGATACCTACTGATTTAGTTCCGTCGTTCCATTTGTAACGAATATCGCGCATTGTGTATCCAACTGTGGTAGAAAAAAAAACGCAAAGAAAAAATGGGGGGCAATACATTTTAGGAATCATTCCTGCATTAATAATAATAATGATAATAGATAATGGTAATAATGAGAAGAAAAAAATTGTTTTAGGTAATTTTGAATTAGAAAAAGCAGAATAAAAATTAAAAAAATAAATCAAATCAAAAATACTATTTTGAAAAAATGATAATAATTAAAAAATGTTTTTTTACTACTAAAAATAGAAGCTGGAAGCTTCGTGCATTACTTTTGGAAAGCATCAACATAGAATAAGCATAGAGAGGCATGGAAACAATTTTTCTCATGCAGGTAGGGGTAAGTAATCGACAGTATCTTTTATTTAATATATATATAATATTTATAAATATAAATATATAAATATATTATATGAAAATTACATACCAACGATAATTAACAAAAGTTGCATGCAATAAAAAATGGGCCCGATAGTGTCGCTTTGAGATTAACATGCAGATAAATTAAAGAGAAAAATATATCATATACATTTAAGCAGTTTTTCTAGAAAACTAATTACTTGGGTTTTTGTGTGTTAAGGTTTTTCGATCACTAGACACACCCCAAAAATATTTCTGAATTTGTAATATGTTGTTCAGTTAAATCCAATGCATTAAAAAAATTCAAAATTTGACTTTTTAGTATAATGTGCAGAAAATTAATGTTAACACATATTGTTAAAAAAAATTTATTGCAGCGAGTAGCGGAGTTGTTGATTTTATAAGGGATAATATAAGAACGTGTCGTCTGCATAAGGTTATCTAAGATATTAGTTGAGTTTGTTTTTTGTAAATAAGGTCTGTCGTTCTTTGAGGATCGAACCCAGGCGCCAAAAATGCTATCAGGACCCTTGGCAATCCTTTGAGACGAACTAATTTTGACTAGTTTGAAGTCGTCTCAAAGGATTGTCAAGGTCCCAGATCACATTTGTGGCACCTAGGTTCGAATTTAGGGAGGCGAGAGCGCTTCTCACATAACAAATTAATCTTACAACATCTTAAATAACATTCAGTAGAAAACACCTTTTTCTGATTTTCCCTTATAAACTCACATTGTTACAAAATTTAGCATCAATAAATTCATGATATATCACCAGCGGAACAATTTGCTGTACCGCGTGAATAGTAGCAGGCACACGTGATCTAGTGCACACAGTTTCATATAAATATTTCAAAAACTTAATATTGTTTAGAAATTAAGGTAGTTCTTTCGCGACAATCCACACAAAATTTTTTAGCCTTGTAACCACTATACAAATGAATAGTGCTAAAAAATTAGGTTGTTTTTTTAACGTGACTGTACTTCTCACACTACTGTATCCTCTTTATTAATGGATCGTTTCCAAGCGATTGTTCTTATATCCTCTCCACTAAAAAGAATCGTCCAAACATGTTTTTTTTTTATTTTTTATCAAAACTACGAGGTAAATAATTTCATTTTTTTTTTTAAGTTACTCCTAATACATTATTCTAACAAATATTAGTTTTTCATCAAGATGGTGCAAGTCCTTCAATGAAAATAAATAAAATAATGATAATTTTCCCACCCTTTCACCATATGTAAAAAAATTCATTTTTAATTGCAATTATTTCATGTTTGGTGTGGTAAATCGTCTTCAAATTTTAACAGTGTGTTTATTAAGCTTTTAATGACTTATATTCCAAGTTTCGAAGTCTTCTTGAATTTTTGCATATGTGAAAGAACTACCTTAAATTGTAAATTTAAAAAATAATGTTTTAGTTTGAATTAATTTTAGGTCACTTGGTTCACTCTACATACAGTTATATATAGAGCCAGAGAGAGAGAGAGAGAGAAACCTACTGGCAAAAATTCGAGGCGCTAGTTAACGTGGAAGTAAATGTATTGTTCTTATGGGAGAATAGAAATTGTTTACTCGATACATTTCTGTCACTAGATGTCAGGGCGAACGAAAATACTATTACATTACATGCAATTATTAATTCTTTCTAGAAAAGATATCACGCCTATCGTGATTTTCACCAATAACCTATGTTCGTCTATGCTTTGTTTACGTTTGGGTGAAACAGTGTTGGGAAATTTAGTCTCTATATGACGTAATTAACTTTAATCTAAGCGCTGAATAATGTTCAAGGTCTAACTAACATTAGTTCCATTATTAGCAAACACCGGGATGTTGAAAATTTTCATTGTCATTGTCATTGACGTCACAAGTGAATCAGTAATAGAAAGACTGAACCTAAAAACATTATTTACATTTCTCTGGCTAACTTCAAATATATAAACCTAATTGTAACTCGACCCAGGAAAAACTTATGGAAACGGCACATGCATAAATGCATGCCATGCATTTAGAGGCGGTTTGTCCATATGCTGTTAAAGTGGATTTTTCTTGATCAATTCAGACATAAAGTTTTGAATAAAACTAATCTTATTATCATTATAATTATTATTTTTTATTTTTTAGAGAAAGAGAGAGAGAGAATTACATCTACCTGTTAGTATATTTTTAAGTCAATTATGGTCTAATATATCTTTATAATGATATAAGGTGGTAGCTCAAAGCAGAGCTCACCTATGGGATATTTTTAAGTGAATTATGGCCTAATATATCTTTAAAATGATATTTTTTCTTTTCAAATTCCAAAATAGTAGAACAAATTTCTTTAGTTCAAGTAGAGGCAATATAGACGCCATTTTCAACATAAGGTGTGGCAGCTCAGAGCAGAGCTCGCCTATGGGATATTTTTAAGTGAATTATGGCCTAATATATCTTTAAAATGATATTTTTTCTTTTCAAATTCCAAAATAGAAGAACAAATTTCTTTAGTTCAAGTAGAGGCAATATAGACGCTATTTCAACATAAGGTGATAGCTCAGAGCAGAGCTCACCTATGGGACTCTCACTGACTCAGCTAGCAGTCAAAGAGATCCGAAAGTTTGACCGGAAATTGTCCTTAAAGTAAGTAGCTTATGCAAATTTATATAATAGCATGACTAACAATAAAAGCATGGGCACTTTTAATATTAAATTTTATTAAGTCAATAGTATTTTTATAGATACCTACTTAAAAATATTTTAATTATTACTTTTTAGTGAATTTTGAAATAAAAGGTTGTTTTTTAATATATATTTTCATATTTATTTTATTGAATTTCAAACTGTCCCAAGTGTCCACATGCAACACAATAAAAGACTGTTAATTTATTGTAATGATTAATACAATTTTCTTCGCTTATATAAATTAATTTTTAATAAACTAATTACCTACTCTTCTTCTTCTTCAAGACGTGGGTTTTGACAAATTTTTCCCACAATTTAAAATTAATTGAAATGATAAAAAGACTTAATATTAAAATTTGGACATCAGTAGGGAGTGTTGACTCGATCCCCAAATTGTAATATTAAATTAGTATTAAACTTGCGTCATAATTATGATTCTTAAAATAATAAATATGATATGTTAAATCTAAATGATAATTTATTAAAAACTAATTTTTACAAAAGAAGAAAATTAACTATTAAACAATAAATGACAAAAATTACACTTTCAACTAATTGCAAGTGGTTACTTGGAACATGTTGAAATTCAATAATTGCTGGTTGCAGGTATATTCTATAATAAAGTGTTGTTTTGTAGTGGCGGATTTCCTGATTTGGAGGCCCCGGGATAAATTTATCAATAGCATTTTTAAAATCCAAAAGAATGCACATACATAATGATTATATTTCAAATTTTAAGTTTCCAATTAAATTGTAAATTTAACAACGCATTTAATGAAAAACAATAATAATTGGGTTTCTGTGGGTGCGACCGACCATTTCGCACACCGTTAAATCCGCCTCTGTTGTTTTGTAAAGAAATTACGAGAGATTGTCATCTGCTAAAACCCCTGCTATTATGAATATTTTTTTAAATATTCCTTTCGGAAATTGAACCCGAGTGCCAAAAAAGCAATTTAAAGAAATTAAAGAAATTCATTATTGTATTGTGATCACATGTGTGCAATACTTTAGGAAAATTGGCTCGATTACTTCGGCTCAAAATTCGATAGTCTATTTTCAGACAGATTGAAACCCCAAGTTAAATAAAATCATATAATAAAATAATTTTTGGTATCATAAAAAAATAGAGTTTTATTTTGTCCTGTACAGTGCTAGATGATCAACACTAAAGACTTTACTATCTATAGCTTAAATAATTAAATCTACAATGACATCTACTGGGGTAATTTCGTGCAACTAAGAGAGGGGTGATAAGAGAGAATTAAAGCGAGGAGAGAAGCGACACTTAACCAAAGGGTTGAAATTAGATTCACAATGCAGAGTCTGAACTGCTGTGGTTCCACGAGATATTTCTGTATATAGTTGTTATGAATTATCCGTGGCAAGCTATCGGCTTGTTTAACCGGATAGTACCAGCGAGATAGATATTATTGATATATATCTATAGTAACAAGAGTAGAAGTCGAGCAATTAGTAGTCATGAGTATAGAGTAGAGAGAAGATATGCCCGCCGTGTCGTTTTTGTGGGGCGCTGCTGTGCGGAGCTAGATGCCACATAATTAGTAGTGCACAGTTTACTTTGCAGTTTGCTGCACAGAGACTGGCGTAACACTTTTTTGTCCTTTTTTTTTATTTTACATTTTTATTTAATTAAATGAAATTAAAAAAAATATATATTTATAGATTTTTAAGTGCCTCCTTCCCGGGGGCACGACGCGAAGTGCTGTTCGAGAAGGCAGACCGAAAAAAATTAGGAAGAGAAAATAAAATAAATCAATTTAAATAAAATTAAAAAAAAAAAAAAAGAAGAAATCATATAATGAGATAGGCAAGGAAAACAGTACTCAGTGTCACACACACAATTGGAAAACAAAACATTGTTGTATTTACTAAACATCAAATTAGCAAATTTAAAATAATGTTAAAACATATTAATATATATACGACTTAAGTTAAATGTTTAAAATTTTGAAGAGAATTACACATTGTTTATATTTTTGATCAAAAAGAAGCGAGGATATGTTTTATCATTATAATAAATATAACACAAATATACGTATTTTTAAACAAAACATATTCATTTATAAATCTATCCTAAAAATTGACAGAGAATATTTGTGCAATTTGAGTGAAAGACAATAAATAATTGATTGAACTTGAAATAATTCTAACATGTGATAACAGGTGAATTCCTTCTTCCAATTTCTTTTTGTTTTGAATTTAATGATAAGATACTACAAATATTCAAAATTACAAATTTTATATTAATTAAAAATAAAAGTATACAAAGTTATATAATTAAAAATTTTGTTTGTTAATAATTAAAAAATCTGAATAATAAATTTTTAAAATTTCTTGATAAAAATTTAAAAAAAAAAAATCATTTTTTAATAATTTGCTAATTTTGAAAGAATTTTTCATATTAGTAGTTTTCAAAATGGAAATTGTTTTTGTTTTTTCGATAATTTCATTCGATACTTACAACTTTCAATCTCGATGTGACATAATTGTCTGTCCATTGGAAAATATTGTAAATTCATTGGACATGAAGCTGTGATGGTCAATCTGTAACAAGGAAATGCACAATAGATTACTCAAATGAAAACATACTTTTTATGATATATGGTAATCTTTCATTATCATATCATACAGAATATATGGGTATACTAATTAAGATGACCAGATTTCATGAAGGTTAAAGGGGGACATTTCATATTTTTTGTACAATTCAATATGCAAGAGAAAACAGAAAAACATCTAGCGAAAGCCCACAAGTTATCAGCTAGATAAAAATTAAGTATTTTTTTAAAAAATGCATTTTTTTAAATATTTATTAATTTATTGCAATTTAAAGGGCGTCTCGACTGCATGGGGCCTCTTTTCTAATACAGTCGACTCTCGATAATTCGAAATCCAAGGGACTACAAGAAAAATTTGAATTATTGCGACTTCGAATAATCAAGAAGTTTGAATTATCAAGAGGAAAGAAAAAAAAAATCGAATTATTAAGTTTTTATTATATTTTTGAAAATATGTATGAGCTTACATAGATTTTATATATAGCCTCAAGTAAAAAAGTAAAAATAAATAAAACGACAAAAAAGAACAAAAAATTACATATGTATTAACATTGTAATAGAAAAAAACATACCTAATTAAAAAAATTGAGAATAGTTTTTTGCTAGGAAAGATTTGAATTATAAAGAGGAGAAGTGGCCTAGTTCGAATTATAGAACGTTCTCTCTCCCTCTTGTTAAGAAAAGGATTTCGAACTATCGAGCGTATCAAAATACACAGCATTTTTTCGATTTACCGAAGTTAAAGCTGAAGAGTTCGAATTATCGAGAGTCGACTGTAACTCTGTAATTAGGGTTACCAACTTTGGAGCACAGATTTGTCTGAAATTGACATTTCAAATGCGGGACGGAGCTGACTAAACCGGGACCCAGCAAAATTTTACCTTACGTATATGTTAGGAAGGCATGGAATGTGCAGAAACAGTGAAACAGTGGAAGGTTTATTAGTAGAGTTACTAAAACAAAGCACACTTGTTTTGGTATAGGTACCTAGATTAATAAATGTTGTTAGTACTATAGTACTCTTGGCTGATGAAATTGCAGTGGGTTGATGGAGATATCAGCCAAAGGGATGGTTCATCCAGAATAAGACGTCTCGACCCAACAAAATTTAGGCCGAAACGTCTTATTCTAGAAGATTTATTGAATCCGGTGCATCCCACCTTGACTGATATGATATTGCAATAGATAAGTAAATCTTTAATTAATGATCGAATTGGAAGTACTAAATTAAATTTATATAATTATTATTTTTGTTCACGTTTTGGATAAAGCACCTCATCACTTAGAAAGTAAAAAAGCTAAAGTAGGTTTAAACACATATCCATATCTATTTCCTTCTGAAAAAATTACACTTTTTTGGAAATACGTAGCATAATTATTTTACTAATAGATTTGAAGTTTAATAATATATTAATTAAGTTTTGGGCACTTAGATGGCGATCATCTTGCTAATATGCCAATGTGTCCAGAAATATATACTTTAATGATGGAATATTTTTGAGGTCTTTTGGACATGTCTAAAAGACCTCAAAAAAATTCCATCATTAAAGTTTAATAATATATTTCAAAAAAAATATAACTAAATAGAAATTGTTGTTTTTTCTGGAGGTCCAAATTTATATTTTGCTGGGAGGCCAAAAAATTGTTGTTCCGCCACTGGGGTACATTTGCACTAAGCAGAGAACACCATCTTTGAATTGCTTGAATTTTTTTTAATCGCTCAATGGATTGAATGTTGTTGTAAATGTAACATCCCTTGAAGGGCGTTGGCCTCTGTAATAATAGAAGCGCAAGCTTGTTGATCGTCCCCTGTCGTGACCCCCGAGACCACATACAACCTCCTTCCATGTTCCAGATTAAATTTGTTGTACTTGGACTTGGATAGAACAGTTTACAATTTTCCGCTATTATATTATCGCCCCTTTTATTATATAAATTATTAGGCCATTGTATTTTCATTAAATATACCCCTGATCGAAACAAATTAAAAATATCGTACAAAAGCTTAAAAAGGGGTGAATATATACATGTATATCATTCGATCGATTTTTAAACCTATTACAATTAAATAAAAACTAATTTAGTTTTAATGGCTGGAAAATGCATGCAAACAAATTTTAGAGGTATTATATTTTTATCCTTTCTGTAAATCAGTAAAGTTTGAATTAAAAAGAAAAAAAATAGGTCACAATATTTTACTTTAGTTTATATTGGAACATCAATTGTTTTTACTTTAATACGAATTGACTGTGAAATTGGATTTATTACTTGACTTTGATGTGAAGAAATGAAGAATAATTATTAGTTGAATAAAAGATTTCACTGTCGATGGTAACAGAATTGTTTTTATTTTAGGTTAAAAATAAAATGAGAGAGTCTTCTGTTTTTTAAATAAAATAATTTTTAATTATTTCTAGAGACTATAGTTTCGAAGGCATTGCCTTCATCATCAGTCTATCACAAATATTACAAATTATGATTTATACATTGAAAATTTTGAAAAATATATAATGTCTTTTTCTTCATGTTTCCTCTTGGGACAGTTATATTCTAATGTCCCAAGAGGAAACATGAAGAAAAAGACATTATATATTTTTCAAAATTTTCAATGTATAAATCTTAATTTGTAACTAATTTGAAATATTTGTGATAGACTGATGATAAAGGCAATGCCTTCGAAACTATAGTCTCTAGAAATAATTAAAAATTATTTTATTTAAAAAACAGAAGACTCTCTCATTTTATTTTTAACCTAAAATGAAGAATAATTGCTCATCCTAAAGTTAAATTCGAAGGAAAAGTGAAAGTTTTTTAAAAAATCGGTACGCTCTCAGCAAATTTTGATGATTTTGCAGAAAGTCAGAATCTTAATATTACAAAAAAAAAAAAAAAAATATTTATGAATTCTGTTATAACTAGACATGTGTGACGTCCCAGTTTGACCGGAGCAATCCCAGTTTTTTGGACAAATCCCGACGACCCGGCTGGTTTGTAATTGTGTCCCGGTCTGACCCTAAAGAGGTCAAAAAGAAATAAATTAGTTTTTTTGAAAACCGAAATCGCCACGCGGGCAGACGAGAAAGATTGAATGAACAACTCAACAGGGTTTCATGATTCGCAAATTTAATTTTGAACTTAGTTGTATAGAATTTTTCGAAAAAATTAAAATTGATCAAGTTTTTCTTTCAGCTGACTTCGTAGTTTGAATAATAACACAATTTTCTATAGTATAACACTAGAAAATTAACTTTCGATATTGTCTAAAATCACGATAAGGGACACATATATTTGGGCATTCGCTACAATTAGTAAATACATATTTCCTTCCCCTTTAACTAGCCTCCCACCACACACACGACACACACACATAGGTTTTGGCTAGAGGGGAATCCTTATTTACAGTAAAAGGTAAATAAATAAAATTACAGCTATTTCTATTTCGGAAAAAATCGTAGTAATAATAAAACTATTAGAGTGCGGTCGGTGTTGGTTTTTAGTGAAACATTATGTAAATCTTAATTAAGGGGAGTTTTTGTGAAATATTAATAAATCTCTTAAAAAATTAGTATTAATTATTAAACAATAAAATAATAAATATAGGAACTACTGTTAATGTTAATTGAGTTTAGAAATGGATGATTCATTATGCAAAAATAAATTATATTATTTTCAATTTCCACTGTTAAAATAGCGAACGCATTAGTAAACTAAACTCAACTGTTCAAAGCATTTATTCAGTCGATAATTTCATCTGGAATATATTCAAAACGCAATTAGCCAAGCAACCAGCCAGCCCTCGACTCCTTTCCGCCTCCTAGGCTAGAATAAGCATTTCCATAGACATAAATATTAACGAAAATGGATTTAATTTGATAAGAAGTGGCAGAGAGTTGAATCGAAATTAGAGCCAATAGTTTTTATAATTATATAAATAAAATCAGGGAAGTATTTGAATGACATCTCCAGAAATGTATTCGTAAATAAAGTCTGTTCATTTCTAAAAAAAAAAAAACAAACAAACACGAGAGATTGTCAACTACACTGAATTCAGGGGTGTTATGGATGATTTTTATTATATACCAGAAGGGTTAATTTCACCCCAAGAGAAATGAAATTTTTCATGATGAATATTAAATCTTTGAGTCGAAAATAATTACGCTTGATAATATACCAGAACGATTCTCCTAGGAGGACAAGTCAATGAATTATATATTGAGAGTTCTTAGAAATGGATTAGTCCAAAGATTCCCGAATCATCTTTATTTATTCCTTTTTTATATTATTACTATTTTAATAGTTCCTCACCGAGAACAATTTGTATTCGACTAAAACTCGTCTGGACTTGTCTTTGACAAGCTTGAACTGGAAGTTATACCTACCAGGAAGGGACTTCAAAGCTTCTATACGGACCCTTTTCGGAAAAATCATTCATTTTAATTGCTATTCAACAATTTTATTTCATTTCGAGAACCAATATACTTTTCGTTTTTTATAAAAATATTTAAAATATAATTTTTAGACAGTCTGGTGTTGGTGCCAGGTGAAACATATTTTAATAAAAGAAAAGTAAAAATATTTTTTTGGATTTGAAACAACGGATAATAATTTGAAAATTTAGATACTCCTGAAATCTTGAACCTTATATATTTATGAAAATACTCGAAATGTTTTAAATTTTAGGGATATGCCGCATCCGTAGCATCCATGGATCGCACCCCACTGATCCATAGCACTTTGGACGCACGAGTTAACAATCTCTCGTGTTTTCTTTAGAAATTTTAACTCTGCTACTATCGGTAATTTGAACAGGGTTTCTCATTTATTTTAAATTTGAATTTCATTACTCGAATACTTCTTGTAAGAGTAAGTTCCAGAGATCCCATTTTTAGAAAAAAAATGGGGGAAAAATGAAACCTGTTTCAAGACTGTATTTTGGTAATACAGTTTTCGCAAATTTTGGGGATTTTACAATTTTTGTTAGCGAATGGTTTGAGTTAAAAAAAATTGAAAATTTAAGAAAGGGGTGGAGTTTATTGATATATAATCGTATATCAAATTTTAGTTCATTAGCAACGCGCCTTGATAAGTCCTCATATATTTTAGGGTTCTGTACAAAAGTATAACGGAACCCTATTAGTGTCTCTAGAATCCATGTCTATCTGCCCGTCTGTTTGTCCGTCTATAATAGGTAAAAATGACATAACCTTTAAATTTACAAGTTATATCTATTTATTTTATCCGAAATCAAAAATCATATTAAAATTTTGATCGGATATTTATTTTGAGAACGATTCGGAAATAAAAAGTATTTAGTACCTATCATTCCTGTCAAGATCTCAATAAGTAGAATTAGGCTTATTGTGTGAGTAGCTGTCAAAGCTTAGAATTATACTTTTTTTTTTATTTAATTCTCTTTAAAATGATAGTTTGGAATTGCCCCATATACCCATTTTTAGCCTATTTAATTTCTAATGGGAATCCATAACCGCGTATAGCTTAAAATTATGAGAAAATTACCCATTAACGTCCATTTACTTTTTATCAAGGACATATAAAAACTAATTTGATATCCCAAGTATTTTGGAAAATATCAGGTACGGGTTAACACTTGGCTGGCTTACACAACTCTACAAATTTTTTTTTCCTTGTCCTAAAGTTGATTTCATGATTTTTCTATTCATTGTGCACCAAAATAAAGGAAAAGTACCTATATTCCGTATAAAGATTGCTTTTGTAGTGGTTATAATAATAATAAACGACGAAAAAGGCCATTTTGACCTATTATCGAGTCCCATTAGATATTAAACAGCAATATTTGCAATCGAAATATTTTATTGACGTAATAGAAAACAGCTTCCTCTTTGATTTTCAAATTACCACTTGTTTGTAACTCAATTAGAACTCGAGTTATAACTAAAAAAGTAAGACCATATGTTTTTATATATGTTTATTATCCTTTATAATCACGTAGTTTTAGTTTTTTAGTTATAACTCGAGTTCTAATTGAGCTAAAAACAAGGCATAATTTGAAAATCAAAGATGAAGCTGTTTTATATTACTTCAACAAATGTGATCTCAAATATTGCTGTTTAATATCTAATGGGACTCGAAAATATGTCAAAATGGCCGTTTTCGTCGTTTTGACCGATAATATCTCCAAAACAAGAGCTAATTGATAATTTTTATGGTGATTTTTTAATTAAGCAGGTGGAAATTCATAAGAATCAGCTATTTTTGAGACCGAGACATTTTCATTGTTGGGCAGTGTTATTTACTTATGTAATCGACCGAAAGTTCTGAAGCTAGGAAGTCCAAAATCAAATCATTCTTTGTTCTGAAAATACAAGCATTTTGACCCCAAAAATACTTTGTATGATCTCCTGTTCATGAGTTATCCAAATAATAATTTTTGAATGTATTTAAAATTTAGGCCATCAATTGTACTGGATAATTTACCACGCTATTTCGTCTCCAACGCCTAGTATATGTTCCAAAATCAATTAGTCTGACTATCTGTTATCACTATAACTATAAAACATTAATTCTCAGAAATATGAAATTGAACCTTAGTCATTTATTAGCTTGAAATATCAGAGACTGGTTTTCGTTCAAATCGAGCAACGGAAAAAATTGATCAAAAATTTTGTTTGTGTGTACAAATTTGAAAAAATCCCTTCCGATGTTTCTAAAGTTTTTCATTTTTTTTCCGAAAAACTAGTCTGACAATTTTTTAAAATTTTCATATTTTTTCTCTCTTTTGTTTATAATACTTATTTATAATATTCGAATTTTTGTGAGAAAACTTTATTTTTTTGGCTTTATCGCCATTAACCATTAGCCATTTTACGATACTATATTACTTACTTTTTTCTCAATTATGTAGGGATCAGATTAAAGTCGGATTGCAGCGTCTCGGGCTTGAGCCCGCGCTAGCTTGATGAGAAAACTTATTTGAACTTGATTTAAAATATTTGAAAGCTAAAGGTCATGAGTTCATACCCCAGACACAATCTGCGTCTTTCATGAACAAATAGAAAATAAATAAATTTTCTTTTAATTTATTCAACTTTTTATATTATTTTAAGGGATTTTATTTTGGTCCATTAGTAGTAAGTGGTCCCATAGTGTGGAATATTTTTTAATGCTATTTATTGAGCGACCGACTGATAGGTGAGGCTCTATAACTCATTTGGATGTTCGATTTATGTTTAGAGTAAATTAACTGCCCAAGCGACTCTGGTCGCCTCCCCAGGGATGGTCTGCTTTTAGGGAGGAAGGCGGAATCCCAATGAACTCGATTTGCAATGCGCTATCTGAAGAGTCCGACCCCCCTACATATCTATAAATATCTAAAGGGTTACTTAGTAATCTAGCCGGGATTACTGAAGGTGAATGGATCTTTCTTGGATCAATCAGATATGGCAAACACCAGCAGATCATCGCCCACTAGGAAACAAACAGTGACGTTATTAACGCAGGGTTAATTAACTAGTTTAATCTCTCTGCATATATGATCCATTTTTTATACAGAACAAAAACAACCTCCACTCTGTATATTCGATTTACTCAAATATTTTCAAATTTGCATTTGCTTATATTCAAGTCTAAAAATGTCTGTAACTCATTTGAAAAATTCTTTATACACCTAATTGACTACAGGGTTTATGTTATTTAAACTTCAAGGATTATATTTACCCCACTATTTAAATAAATTTAATAATAATTACACTGGTCGACACAAATTTGTACCCGTAAACCTAACAATGGATTCCAATAAAATTTTATACGCTGATTATCATGCAATTTCACGATTTTTTACAACAGGTCAGAGTTTAGAGCTATTATCGGTCAAAACGACGATAAAGGCCATTTTGACCTATTATCGAGTCCCATTAGATATTAAACAGCAATATTTGGAATCAAAATATTTTGTTGACGTAATAGAAAACAGCTTCCTCTTTGATTTTCAAATTATCACTTGTTTTTTGCTCAAATAGAACTCGAGTTATAACTAAAAAACTAAGACCTTATGTTTTTTCCTATGTTTATTATCCTTTGTAATCACGTATTTTTAGTTTGGTGGTAATTGGAAAATCAAAGAGAAAGCTGTTCTCTATTACGTCAACAAAATATTTCGATTGCAAATATTGCTCTTTAATATCTAATGGGATTCGAAAATAGGTCAAAATGGCCTTTTTCGTCGTTTTGACCGATAACATCTCAAAACTCTGACGACCTAGCTAAAATCTAGGTATGGATTTAAATTCAGTGCAAAAAAATACGTTAAGAAATGCTCTCTTCTTCTCGGGTACAAAAGTTAACCCGAATTTGTAATCCTGTGTTATTGAAATGATTATTTTTTTTTTTTAATGAAATTAATACGAGGAGTTACGCCGAGGAGGTGCAGCTTCTATACTCCTGGATTGGCCACTGATACATCGTGAAAAAAACAAGATGAAGAAGAATAAGAATAAGCTATTTTATGTGCTGGGTTGGGGTCGAAGGTATCTGAGGATGAGGGTCTTGAACACATGGAAATTTATTTCCTGGACATATTCGACTCACTGGTTAGTATTGTTTTAGTTTTGGAAACGTATAATTTCTTTTAATATAATAGATTTTAGGCTTATACTTAGATTAAAGAGAGTTAAAGGTATTTGTGGTATTTCAGGTTAAAAATACACATGAAGTTTAATTTAATTTTAATTAATTAAAAAAAACTAAAATTTTTATTTCTATATTGGTCTATCTTCATAAGTTACATTAGTAATGAAAATCAAGAGAGGTCATTTATTGAATCCCAGTTATTATGGATAATTTTTAATACATGTCAGAAGGGTTGTGTTCACTTCCTCGGAAATTGAACTCGACTGCCAAAAAGCAATCTGGGTTAATGGCTGTCTTTCGAAACAATATCATTATATAATATTGTTTTGTCTTGAATGACAGCCATTGGCCCGGATTGCTTTTTGACAATCAGGTTCAATTCCCGAGAAGGTGAACATAATCCTTCTGATATGTAATAGATGTTCTTCAAAATAACTTGGATTCAGTAGTCAACCTATTGTGATTTTCTTTAAAATTTCACTGCTCTTGGGAATTTGAACTTTTATAATTTCCATAAGATTGAAAAACCTTTAATACTTTTTAATTGATTGATGTTTTCCTACAAACATCACCACATTTCCTTATCCAAAGAAATTAAAATTATTCAATATGCTGACGACATTTGCATATATATATAAGCTCAAAGTCTGCAGCATATAATGCAATTATAAAAATTCAAGAAAAACTAAATAATTTAACTTTGAAATTTCAAAAAGTAAATCTGAAGTAATGATTTTCAGTGGAAAATACACGATCGCTTTCTAAATATTAAATACCATATCACTGAATATAACTGACAAACAAGGAATATCTAGTCATTTTCCTAAGGGGAGAAAATAACAGTAAGAGTGCTGAATCCCTCCCCCTATAAATAATGAAAGTACCTTTAAGCCCGGGAGGCAGGGGAATATAAATATAATAAATATACCTAGTCATCAGAGAGTTGCCGATAAAAATAGATTTCAATTTTCTAAGAAAATCACTAGAGGGTTCCATCTACATATTAGATCCGAGATGGAAATTATTATTAATTATATATCAGAAGTCAGAAGAGAGACATATGTATAATTAAAAATAATCCATTCCATCTCTGATCTAATATGTACGTAGATGGAAATCTCTAGTGATTTTCTTAAAATAGTCATCATGTTTCAAAGATTTTTTTAAAAATTTCTAAACATAAATAAATAAAATTTGATATAAAATTCTGTCCCCTGAAAAGCCAGGAGGGCCAATCTCCTCCCTTCCACCTTCTGCATACGCCCAAGAGAACAAAACTATTATAAGTTCTTGGGGTTATGTTTGAAAAAATTTAATTGATTGAAAATAAAAACTGTACGGGCGTACACCAGGGTGGGAGAGAGTGATGGGGCTGGAGGGCGGGACTGAAACAGCCCTCCAGTTAAGGGTAAATGATAAACACTATTCAAAAATATATGTATTAATAAGATTTATTACCCGGTATTTGGCGTGGGTGATATGTACATATGATGATGATTATACGAGAGAATTTAGCCGAAAGGGAGAACCAAGCGAGATCGACTCGCGAACTAAGAAATTCGATGGTTTCACGTGGAACGTTAAACGATAGGGATATATGCTTGCGATCACGAGATTACGATGAGACTGAGGCCACCAAGCCGGCAGCCCCAGCATAGAGAGGGTTCGCAGCTTAGCCGGCATCTGGCGGCAGGCAGCGATCCAGAGGCACCAAGTTTGAAAGGCGTCGCGACTGAACATCCCGCCCGCCATGACCGCCGGCGGTCATCATAATTTGGAAAGACCGCCGGTTGGCGATTGGATGATTGCACCCCAGACACCCAGGAGACATCGGGGCAGTACGTATGCGGGAAGAAAGGGAGGAAGTGTATACGAAACATCCCTCAGAATGCGAATGAAGCTGACGTCAGGAGTTAATCTTCTTGCTTGAAGTGACGCGTGGATTGAGAAAATAGGAGAAATGAGGAATTTTCTCAGGCAGATTTTTAGAAGGATGGTTTATGTAATCTTCTGTTTGAAAGGTGAAGAGGTCATTTAAGGCAGAAATGACAAATGAGGTTGAAGAAATTTACAAAATTGAACGACTTAAGACACGCATGCCAGCATGTTTATCATGGCAATACTGGAGGGAGCAGCCTGTCATATCATACAAACAACATCTGATCTCTTTTAAATATTTGGAGCCTTATAAAAAAATACTTCCAGATTCATATCTAGAGCCTCATTTCTGAAGCTGTGTCAGGACGAAAATGAGGCGAAACTTTTAAGAGACTATGTATTTTCGGGAGTTTTCAGGTATATATTTGGAGTGTGGTGTTTTAAGAGGAATAAAATTTTTGGACCGAGACGCCGCCCGCCAGGGAACCAGCTCGGAGGGCCGAGCTTCGAGGGCGTAGCGAAGGCACGCACTAAAGGCTCGTAATTAAATAATGACAGTGAAAATTTAATGAGATTGATAATAAATAAAAAGCTTTAAAACTATAAAAGCTCCAGAAAAAACCCTTATAGAAAATTTGAAGAAGCTTAGAAGGAAAGCTTTAAATGGAAAGGGAGAATTATGATCGAAAGTAGACAGGAAATGAAGCTAATTCCGCCGGAAGCTCTCAAATAATTGAATAACCAAAAGATGTCGGTCGAGGCAAAAAAGCAAAATTAGCGAGTGTCTATCTGCAAATGAAAGACACTTCAAATGGATGTGTTCAAAGGTTCACGAATATTCGTTCTAAAATGAAGCGATAACTTTTATAATAAGAAGTAAAAATCGAAAATTAGAATACCTTCTATTAGTCAAGGAATGCCAAGCTGCGAAACGGAAATCACTGAGGAGTTCTTGGAAAGTTCTCTTTTGAAGAATCACTCAAATGAAATCGATTTCATTTGAAGAAAAAATAGCCCAAAAGAACTTTTTTTCTTTAACAATGGAATTATACCAGTTTAAATATACATTTTATTTTATAGAATAAGTGAAGTTTTGGAATTCAGTTTTGAAGCCTTCTAATTATAAAATAAGTATCTTTCATTTTTAGGGTTTCATAGAAACGAAAAATGGAACCCCATTAGTGTTGATATTGTATCGACACTAATAGTGTTGTCTCTATGACTCTGTCATAATATTGTAGCTCGTAAACTAAATAAAATACGAGCTTGAAGTTTATATGTAACATGTTTTTATTTTTCTCGAAATTAAAAATCTTATTAAAATTCTATTCAAATCTTTATTTTAGGAAGGGTTGAACTTTTCGTGATGTCAAAAATATAAATATACTTATTTATTTGTGAAACCCACCTAGAAAAATATATTTTTACTTATTATCTATTAAAATGTTTCACCTAGAACCGACACCAAATTCTTTAAAGATTATAAATATACTTATGTTTATTATGTTGTTTGAGATATTCCTTAAAGTCCCATAAAAGCGTTTAATAATAAAGTAGAAAATTTTTTAGAAAACAAAACTTCTGTTACAATTCTAAATACTCGCTTCTTTCAAAATTAAAAAAAAGCTTTGTTAATTTGTTATTTATAAGATAAAACCAAAGAGCGTTTCCTTTGGTAGAGGACTTTTGAGGTGTTGTTGAGCTTGTTCATAACCGAGAAAGGCCGGACACTTTCAGGGATCTGATTTATAACCAGTTTGTCAATGATCAGAATACCATTTGTGGAACTTAGGTTCGATTCTCGACTCATCTAACCACATCTTAGATATTGATGACACCCTCTTTGAATTTCTTTAATAAATTCAACAACTCTTTTACTCTTAAGCTATGTACGCATTAGAAGATTATCGGTCGGTTCGACATCGTCCGCCGATATTTAGATAACTTTCAGCCTAAATCGGCCGCTGAGTAGGTCGGCAAAAGATCAAAGGATGTTGCTGTCGAGAAATCGGTGGTTTCAAGTGGAAAACATTCGCGATTTGTGCAACACTTTCTCTGTTTGCAGGTACATTTTCAATTCTGGTAAGTAGTTATGTTATTACAAATAATTAATTATAATGTTTAACTGTTATAGCGTTATTTATTTCACTTATGATCATAACATTATCACCCAAATAAAAATTATATGAAAATTTCTTTGTGAATTAATTTATGTACGAGGCCTTTGAAAATGGCAATGGTAGATTAAAAACTAAAATCTCTTTAAGTGAAATATAGACAATTTCGAGAAATAGTTTGTTTTGTTATTATTCAAAGGTAGAATGTCTTAATTTTGGAATTCAAACGAAAACACTTATTTCTTGGTGAACTGAAAGTTATTTTGAAAATTGACTTCCTGGGAAGTCTCCACTTTTTGAAACATTCAAGTTTCTAGTTTTTTCAGGTTCAACCTAAATTGAGTGTGCCCTCTTTAAAATGTTGAACCAAGTTAGATGTAATCTTTTGTTAAAATTATGATAAGGGTGTACATAAATCACTTTGTTCATGTCCTAAAAAATATAGGACAAATTTTTAAAGGGATCGCCATCATTTAATAAGAGTTCTGAGAATACGTTTGTAAAATGTTAATCTTGGTTTTTATACATTTCTTTCTTCCACCATCGTCGTCTTCATTTTTGGGACTTTATTTTTATAATAATAAAAGCGATGGCAACACCTGCAGCTACTAAAGAATTTGAGTTAAGTCGGTGTCCGTAGATAATAATGTTGTCCAATTTGGACAGACAAGACAGGTGGCGATTTTGCGATGTCGCTCTGTGCCGGCGAGATCAAATCGTCAACAAAATGTACGAATTGACCGATAATTGTCCAATGTGTTACATAGCTTTAGGAATATAAATTTTCTAATTTGATAATTTATTTATTTATATCTAAGTGGTTCAAAAAAAAAATATTAAGCATAAAAGGACTAATTTAGAATTAAATTCATATTTGAACGTGACAATCAGGTATCCATAAACATGTTGGGATATATTTAAATATATTAAATATCAACTTTTTGTTCTCGACTATTCAGCTGGAAATCAACATTTTTGATCATCAACTAAACACGGAAACATTTTTGTCTTTCATTCAGAATGATCCCGAACGTGATACAATTACAATATTTATTTTTTAAATTTAATTTTTTATTTTTAATATTATTATGATTTCTCCTTTCAATTTCCGTTTTTAACAATCAAGCTAATTTCGATTCTTTTTTAGATATTCTATGCCGGAAATTGTTATTTTATGGAATAATAAATACTTCTGTATCTTGATTCATCGTGTATATACATATTTTTCAATCTCAAAAGGTGAATTCTTTGAGTGATTTGATTTGAGTAATTAATTATACTCAGGAATTTTGTTTCTTGTCGGAATCAAAGACGGATTTTGTGGACTTATCGTCACTAATTGGATTATATAAATAACGTCGTCTTAGAGTGTAAATCTGTTAAGTCACAACAAGGAAATTTTACAGGGTAGACAAAAAACAAACAAAATGTAATATTGTTGTTTAGGAAAGAAACAATTTTTCACATTTTGTTCTAAAACTTACGATCGTAATTTTAATTAGCACCTTTACTTGGACTTTTTCTTTCAAACTGTAGATATTAATATGTCAGCTAGCTCGTGCATCTTCAATTTGTGATCGTTCATAACCAATTTGTGAATTTTTTCATGTTTTCTGAAATAACAGCCTCTTTTGGGCGTCCACTGCGCTCTGCATCATTTGTGCTGGTACGGCCACGTTTAAATTCAGCAATCCACTTCTCTACCGTTTGTCTCGATGGAGCAGTTCGGATAATGTTTATCAAGCCATTGTTTGGTTTCCACTATATTTTTTTCATCAAAAACAATGCTTTATTAAAACACGAAATTCACTTTTTACGACGATAAAATTAATTTATTCTGGAGAGTATCGGAATGTAGTTCTTAATGTAATCTTAGTCAATATCGAGTAAGATTGTTATGTAATTACTAGTACTTTACTAAGCTTATCGGAAAAACATTACATCACTGGCCTATCTATTTTTCTTTCGTTTCTCAATCTATGCTGCAAACACCAAATTCCTCCCAGTTACAATCATAGAATATAAATAGATGGTTGTGGGTTTTCCATCTGTTCTATTTTACATACCACAGGTTATACTATTTTGGAATATGGCTGAGATTTTTACTTATTTTTCAATGATCTTAAAAAGTGTGAACTATTTCAGAATCATATATTCAAATTCAGACTGGAACAAGATCAATAAAAAAATTACCATTCTAAAACTGTTATAGATTTCGAGACCCGTGTAAACTGCTATATTATTTAAAAACTTTTGATATATTCACCATTTTTTGTGTTGGTTTATTAAAATATTTCTTATAGAAAAGAAAAAGCTTTGGAGGGAATATTTATAAAGATTCTCTCTCAATGATCTATTACCTAGAAATTAGGAGCAAGAACTGATGAAAAAAGGTTTTCAGTTGGTAACTTCGTTAAAAAAGGAATAGGAAAGAAAGGGATTTATTTCTAGAGAGGTCGCTGTTTATGGTATGTGTCTATTAGAATTAGAACAAATTCTCTAAAATTTAAAAGCCTATCACACTCATTAATGGTATTTCACTGGTAATGTTGAGATACAAAATGAGTGAAATATTTCCTATATGGTAAGGCATGACAATTTTCAGGTTGAGAGGATTTCAAATAATTAAAACATTTTTTTGTTTTGAAAAGTATATTGGTTTTCGAAATGAAATAAAATTGTTGCATAGTTTCAAGGGGCAATTAAAATGAATGATTTTTCTGTAAAGGGAGCTGGTAGAAGGTTTGAAGTCCCTGTCTGATATATCCTCCATTTCAAGCATGTCAACCCCAGTTTTAGTCGAATAAAAATTGTTCTCGCTGAGGAACTATTAAAATAAAAATACTACAAAAAAGGAATAAATAAAGATGTTTCGAGAATCTTTGGACTAATTCATTTTTAAGATCTCTCAATAAATAAGATAGAAAGTAACTAAGAGTGCTAGAGACAAGTCATAGCTTGGATAGGTTTGTATCACCCAATTACTAAATGAAACCGAGTGCCAAAAATGCTCTAAAATGCTTGTCCACTGAAACGAAGCAGTCTGATGAAATATATTTCATACTAAATATTTCGCTCAAAGATTTAAAATCTTCATTTCACCGCGAAATTTTACAAATGAAAATTAAATTGGATGATTTTTTGGCAGTCCGGTTCAGTAATAAAAATTATCGATAACAGTTGGAATTTAATAGAAGACAATATTTCGTTATTTCTTAAGAAATTTAACCTCTGGTCCCTTCGGTAATTTGAGCTTATATATTGATGATATTTTATATTTTTCGAATCTTATAAATACACATATTAAGAACAAAAATCTCAAAATATCATTTTCAAATGAATTTAGTTACTTTTCATTTATTTATTTATCTATTAGATTTGCTGCTTTCGTTTTTGAATCGCCTTGTCTCGCAACGCAGTAACTAACGAGATCAAGTGATTTAATACTTCTGGTATGGAAATAGATGTTCCCTAGGACGAATGCAATTATGGATTAGCTTTATGAGCCCTCCGATTCTTCCTTTTCCAAAATGACTCGGAATTTAAATTCTGCCTCTCATTTCGCATTCCATTAGTAATACCGACGCCTTCTTCATTCACTAATGTTTGTAGGAAATAACAGTAAATCACACTAAATCCTTCTTCTCTCATCATTCGATCGGATTTAAAACAAATCTTGGAATTACAACAAAGATTTATTTATTATTCTTTTTTATTATTATTTATTGTTTTCCATTTCTGTAAATTCTATCGCTATTCTATATCTAATAAAAAGTGAAAAATATTGATGCAATAAGTGATCTGTAAGGCTAGACACACACAGTCGATTTTCGGTCGACGCAACAATTTAGTTGGGTTGGTTTGAAATCGTGATGAATTATCAATTTATAACCAACTCTAATTAATTAACTAAGCTCGATTTTTTTATCATAAATGCTCATCGATCCCTTTTGATTAAACAATCGAGTTGATCTGCAGTTGTGTTGTGTATGCACCTACATTAAACTTAATATATTTATGTCATCATCTAAACTATCACTCGACCGAAACTCGACTGTGTGTGCCTAGCCTAAAAACCTTTCAGATTCGACAATTAAGAATCGTATCATTATAAAGTCAATTAAAATTTGTACGCGTTTTCTCAATTTTTCAGCTTCAAACCGTTTTCATATATATTATAACCTTAATTTGGGAATGATATACGTAAGTAATGTTACGAAGGGAAAATAGTAGAGTGAGTTTTATTATAATTTTCTTTCATTATTCCAAATTATGCCTTATCACAATCCGGAAAAAAGCATGGCTGTAAACATAGAATTTCACTTTCTACGTGACTACACAGATTCCAACATCGGTCAAACTTATGGATATCTTTGACTATGAGCAAAATTAACCAATAGATAATAATTTGAAATATGTACAACTAATTTTAGAGCCAAAAATCTACCCTGAAAATTTGATTCTGAGTCTAGTACCTCCAGTTAAATTTATCCGGAAGGGTACAGAGGGACAAGATGAGGTCAAAAACTTCGAAAATTAACGTGAGTAATTTATGAAACACCTTGTAAGCATGACCTCAAGAATGATTTTAACTCGTTGATAACATGATTGCCACCGATTTCATTTATCACCACTTGAAAACGTTTTGAAAAAATAGTAGACCGAACGTTGTGAGTATTTTTGATTAATTCTGTTAGTCCAACACAAAAAATATCTTATCGATCAGAGAAATCTAAGACATACACCATACTATGCACGCTAGATTAGTATTAGTCACGACTGCGTTCCGAACCTTACCGAGAACAGAGACTGCTTGGATTGAAACAGAATCAAACATAAATTTAGATTCATCGTCTCTATATTGGATGTCTCGAAGTAAGTTCTCAAGAGAAAAATTTTCTCTTAAGTATTAGAGCAGGGCCGGCCAACGGGCAGTCCGCTGTCATATATGACCTATGAATTGTGTTTTTTTTAATCGGGTATTTCAGAATGTATTTTAAATCGCATTAAATTAATTAAACGAAATAGCGTTTCCTAAAATTTCACAAAGAATAACATAAAAAATAATAATGAACTTCAACAAGAGAAATTGATTTAAAAATAGAAGAAATGAAATGCAAAATTCACACTGAAAGAAATAGCCAATGATATTTGTTTGATATTTTAAAATAAGACTAGAAATATTGTTCCTTGTATGTGACTTGACTAATAAATTTGATAGTTAAAACTATTTAGCTTATGAAAATGACTCACTCAATGAAATTGAAACTAACCAAAAAGAGGGGGGAGGGGGGGGGGGGAGATTAGAAAGATAGAGCTTCGCCTGTACGTTTTAGGTTATGCATTCAAATCGAATCCTCTGAATTGTGGGTTGCATCATTAGGCGTTAAGTATTAAATCTTATGTTTTTGAATCTCACTATAATAAAAAAATAAATAATTAAAAATCAACTAATAATTTTGATAATTACAACTATTTTTAATTATGCCTTTTATTATACAAACACGTAGATTTTGTTGTTGGGTTCAATGCATGTTTTCTTTTCATATCTGGTTGTTGTAGTATTGTTTTTTTTTCATATTACACTGATTGAACACTTTCAGTGTTTCCATTCAATTACAATAAAAATCACTAAATACGAAGATCTCGAAAGGAATATTTAAAAAAAGCCTCACATCCCATATCTTCCGTTATCTGAGAAAAATACCTACTATAAACTAGATCTTCACCTTCTTTTCTTTTCTAAAATACCCCTTAGCGACCCTTCGTGTCCTATCATCTGAGCTTTTATCTTCTATAGGCTCTTCATAAGTTTTTTTTTTTCGAATTTATGCTGTCAAATAGTGAGGTGATATTTATTTTACATTTGAAAAAATTATGCTAAATATATGGTGTTAAACAGCTGATGAGGCTGATAATATTATTAATTCAAATCATTCTATAAGAATAAACCAAAAGGAATAGGTAGGTATATGATAAGAGGCTGGTGCAATTTTAGAGTATGATGAATTGTTGTAAAGAAATTTGAAAGGAATGGAAAGAAGGGGGGTTTTTCCGCACGTTTCCTTTAAATCATCTTAGGTTGAAATATTGTCTCAAGGGTTACAGGCCGGAAATTAGCGTACCGTATGCTCCTGGTGATGCTGCCTGAATGATGGATGCGAATGAACTCGTTGCTTGTTGTTGCAATGTGAAAATAGGACTGTTTCTCGTTGACAAAGAACGTGTCCGGCACCCAGATGTTCTTGATGAACTCGCTGCCGACGGACAGCGTCTCGACGCCCGGCCTTTGTCGATAGGCTAGTCGAGGGTCCGTCCAAAATTGCCGGAAGTAGAAGTCCAGCGTGAAGTCCTGCAGGTGACAAAGAGAAAAGGAGGCGTGCGCGCCGCCACCAAGTGTAAGCCCCCCTGGATCTTTTAGCGGGGGGGCGGAGCCCGTCCCCCAGCGCCTCGCCGCCTCCGCCCCCTGCCCTGCCGCCACACCGCGCTCACTTCCGGCCAGCTCTTAAGCATCACGTCCGTACCCTCCCAAGGCTTCCATTTTCGAAAAAATTCCTTGTTCTTTTCCGAGCAAGTTTTTCGATCGAAAATCCAGCTCCAGGAGAAGTTCAACGAAATCCCCTACCGCTCTACTTCTACGAAGCCCGAATAAATCATCATTTGCAAAAGTTTCTACCCACCCTCAGTTTTTTTTATTTTATTATTAAATGTTCATAATCCAACCTTTTACTACCTGCACGGATCTCTATATTAAAATACCTGTGCGTATACATAATATTTAATTTATCTGACAGTGTACAGAAAATTTTGCAAAGGATTATCTATTACTAGTATATATATAATAATAATTGCTTATACCCATTCAAAGTAATTATTTATTTTAAGCAAAAATTTCATCTCTATATTTTAAAGGCCATACGAGTCGTCCGCTTTACTAATTCAATAATTTTCCTAAAAATATCCGAAACTCCAAAAATTCAAATTTGGAAACTTAGTACCTACTAATTTTGTATAATAGTGTTTTCTGATGGACTTCAGTTCACCCTGAACGAGGGTTGCTCCTATAGCTGTAGCATTATGTTTATTTGAGTTTCCAAGCCAACCGTTGCACTGAGGGCAGAAAAGAGTGCACTGAATCGTACAACAAAAAACACTATAAATGTAAAATTTTCTGCTGATCAGATTTAATATGATATCAGAGTTTGTAGACTATCTCAATCCACGACATAAAATACAAAAACGATTTAAGTCGAAACATTGTGTATTAGAATTAGCGAGAGTAGTGTTTTGATAGTATGTGGGACTAATTTTCTATTCATATTAATCAGTTAAAATGCGATTTTTATTACAATTTTCATTGCGAGAAAGAGATAGAAATGTTTATCTTAATAAAGTTTAGATTCAGAATCCGACTTGGAAATCATCCAAAAGACTCTGTCTCCCTATCTCTTTTACTTTAATGGAATCAAATTATAATGAATAGAAAATTTATCTTAAGATTTAAATAGAATTTATTCTACTTGATTCCACTTTTATTCAAATTATTTTGCATATTAATTTATTCAAATTTTTATTTATTTTTTTATATTTCGTGGTAAGTGAAATAAACATCATTCTTAACAAAAATATTAATTTCAATGAACACTGGATGAAATAGAACAATGGTGGAAAACGTGTGTCGTTAAAGCCTCATGCGGCATTGTCGGATATTAACTGCAGTCTTTTGAAGAAATCGAAATTTCACTTTACATATGGTCCTTATAATTTTTTTTAATATGATTCAGATCATCTCTTTTTTTTAATTACAGAATATATGCACTCAACAAAGATTTCATTGCTCGACAAAATTTAAACAGAAAACTCAAAAAATTGATATTAGTAGAACTTTTTATGCTAATTCGCTCTGCTTTTTCTGATTTTTTAATAACAGTTCAGGTTTTGAGATTTTTACTGTAAAATGAGATTTTGATTAATTTTTAAGTGGTATAAATATCAAACAGCAATATTTGAAATCAAACTCTTTTGTTTCATTAAAAGGAAAAATTTAACACGTAATATTAGCTCTTTTAGAACTCGGATTAGTAGAAAAAAATACAACTACGTATTTTTAAATGCTTATAATCAGGCAAAAAATGTAGTTTTCATTTTTTAGCTAAAAATGTTCTAATTGAGCTAAAACAAACGGTAAATTAGAATTCAAAGAAAAAACTTTTCTTTATTAAGGAATTTTAATTTTAAATATTATATAGTATATCTATGTGGGCTCAAAATATCCTATTTAGGTGTTTTGATCAAAAACATATCAAAACCTTGTAAAAATATTGTAAAACACCATGAGTGTTAACGTATAAAATTCTGCTAAGATCCATTTTAAGTTTTAGTGATGAAAATTTTGTTAAGCAGTGAGCAAGATTTATTTTGAAAAGATTCAAAAAACCTGCAACTGTGTACAGTATTTTCAATAAATAGAAGTGATTGTAAATTCGATTAACTAAATAGATAACATTGTATCATTCGTATCCATAGTAAATTTGTAACAGGAATAGTAGGGAATTGGACAAAATTAAAAACACGGAGTTTTTATTAAATGCCCATACGTTTCGTCAATTTATTTTGACTTTCTCATCAGTGGCCCATTTTATCACTCTTTATCAAAAATCAATTTAACTATACTAGTAAGACAAAACATCATTAATCTTTATTTAACATATTCTTGGCTCAAATTAATAAACAATCTTGGAAGTGACATTATTTTAACAATTAAAAAAATAAATTTGTCATTTTTATACAGAGATAGCATGTGTAAATTAAAAATTGAATATCAAAATTTTTATTATGAATAGAACTCAAAACAATAACAAAATTTTGATATTCAATTTTTAATTTACACATGATATCTCTGTATAAAAACGACACAATTTTTTTGCAACTGTTAAGTCACTTTCAAGATTGTGGCTTAATTTGAGCCAAGTATATGTCAAATAAAGATTAATGATGTTTTGACCTATAGTGAAATTGTTTCTTGACAAAGAGTGATCAAATGGACCACTGAGCAAGTCAAAATAAATTGACGAAACGTCTGGCCCATTTAATAAAAACTCCCTGTTTACAATTTTATCCAATTCCCTACTATTCCTGCAATAAATATATAACTTTACTATAAAAGATACAGCTTTTTCAGAATTTTTTCATTCTTTTGGTGGCCTATGTAAAATAATACTTTGCCCATTCCTGATAGTAAAAGTTCTGCTTAATCTTCAGCTAGTTGATTGACAATTTTCCAAATATTTTCATTTACTTTATTTAAATAAACAGTGAATGCATTTTAAAGCTCACTGGAGTATTTTGAAAAAGAGTTATTACTTATAAAATTTTCATTATATATTTTCGTTATGGGAAAATAAATAATTAGGAAAATAAATTCGTGAACATAAGGAAAAAAATAACTGGTTTATTTATTCGTCATGAATCAATACAATTACATTTAAAAATTTTCTATTTATTCAAGTTAATAAATACTATATTCTTCTTCAAAGGTTTTTTATTACAATAGTGAAATCAATTTAATAAGATAGATCTTTGATTTGACCTTATTCTCTCCCTTATTTATTTTAAATTTAATTATTTTAATAAATTTTTCTTTATTTATTTTTATTAATTCAATCAACAGTTTCCCCAACTATCGACCATCTTAAGTAGTATTAAAATATTGGAACATTTCTTCATTATTTTCTTAAGATGAAGAATTAACGGAAAGACAGCCCGAGGATGAATAAAAGTACAAATTCCGATTAAAATAATTTATTGGAAGTTCATTTTCACTATTGTACAGAAGATCATTCCCATTTGACAAGTGATTTTAACTAGGTGCTCAAACTACAATTTTGCGAATTGTACATATTCATGAATTTTAGTTCTAATACGCCCCTCCCCTCACTTGAAACACTAAAGTCTAGTTTATACATATGATTAACAAATTAATCACTACTTCAATATTCAAATAATACTGAAATGATCAACCAGTACAGTCCGAAACTGTTTAATGAATTAATATAAATAAATAAACAATATTTTCTCAAATTAATGAATACAGTTCTTTAAAAAACAACCATAGTTTTGGATGAATCTCAGAATAATGGACTATGTTAATTATTAAAGTATTTATGGTAATTAAGTAAAAATGAGGACAAATTTCTAGGTTTAATATATTTTTATTTATTCTTTTGTTGAATTTTTGGATCCTCAACTGCATCCTTTCTCATGGCAGAGGCTAGTAGGTACATATATTAAAATCTCGAATAGGTACTAGCCTCTACCCTAAAAAAGGATACCGTTGAGAATCCAAAACGTCGACGGAAGTCTAAAAAAAAATATATATAACATTGAGATATCGGCCACATTTTTGTTTGACTACCATAAAGAATTAAAAATTTCACGATGTCTCTATCTTACTTTTTAAAAAATAATTAAATTTGATCCACTATTGCGACAAAATTTCACTGAAGAGAAGAAAATATAAGTTACACAGTTACTTAAGTTTTGAATTAAGACGTATATTAAAAATAAAATAAATACAATTCCTTATAAAAACAATCTCTAAAATCTCTAAATCAATTCAACTAGCCTGGAACAGTCTTGATATTTTTACAATCTAAAATTTTAGATAAATAACAAAATTTAGAAAAAATATTAATTTAAGAAATTTTAAGTAAATAAAATTCCATTAACAAAAGGTCAGATATGGATTGTTTTTCTAAAATTTATCAGGATTTTTTTTTGACTCCGGGAACAAACCCATTTAGTCAGTAACTATGTGATGTAATATTATATTATTTTCTTTTCATGTATGTGCATATATCAGTGGCGTGCGATCCATGGATGGTGTGGATGCGGCCCATCTATAAAATTTCAAAAATTTAGAGTATTTTCATAAATATATAAGGCCGACTTAAAAATTTCAGTAGAATCTTTAAATTTTCAAATTATTAAGTATCCCTTGTTTCAAATATTTCTATAAAAAAAACAACATTTTATTGGTTCTCGAAATGAAATAAAACTGTTGCATAATTTCAAGGGGCAATTAAAATGAATGATTTTTCCGAAAAGGATTCGATTAGAAGGTTTGAAGTCCCTGCTTGTTATATCTTCCAGTTCAAGCATGTCAAAGAAAAGTCTAGATGAGTTTTAGTCGAATAAAAATTGTTCTCGCTGATGAACTATTAAAATAGTAATAATAAATAAAGATGATTCGGGAAACTTTGGACTAATCCATTTCTAAGAACTCTCAATATATTACCATAATAAGATCGGAAATAACTAAGAGTGCTATATAGTCATAGCCTTGCTTTTAGCAATAGAATTAGGAGATATTTAAGATTTTCTTAAAGGACAGGCTGAATCATTGAGGAAGATTGTCGATTTACATGTCAGAGACTGTGGAGTTTAAATCACAAGATATAACTTCTGACTCCTATACCCACTCACACAAAGCAGTATCCATTTGGGGCTAAGATTCCAAAATATATTTTTATAAATCTAATGCTAAAATAACAATCCGATGTAATTTGCAAAAAAAAGCGATGATTACAATAAAATTTCAAAAAATGAAGGGTACTTTTTTGGACAGCGTCCCCTGATTGAAAAGTCACCAACCGCCACTGGTATATATGTATGTATAAGAGTGTGTGTAAATTAGTGTAGTGGTTAGATTATAACCGGTAAGCCGAACCTGAAACCGGGTCTTCTGCTTAGTAAGTTAGTCTTCGGCCAATCTAAACCATCAGGTATTTTTTTTGAATTAAATTATTCTTGAAAATATTTATATTTTTTTTATTTTTATTCACTATAAATTCTAAGACATTGTAGTATTGTCGATTTTTCAAATTATTTATAAGTTTATAGTTGCTTTATTGTTTTTCTCTAAAACAACTAATTTTCCAATTTCAATTGCTAAAGGGATATTTTCTCACGAAAAAGTTTTATTTTTTATTAAATATTGTGAGATAGTTTTTATAAAGAACTGTATTTATTTTATTTAATAATCATGAATTTATTTAGAAACTTTTCAAAATAATGTAGATTCTGAAGTGCGTTAAATCGAACATTCTTCAATGCAGCCTTATTGGGTTATATCTAACTTGACTCGACCTACTAACATGATAAGATTCCCCACCACTAGAATAGTTGATTTATAGTTCAAGATACAGTAATAGCAGCAACTTGCCTATTGTCAAATGGCGAACGATTTTTGCGTGGAGAAATGCACGGTGACGGGAAAGGAGGCCGTCCCACATACGCAAAACACATACACACCCTAATTCTCGCACTGCGCCTTTATCGATTGAATGAATTATAGGAAAGCGCGAGTTCCAGTAGTGGCTAGGCACCCATGTTCTTTAATAGGCCTATATAGTAGCCTTGCTCACGTTCAGTTTGAAACCATTTCCCTTGCAACGTTACCAACAAGAACTAGAGAATGTTGAAAAAATTACAAATGGAGAAGAACTATTATTCTCTTAAAAATTAATGCGTCCCCATAAACATTACAATTTAATAATTTTAATTATTAACATTGTTCTTATTGATTGTTAAATTAGGTTGGATGATGTAAATCAAAAATGCTTTATATCAGTAAAAATTGTAAAAATTTTATGGACTAAATATAAAAATAAAAAAATAAATATTGATTGATTTTAATATAATAAAAAAATACAAATCTCCACAAAACAATCTTGGAACGTTTATTTTTTAACTAGAAGTTTCAGGAGAAATTCTCCCTTTTTCAATAGACATCTTTGTAAAAATTGAAAAAAGAAAAAAAAAAGTTGTTTTCGCTAATGTTTCCTTTTTTCAATTTTTACTTAAATTTCTATTGACAAAGGGAAAACCTCTCCTGAAACGTCCTGAAAAGTCCAAAAATAAAGGTTCCAAGATTTCCTTTATAAAGATTTGTATTTTTTTATAAAAATAAATACGGTAGATGTAGCTTCTATTACAAATCAGTAGAAATTAGTTTTTTTAAGGTGTATTACTTAGCTTAGGTAAATAACATTGGTTATGAATTATGTGCACTTTACTTACCTAATGTTAATTGATACACCTAATTTAAAAAACTCATCCCTATCGCCTTGTCATAGATTCCACTTATAAACAAGTGCTACTAAGTCTTGAAAATATTTGGATTTAGTAAAATTTTTACTCATATAAAACATTTCCAATTCACATTTTACAACCTAATTTAATAATTTTAACAATAATAGAGAGTTTAATTAAAAATACGTATTTTTTCATTTTGGAAAATTAAAATGTTATACCCATAATCAATGACAGATTAACTAAAGGTCAGCGTATATTATTTTCTTCTATTTTAAAATAAATAAAGAGAATTTTCAAATTAATAAAAAAGAGATTTAACATGGTGTTTTGAGGGATATTTTTTAAAAACTAAATAAGATTGAGTGCTTTGGAAATAAAATATCATTTTTTATCTATATAATATAGTCTTATGTAAATTTTCTATGTAACTATATATATGTTCAAATTGAAAGAATAGGAAAACTGACCTCTGACGTCACATCATTGATTCTGGTATCAGCGCTAACTTTTTTATTTTAAATATTTTTTATAGCAAAAGAACTCTAATAAATATTTTTAATTAATCTATTAAATAATATCTAAATTTTTAAATTTAAACACCCAATTTGATTCTGGATCATCTGTAATTTTTTTAGAATTTAATTTATTTTTTCCCATTATTTACTCTAATAAGTGACAAGGACGAACATATGTTTCTAGTTCTTAAGCTCTCCGCACATTTCTACAAATATCCGCCTGGATCTAATATCTATAGAGATGATTTGTGTTCAATTAATTTTGAAAATGGAAAGAAGGGGGAGGGATGCGCGCGCGGGGGGCGGTAGGCGGGGGCGGCGCCCAAAATTTTTGGGACGGCGTCGAGGCGTCGTCAGCCCCCCGAAAGTTTCAGGAGGCTTTTGGGTTTGTAGCACTCCTTTTAAACATCAAGTTTAATTGAAATTACCAAACAAACAACATAGAAACATGCGTTAAATATATATACATGTATATGTATACATGAATATATAAGTTGAACAGATTTGAAAAAAGAGGCAAGGCCAAACAAACATGCAGCGGCCCCAGTCATGCCACATGCGCCCAATTCCACCTAAAAAAAAAGAAAGACAGAAAATGTGAGAGATAGAATTTCATAGAGAAAGAAGATGGTAGAATAGAGAAAGTGAAAGAGAAATAAATATTAAGGGAGAAGAAAGAAAGAAAGATAGAGAGAAAGAGAGCAAGAAGGCGTGACTATGTTCAATTTTATATACTCTCCACAAATATTAGGGTCACTACTCTGTAATGTGCTTAGTAGTAGTAGTAGTAGAGAAGATAATGATTCGATTAAAGAAACAAGTACATTGATCGAGAAGATGATTAAATCATGGGTAGTAGATTGGTAGTGTGTTATAGTAGTATACTAAAGAGCTAGCTATAATATCGGGGCAGACTACAGGTTTCTTGCTTAAATATTAAACCTTTCGTTCCAAACTACCGTAGAAAAGACATTTTCAAGATCCAAAACAGAATTCAATTATTTTATAAAAAATCTGATAAGGAAAAACGGTGTAAGTTATGAAATATTCATAATGTTATAACGAATGATTTTATTGTTTTTTAAATACTAGTATTTTTGGGGACTGATAATAGCACTCAACAAAAATTTTCCATCTGTAAACCCAACAATGGATCCCAGTAGAGTTTCATAAGCTGATTCTCATGGCGTTTTTTTTATTTTTTTACAATAGTTCAGGGTTTGGGGATGTTTTTAGTCAAAATTTCGAAAACAGATTTTGGCTTATTTTGAGGTGTCTTAGGCATAAATCATTATTATTATTATTATATTTGAAATCAAAATACTTCGTTTATTTATTAGAAAAAGCTTATTTATCTTTCCAATTTACTTTCTTATAAACATAGATAAAAAAATGTAGTTTCAGTTTTTTATCCATAACTCAAGTTCTAATAACCTAGCAATAAGCGCTGAATTTGAAATGTAACAGATAGCTTTTTTCTATTGATAGTTTGATTACAAATTAAATATTGCTTTTTCATATCTAGAGCCCTCCGAAAAAGGGTCAAAATCGTCTTTTCCGGAGTTTTGACCACAAATAGCCCAAAAACCTAAGCTGTTGTAAAGTATCGGAAAATGATCATGAAATTCAGCGTAAAAAACTCTTCCAGAATCAATTCTTAGATTTTCTAATGAAATTTTATGTTTAAATTCTATCGAATAGTAAAATTTTTCCACGAAAGAAATAATCAGTTACGAACCCTCGGAAAGCGGAAAACATAGTGAAATGGAGAGCGGAGATGACAATCATAACACTGAATTCAAACATGTTTGTTTTTACCGCTTTGCTCATTTCTTTGTTATTCGCTACACTATGTTTCAGCCTTAGTCGTTCAATAGCGAAGCTCTGGGTATCGCAAATTAATCTTAGAAAAACTCCAATTCAAATAACGTAAAGCAAGTCAACTGAATGAATTTTCCATTTCATCAGTTATCATCAATAATATAAATTAAAATTAGGCATTTACCGAACTGAGTCTGATTGTGAAGGTTAACCTTTGAAACTAGCTTAGCACGAAACTATAGTCTCTAACAAATAAATTATATATATTATTTATATTATATATATATATATATAAGTATATATGTTTATTTGCTTCAGAGGACAACCTCTTTGATTTCTCCTAGTGTCTTCTACTAAATCCAATCTGTGATTAATAATTATAAGGGCCATAAGGGTTGTATTCACCACTTTGGTAATTGAGCCCAAGTGCTAATGGCTGAATTTTTGGCATTCGGGTTCAATTCCGGGAATAGATACACTCACTCAGACAACCTCTTTGATTTCTCCTAGTGTCTTCTACTAAATCCAATCTGTGATTAATAATTATAAGGGCCATAAGGGTTGTATTCACCACTTTGGTAATTGAGCCCAAGTGCTAATGGCTGAATTTTTGGCATTCGGATTCAATTCCCGAGGAATAGATACACTCACTCATTTTTCTTTCTATGTGATAGCTTAAGGAGCCCAAAGACTCATCACTACCCCCTGTCCCTGAATTGAATTTAACTAACATTGGAGGGTTATTAAGAATCACTTAGCTACTTTTAACGATTAATTAATCCCCAAAGGCATTTCCCGTGTACGCCGCGTGGAGGTGGATTCGTTCAATTTGCTTCTAGCTATATCTAAGAAAAAACTAAATAAACCCATTTACAGTTTGCTTTGTGAGTGGCCTGGTTCTAGTAATCAGGGTGAGGAATAGATACAACTTTTTTTAATACACCCAACTCGCATCTAGTAGAAGACAAATTCTCGAGATTTCTTAAGAAATTTTAACTCTACTACACTGAATTCGTTTTGAACTCTTAAATAAGCCAGCAGATATAAAATCCATACAATTTTTAGATCAGAATCGCTTTAAATGAAAATTATGATATTCTTTATAACTTACACCATATTAAAAAAATTATAATAAAAATGTTTTATTTATTTTTTAAAAAATAGATGGTAACACACATAGTTAATCAATAAATTACTTAGAATTTGTTCTGTAGTTATAGCATCTCTGGATTGGATCTTGTAATGTACGGAATTACGAAACAAATTTAAACTGTGGTGTGTCGTGGTTAATGACTGAGTAGTTAAAATAAAACTGAATTGTTTTGCTTATACTATGTTGAAGGCTTTCGGCTGAAACCATCTAGCTTAACTATTTTCGATGAGATATTTCCATTAGAATATACTCTAATAATAACGCTTTGATTTATTGTTCTAGAGTAATTTTCAAATGAATATGGTTTCAGCCAAATGTATAATTAGTAGAAGTCACGCATAATTTTGACACTATTGTTAAGACAAAATGAACTCAATATCACTTGTAAACGACTCCAGAATTATTGTTCGAAACTTTAGGTACTCTTTTGGAAATATCTAATCACGTATGGTATATTGATTTAATCTGGTTGATTTCATCCGAAGCTCTTAATACTATAATACATTTTTCGATAGAGAACATGCGCCAGGTAAATAGAAAATTATTTAATTGATTTTTCCAATAGATTCAGCAGCTTCCTTTTCTTAAAAACAATTAAATCTCTTCTGCTCACAATTTCACTTGCTGGATTTATTCTTTCAGATGTTAACCTTTCATAAGCAAACTATTTATAGGATATCTGTCAATAAAAATACTTGAATGATTTCATCGACAACACAATTAATAACTGCTCACACAAAAATAAATAAATTAATAAAATAAAATGAAATGTTCACAAAATAGTTAAGACAACTACAAAGTTTTCTTAATTAGTAAATGATGAGCACTAAAAAATAAAAAATAAATAAAACAAAATTAAATGGAATCGAAAATATTTTCTTGTCGAGACTAGCTGAGTTGTTGACGACCCCTAAAAGTAAATCAATTTGTTAGAGAATATAGTTTCAAACGTTTGGACTTCACCCTCAGCCTGTTTTATTTGTTCATTTGAATTATTACTTACTTGAATGAACTACTCAGTAGTATTCGTCAAAAACTGACTTTTAAAAACGAAACATTCAATTTAGTGAAGAAACAAATAAAATATTTATAAAAAAGATTACCGGTCAAGGCTAAGTTTAGCAAACTATAGTCTCTAACCAGTAAAATTATATATACATCTTTCTATCGGTGAATGTTTATTTCCATTAAGCAGAGGACACCCTCTTTGATACACTTTTATATAAATATACGCATATGTCACAACCCTTTTGAGAAATTATCCTTTTTGCAAAAATTCTAACCTTACTTGCAAAACGGCGTCCGATCGCGAAAACCTTTATAGTTCTTCGATTAAGCTGATGCTTTTAGACTTTTTGCATAAAAGCGAGCCTTAACAGTCGACAATAAACGTTCTGTACTAAGACTAACTTAACGTTTAGCATGTTTGCGTAAAGGCTATATCTCTCTCCCCATCCTTTATAAGAGTTCCTATAAACAATGTGAAAAACCATGTATCTAATAGAAAATTCAATTGATTTCCCATTTACCTGGGAGTGTTTTACCGAAAACAACATAAATCTAAATTTTAGAGAGATCAATAAACACGACAATTCCATTCCTAGATCTGAAGCCGTTATCAAATTGTGGTAAAAATAAATTTTAATAGAGCAGAAGATCAAGACACCTTAGAACAAACTATTCAAACGATTTTTCTAACTTGACAAAGGCTTTCAGAGAGAGAGATAGTTGGCGTCCTGAAATTAGAAGTGTGGTCCTAAACTGCAAAAAGAGCGCTGTTGCCGTTTTCATGCGGAAGGGGGTAACACTGGAGGCGGACCCTTAACTGATGTCGCAACCTTGCACTCACTGCGTTGCCATTTATTAATTTAATTTGATTTTTAAATTATTATTATTATAGACAAAAATAATAAATTAAACAACAAATAATAATTTAGTAATTAATATTATAAAATCATTTGTGAATCAAAATAAGTAGGTGAAAAATTAAAGCAAAAATCAGCATAATTCTTTAATGAACTTGCAACAGCGCTTCTCGTGAAGTGCGGGTTGACGCTTCAAATTTGGTGACGCCAACTATGAGAATACAAACAACTCTTTTTTCATTTTCTCACAAGGTACAAGAAGAAGTGTCAAATGCATTACCTGGAGTTTATCATCATTTGAATGGTATAGATATATAGAAATATTTTTTTATTATAGAAGATTATTGCCATGTATTTAATATTAATTGTAGGTGAATATTATTTCTAAAATATAATAAAATATAACCAACCACAATGGTTATTTATTAAATTCTATTTCTTAAAAATTTAAAAATAAATCCACACTTGAGAACAACTTTTTTTATAATACTAGGTGTTTCTAAACTATAGTCTCATTCATGAAATATCGTCTACAGATACAATCAAACATTTAGAAAAAACAATAAATACTAATCAATCTAAAGCTCTAAGGGATGTCAATTTTTCTGCTCCCTAACCTTCCAATAATTTAAATTCAAAATACTAAAAAAAAAAAAAATTATTCAAATGAAATTATTTTACGGATTGCTTCTAGAAAAATTCGATAATCTAATTTAGAAAAAAATTAAAAATTTTATTATTTAATAGCCACTTTGGGTTCCACATTTCACACTAGCGAGAAAGAGAATTAGCCTAATAAAATTATACTAATAAATTTTAGATAAATACTATTTTTGATAGTCTATGAGAGATACTTTATTTGGTGTCTCGTGAGTATTTGCATGAGATATTAGTGTCATAAAATTTGTATCATATGTAGGTAATGTTAGTTTCGTGAAAATATTTAATTAGAGTTTAGTTGCCTCGTGAACTTTTCTCAAAAAATATTTTTTTCAAGGTTATGAGATTTTATTTTAATTAAACTTTTATCTCGCACTAAATAAATGATAAATCTTATGTAAGACATTTTTATAACTGCAGTTATATTTTGTGTCATGATATTTTGGTGGTTTGATGAGACGAATAAATTTCTAAATTCTTAAATTTTCTTCTCATCCTTTATTTGCACATTTACTAGATAACAACTAAAATTTTTAAAGTTATTTTGTTTTATTTTCAACACAATACAGCCTAGTATAAATTTAGTTTTATTTTGAGGTGAGAGTTAACTTATTATAACTGAAAACTTAACTTGTTTTAAGAGAACGAGAGAGCTGTGTAGATATAGTAAAGTAGATATAATAAAGGCAAATGTAAAACAAGAAAGTAAAGGTTCACAGAGAAAAACAGCAGAAGTACTTGTGTTAAAGAATCATGCGGATGATGGTTGTTAATTAGAGAGTTTTCTAAGAAGTGAAAGAGCCTCCGGCTGAGGAGATAACAGCTAATCAGTCAGCTAACAGTGAAAACACTCGGCTAAGAAAGTGGTAGTTTTGCAGCGTAGCTAAAGTATCCAGAAAACTCACTAGAGTTCTTCAGTTGAAGAAAAACTGTGGTACATTTAGACAGTCTATTAATATGTATTGTTAAGCCAAAATGAAAATTTTATAAAGGATTAAAAAAAATTATAAAAAGAAAAAATCAAAGATAGGAGAAAGTAAGAAAGAGAGAAAAAGATGAAGAGTAAGAGAGAGAGAAAGAGAGCATAAATCAAGAAAGAGATAGAGAAAGTATTAATTATCTAAATGATTAAAATATGAGAATTATCTAAAATACACTAGAAATTCATTATGAATTTTGAAAAAAAAAAAAAAAAACTAAAATTTTCTAATAGAAAATTTATTTTTATAATAAAAATTTTAGTTTTATTTTTAAATGTGAGAAAAAATATATCTAATTGAATTTTATAGAACGAATAAATAGATTTCCTAAAATACTAGGTTAGATAGAAATCGATCACATTGGATGATTTCGTATCCACGTGAAAAAACAAAAAAAAAAAAAAAAAAAAACTAACAACAGTACATCAAATGTCAATCGATGGTTGGAAGGTGAATTCGAAATACCGAATCTGGAAAACAAAACAAAACAAAGTCAGCAAATATCTCTAAATAAGTCGAAGTTTAATGAGATTGCAACTTTAATTATGTCTAGCAATTTAGTTTTTGAACCAAACTACAACCAATGAATCCATCAAATACAATTGGTAGTCTATATCATTAAATTCATTTATCCTTACTAATGACGTATCCGTCTTAATCCATTCGCACGGCATTCGGGCGTACTGAGTATGTGCACTTGACGTTTATCATGAGAAAGTGCGTATGCTCAGGACGCAGGAGCGCAGTACTATTGCATTAAGTCGAAATCGCAATAATATGGTCAATAATGATTTAAGATCTGAAGAAGCTAGGATTTCAAACTTTGCGATAATACAAACTACTACAGATAGGTCTTATAAGTTCTTATAAAAAGTATGACAGATTTTATAATCAAACATTAAAAGTATGAATTTGTTTAGATTATTCCTAGCTCGTTGTATTTTAACAGGAAATATCCGTTATGGAAAATTCGAATTTTAATGGCTGATTTTTCCCAGGGCCGAAATGTTTATGCCCGACCGCTAAATCAGATAACTGTAGATGAGAGTGACCACATAATGCTAAAGCTAAAAATAACCACAATCTGACAGCTATTTCAACTTTAATATTAAAACAATTTCCAGCCAAGCTTAGACTGAGGTAAGCAAATTGGCCTAAGAATATGTAATTTTGAGTTTGTTTTTTTAAATATAGCATTTTATAATTAATTTGAAGGGCAAATTCCAGAAATTAATTTAATTTAGTTAATGAATATCATTATGGAAATTATTATTTTTTATTTTTTAATTCATGATTTGTATACAGTGCCCGTTACCACCTCTGATGTAGTGTTTACAATTCACTACATTGACTGGTATGGGCTACAGTAAATTGTTGCTTTCATATTCCATTCAAGTCGTACTTTATGACTGTGCTAAAATATGGACCTTTAGGCCTCTTAGGAAAGCAACGAGATCCTCAGACCTCATTTATTCCAGAAAATTAATAATGTTAACTTATGGTCAATATTTATAATCTTAAAAAAATTTTATTTAATCTTAGGACGCTTACCACTTTAAAATCATTATCATTGTCACTACCAAATAGTCAATACGAAATGAAAACATATTAACATATTCTCTTTAAAACAATTATAGCAATAACTCTTCTGTTAGAAAATAAATTATACATATTTGAATTTTTTTTTCTGGTGTCATTTTGGTATTCGAACCTAGATAACCATCTTGATGAGCTCATTATAGCGTTCTCTATATTATGCGATTCTATAGAATTCTTCAGATGAACCCATAATATATCGACGAGATGCTAAACACGAATTAACTTTTGTTTAAAAAAAAATAATCATGATAATGTTTTGCCCACATCCCTATGAATTCTTAATTAGATGCTATTTAATGTAACCTAAAAACTGCTAGAAATAAAATTAATAAGTTAAAAATAATGTATTTGGTGTATAATGACCACACTGTTTTACTTGGAACGGCCCCGCCGCCTAAGTAAAGTTTGAGTATGCATTCGAATAGAACGTCCTGAGCTGCGGGTTGCATCGCCAGGCGCTAAATAATTAAAACCTATTGTGAGGTTATAAATATATATTTTATTTTTTTAATTTTAAATAAATTATTTCTTAACATTTAAAGTTAAAAATGAATTATTTTTCAATTAACAATGACCATCAACCTATCTAATCTTATTTGATTGGAAGATATTATAATAGAAAAAAAAAAAAATAAAAAAAAAAAAAAAAACACTAAATCGTTTGTACGTGGTAGTTTTGATTTTTTTTAAACGTTGGAAATTAACGCGACAATATATTTTGTTCATTTGAGTTCATTTTAAAAAATATTGATAACACAGCTATTACAACCAAAATTGTCCAAAGTACTTAAATTTCTTGTTTTTTAAAATTGTTGATGAATGATCGATTGATTAAAAAGTCTAATTTTATTATTGATTTTAGTATAATAATGTTTATTGTAAGTATTTTGTCATTGGTATGAACTAGAATTTAAAACATAATAATTAAAATAAATAAATACAATTTTTATTTAATAATATAAAAAATTTTAATTTCCATAATTTTATTCATTAACTTAAACTATTTTATTATTGAATGATCTTTAGAATAATTACATATTATAAAAATTTGCTCAAGTTATAGCACGAATAGGATATTTTATGTTTAAAGAATCAGAGATTTTGATTTCGAATATTTGAAACGAATTAAGTACTAGATTCTTAATTTGTTTTTATGCGAATGCCATACCCGAAACGGGCGTCGGCGCCTCTCCTCGTATACCTGTGCTGAGTGTGTTTAGTTGTTTTACACAGATATACGGGACCTACTTTTTAACGCCAGTTAAAGAGGTTGACTAGGCAATTATACTCTTGGTAGGTTGCCATTACTTTCCAAGAGGAGGCGACTGGAAATATCTATCTGCCGAGACATGGTCTCGAACTAGCGATCTTCGAGTCAGCGACCCGACACTCCACCCACTGACCCACAGTTATCTCTTTTATGCATTAGTATATTAGAATATGTGAGGATATTTATTTAAAATAAATAAAAAAATAACGTAAAATTGTGTTCATTTATAATTGTAATATAGTCAACGTATACATAATAAGTGCGTGTAGATGATAGAGGCGTGTTGATTGCGTTGTCTTAAGAGGTGTAGCTGCGTTGTTGCCATGTGGAGCTCAGTGGGTGTAATTGCTAAGTCGATCACCGTGCTCCTAATTTCGTGCCATGGATTTATTTAAAATGTGTACATAATTATTTTACATATATATCAAGTGAAGTATAAGTGTGTTTTGATTGTGTTTGTTTTGTGTTTTTGACATGTATGTTCCTGGGATGAGACACAAAGGTCAAAGGATAAACAAAGGGAGGCATAATATAAATAAATATATCATTAGCAAAGGCACAGGAAAACAAAGGTTTGTTAATATAAAATAAAATAAAATGAAAAATCTAGATTGATAGAATAGAAAGATAGTATTGTTAATAAAAAGGAAAGCAAGTAGTTTTTGATTAGATAGAGTAGGTATTTTAGTGATAGATACAATTCTGGACTGTTTATCATGCTGGCAATACTCTCAATCGATGCCAACCTTGCGACTTAAATAGCCATTAGCTATTAATTTTTTCAATTATATATTGTATTGAAATATAAAATATAAAAGCTCTATTTAAATTTATTTAAAATAGTTGATATATGATATATTTAAAAATTCGTTATGTGTTTCTAGATAATTTATGTCAATTACATAGATTTGCTTTTTTTGAAAAAAATTTATAACCCTAATTTCGTAAAATAAATTATTACGTACTATTTTTTATATTTCAATGACATAAGTAATTAAATGAAAAACAATTGATTTACTTTTTAATATTATTTTTTTAATGAGTATGTATAGAATAAATAGTTTTTTTTATACAACAATATCAAAACGTTTATTAGAATCCAAATGTTTAGGGAGAAGTTCTCAATTTATCATTGAAAATTTCGAAAAAGTAAAATTAGAAAATTTGAAATAATTAACATACGATTTAAGCTTAAAAAGTTTAAAATACCAAAACAACAAGTACGCCTTAAAATTTTATAATTTTACTCTCTATAAGTGCATAAAGGTCTATAGTTATAATTGAAATGTTTTTGTTTTGCCGAGAGTAACAGAGTTGTTGATTCACAAAGAGAAACAAAGAGGCCGTCCTCTGCCTGATGCAAACAAACAAACACACATATATATCGAAATGATATATCTGTATATATATATTATTTATTTGTCCGGGACTATAGTTTCGAAGATTTGGTCTTCTTCATCAGTCCTTTTTAATTATAAATATTGTTTTTCATGGAGTCAATATCCATTCGGTATTGACTCCATAAAAAACAGAAGACTCTCTCATTTTATTTTAACCTAAAATAAAAAACAATTCTGTTACCATCGACAG
>JALMQS010000099.1:50974442-50990702 GCA_024734495.1 Forficula auricularia
CTTTATTTTATATGTGTTAATCCCCTCCCTCCTCACCACCTCTGGGCTGCCCTCCATTACATTCAATGATAATAATAATTATTTATGCTCTTAAGGTTGTTTTTTCTTCAACTACATAATTTCTAAAAGTTCTTTATTTTAAAATTATATTTATTTTTTAACTGGTAGTTTAACTAAGATCTCATTAACTTCAAAAGCTATTGGCACGATAATCTTTAAAATAGGGCTCTTTGGTCCAAATAAATGAAAAGATTGCCAAATACGGAGGTAAAATGGGCATTTGGTTCTGTTTAAAAGCAAAATTTCGTGGTCTGAATTCATTTTCCACTCAGCTAAGTTGTTGCTCTGACCATGGAGTCGTAATTATTTTTCTAATTGGCCTTTTCCGCCCTCCGGTTTTAATATATTTGCAATCGCTTTGCGGTGCACCTCGGCGGCAACGTCACAAGGTTGGCCCCAAGCCAGGGACGCAATGCGGTCCCCTGCTAGAGAGGTCCCCCGGGTCCCCTGGGTGCAATTCACCTCTCCTATCCTACTTTTCTACATTCATTAAAGCAAGATACTTGTGATTCGATAAGCTTTTAATTAACCTCACCAGTGAATTATTCCCATATAACATAGAAGAAACAATTCTTGGTCCTTTCAATCGACTGAATGAATATCCGCCAAGAGATTTTACTCTGTTGTCTGTTCTTTTCCTTCAATGATTTCATTTGGATTATCTTTTGCGAACATTATTTCTAATTTTGATTTGAAACGAGATACTGTACATCGGAGCTTTCCTTTAAGAAATTTTGATATCATAAGTATGAGAAATAGATAGGGTGGATCTGTTCATCTTTATCTGTTGCGTTTAATAAAGTTAAAATATTGCTTTTAAAGGTTAAAGCACTTTATGCTTCGTACACTAAAGCGCAACAGAAAAGGTAAGCTAATGCAAGCCAAGGAGTTTGATTTCTTTAGATTAATGTTAAAATTTTCAAAATTTGTATAGTTTTTTCTCTCTTTATAAAATTTAAATATTGCTCGATAACTCAGTAAGCTAGTTTTTATTTTCATTTAAGTGATAGTTTGGCAGTCGGGTGGCCGAGAGCTCTTGAGTAATGATCACTTTAGTATCGTTGCCACCGATGACAATTTTCAAGCGGAAGGCCAAGTTCGGGTCTTGATCGCGTAAAAAAAAAAACTAAAACAAGGCTCTCTCACTATCACTAACTAACCCATGATAGAAGCTATCATACCCAATAGAAATTGATTAAATGGACTTAGTATCCGAAACCAACCAAATAAAAAAAAATAATTAAAATTTTAGATAGTAGCCCTTGGTATGAAAATATTAATTAAATAACTTGTAGAAATATAATTATATCACAAATTCATTATAGCTATTTTTGTAATAAAATTATACAATTTTTAGGCAGTTTTTAATCATCAAGAGCTGCAAAATTTCTATCACTTCTAGCTACACAATAATTGTAAAGTATTGTTGTTTTAGGCATAGAGTGTGCTTCAAAAGTTCAATGGATTACCGTTACGGTAGCACCACTATTGCAAAGAGTTCTGTTTCACTAACAGTCTATATCTATACAAAAAGAATGACTTTTTTATTTCTTTTTATAGAATTTTAAATAAAGATTTAATTCATTTCTAATCTTCAGAACTATTGAATTGTTAAAATTCTCAGATTAAAAAGTGTAGTCACATCAAAGTATGGTTTTGAAATCATTGAAAAATCTTTAATCCTTTCTAAAGTAATTTCCCTTACTTTAGTATCCCAGTGATGTAGGATCGAAAACGATGGCATCGCTAATAGTTCGCTTAGCCATATTTTACTAGTAGAAAGTTTCCCTAGTGTCTCTATTTTCTAGCCTACATGTTATTTATATTATATTAGTTTTCAAAATTGTACTCTATTTGAAATTACAGTTGCTTTTAGGACACGTTCTATAAAGAAATAGTATTCTCAAAAAAAATCATGGACATGAAATCAGAAGGGTAGATAGAAGTTTTTTTTACGGGAAAGGGATAATAGCTTTTCTAGATGGGCTATACTACGATCAATTATTTTGTTATAGTTCTCGTAAAAAATTAAGAATAATATAAAAAAAAGCAAATCATGTTTTTAATTGTTTGAAAATTACTAGAGGAAAATTAACCTCTTAGTCTAAGAATCTTAAACTTATATATTAAATTTTTTTAATATTATTTTTTCACATTAAAAACTTATCACAAGAAATCACGCTAATGCTAATTAAAAACGAGAAAAATAGCTTTATAACTTATATAATAAATTGTCCAGAAAAAAAATACTGAAAATCACCACATGTATCTAAAAATAGACATGCTCTGAAATGATATTCTTGGTTTTAATAGTACATAAGAACCAGAATTGTAAAAAAAGTCAAGTTTTATTTTTGTCTCTGTTGTTAGGTATGTCTGTTTTTGTAAAGTAGTATCTGTAGACTGATGATTTATTGAATTCGTAATTTTTGTTATATATCACTGATTGTAATAGGAAAAAAAAACGTTTGTCGTGTCGTGTGTGTAAAAAATGATATGAAACGATGATGATCATAAACGACAGAGATTAGATAAGACGCAGTTAACGGCCCCAACACCCGACAACCTATTCGAAAAAAATCATATATTTTGAAGAAAAAAAATTTATTTTATTAAACTTTTTTTTTAATTTTTTTTGGAGAGCAGGCCACTCGATGCATGCGGCAGACAGCTATCTACTAATTTAACAACCAAAAAAATAATAATAAATAAATAAAAATAAATAATAAATAAATAACGTCCAAACAAACATTCTACTATACAGATAAATAGAGAAAAAAATGTTTAGCAAACGGAAAAGGTCCTTTCGCTCACAACCCACAATCACACACGTTCTTCTGCAAGCAGCGTAACTCGAAAAAACTTCAAAAAATAAAATATATAAATGAATGAAATAAAATAAAATAAAATAATATCAACAAAAAAAAATAAAATAAAATAATAATAAATAAATTGATATAATTCAAACAGCAAATATTGACCTTAGATTTTATGTCACTCCATTAAAGATTAGAATAATAATATAGATATAATATATGGTTAATAATTAAAAAAATAAACATTGTGTGTAGCAGAGTGTTGCACGGATCGAGAGCAATGTCGAAGATTGCGATTTGGCTATTGTTCGCTGCGTCAACAAACCATATATATATATACCATATATATATATATATATATAAATATGTGTATTTGTTATATGATATATATACATATATAAATAGTTAAGGCTAACCGAATTTGCTGCAAAACCCGATAGCTCAGTGCGAGATTGCACCGAGCGCAGAAATAATACAATCATAATATATGAGAAGAAAAAAGAGAAGACAGAGATAGAGAGGGAGAAAGAGAAGAGATAGAGATAGTGAAAGAGATAGAGTGAGATAGAAAAAGAAAGAATAAATATATATCCGGGCGACACTGCAGGCCTTTGGAGTCACGTACACAAGTGACGTTTGGGACCGCCTTGTGAATCCTCTGTGACCCTTCACCTGGTATACACGTGTACACTCAGTTCCCCAACGCGGTTTTTATCCAATCAAAATTCCATTCATTTTTTGTTTTGTTTTTTTAATTTTTTTTTTATATCAATGTAAAAAATACATTTGTTTATATATTTATTTATTTTTTTAGAAAATATCATAATTATATTTTTTGCGAGCGGACGAGTGTAGACCAGGAGGGTTTAAGAGGAAATCTCTCATTATTTTAGTTAATGATTTGATTTTTAATTTTTAAATTTGTTTTTTGATTGATGCCAAAAATGGAACTGAATGTACACAGAAACATTACAAACATCTACAAACAATTGTAAGAATTTTTATAATTAGTTCCAATTAATTCGTAATTATGATTGGATGAAATAAATATTTCAATATCAAAAAGAAAATCAAAATCCAAAAAAAAAAAAAACAAGGATGTATTTTATGAAAACAATAGGCTACTTTCATGAAATTTATTTTTTAACAAAAAGCTAAAAATCATATACCCTTTAATTTATATAAAAGCCGCCTAATATTTTTTTTTGTCAAAAAATATATATTCATATATTTCTAGTATAATTTATCATTTAAAATTCTCTTTAAAATGACGTCAAACGAAAATACTCCATGGTTGGATTTACGTCAACATCATGTTTTGGGACCCGTTCTCTAAGTTTCCATTAGTTATTCTTGCCGAGCTTGAAAGATCTCTACGTCGGCGTCGTGTAGGCTTTCATAGGCCCCGCCCTATTTTTCGGTTTCTAGCATCTATTTAAATTTTGATTGGTTATAATTTTGTTATATGGTAAGTTATGGTATCAAAAAATATTTTGCAGCGGTGTTCTTTAAACGTAAATTGTCATTATATCAAATAAAAAAAATTATGTACAAGTAGCCCATTTTTATCTAAATTTATAAAAGTTAGAATCTATCCATAATTACGAATTAATTGAACACCGTCAATAGTTGCAATAAAAAGTGCCATGCAATTTTTTTCCTTTTTGATATTATATATCCATATACGTTATTATCCTTTAGTATATATCATATTTATATATAAACGATATTGCATTTATGAATATATATGACGATCTATTTATAGAAATATATACATACATGTAAAGTCTTTATTATCACATGTACATATATAGATACATAAATAATTAAAGTTAAATTGTCATTCAGGAACGCTGTAGGGTTCCTTTAAAAAAATAACCAACTGTTGGGAAATGAATAAAAAAAGAAATCGAGATGAGATCATTGTTTTCTCATATTCTGTCATAATAATAGAGAAAATAATTGATTAAACTCAAAAAGAAAACATAAATCAGAATCGGAAACTAAATGGACGCGTCGCTCAAAATTGTATTTGAGTAGGACAGGTGGCGCGCGCGGCGGTTTCAGGCGTCAAAACAGCCGAGTTCTTGAGCACCGTCCTCGCCCGCCACCCATTAAACCGGCTTCAAAGCACTGGGACTTGCAATCATTTTTTACAAATAACAACACAAATTGAAAGCAAACAAAATCATGAAACAAAATTTGGACTGCCCAGTGCAGCCGACACGAAAATAAGAATGAAAAAGACAAACATATATAGAAGAGATAGGTGAAGAACATTTCAACACAATATTAGTTGCCGACACCAACAAAGTAGTGTGCTGAGTGTTGGGTAGTTATTTAGTACCATCAAAACTTCCGAGACGGAACTGATGCTAAGGACGTACATTGTGACGCCGACTTCTACTGGTGGACCTGGAAAACAAAAGGGCCAACCGCCTTCATGAGCTAAAAAAGATAAATTGGGTTGATGAAAAGTCACAGAGAGATAAGATGGTCTCCATATCTAAAAATATTGAACAGCAAAGAAGAACATCAACAATTCAACAAGACGAGATCTTCTCTTCTTAGGCAGGAGCATCTGAAAAGAAATTTCGCTATGGAATGAGATGGAGTGCTTCAGGTCATAAAAGTAGAGTTAGATCCTAGGTCAACCAAGAAGCTATCACGTTCGCACACGCTTTTTCCGTTTTTAAAGAAATATATGTTCATGCGTCAATCGAACTAGTCCTAGCTAAGTTTTAAATAGGTCGTTTGGTTTACTTGCGTGTTGGGCCTCAGCTCGCCAGATGGATAATAAAGATTAATCAGGAAGAGGGATATAGAGATAGAGTAGAATAGAAAGAGAGATATATAGAGAGATAAAAAATAATAAAATACAGTCACAAAACAGGATTTGAGGAATGTCCAAAACCCATTCCTTGATACAATTCCATATTTACACGAAAATATGAATTAAAGATAATAAATAAATCAAGTAACAAGAAATAAAAATGAAGAATGAAATAAGAATTGAAAATGAAAAAAATGAAAACAAATAAAAATGGAACATTTAAGAATTTGGGTCAAGGAATGAGCAATTTGAAAACTTAGGCTTGCACCCGTGACCATGCGCGTGAAGAGTTGCACGTGTCTTTCACAAGATTAGTAATCTTGGATTTCGTTTAAATTAATTATTATTATTATTATTATTATTATAAAATTAAAAAAAATAAATAAATAAAAAAAAGGAATAAAAATAATGATGATAAATAATTCCAAAAAATATTTTGATTAATCATTAAAATTAATTAATTAATTGTAATAAAAATAATATTTTTGTTATTAGTTGTTCAAAAATTGTGATTTCAAAAATTTCATTTTTTTTATTGAGATTCATAATTTATAATTTATTTTGATTAATTTACGTTAAATATGTATTTGAAAAAAAAAAAATGAAAAAAATATATATATTTTTATGTTCTATTATTTTTTTATTTATTATGCTTGAAATTGTACTAAAAACTTTTTTTTTGAAGTATTAGTAATTTATTGAAAATTAGAAAAGAATTGAGATAAACTTAAAAAAATAATGAAATGCCGGATGCGGAACAGTAAAGGCGTCTAGTACCATTTTCACTTCAGACAGGGAGCTGATACTGAGCACGTACATGGTGACTCCGACTTCAACCGGAGGACCTGGAAAACATAACAGTTTACATGCACGACACCGTCCCGAAGAGTTCCTCTTTCTAAAACACTGGAAACATGACCCAGGGGGAGACTCGACTCGACGCCAACGACCCCCTCAACCTAGGACTTTACAAAGAACTGCAATTCAGGCTAGAGCAAGTACCAATCATGCAGAACAATTCAATGATTGCTCTAGCCTAAGTCCGTTCTCAATCATGGCTAGCTATTTATATAAAATTAATTTTAGATTTATAAATGTCAAGTCCCCTCAGCACTCAATTTAATTACTTACCTCCACTGAAAAAACAAAGCCATTTTAACTCTAAAATTTTCAAATGTACTTCATTTTTCAGCTAATTTTTGTTTTGGACTGAAATATATTACTAATTCTTGATTTGTTAAAACTGATACAATTGAAATACGCCAGTTATTTTATGAATATTAGTGCCAAGGATCATCAAGGATCGATTTGATCACCTCCAGTTAAATTTATCCTAAGACCAAATTCAAAAATAAATCAGGTTATCCACTTCAGCATAGCCTAGGCGAAAAAACGAAAACTGAAGCGGGTAACCTGTTTTTTTTTAATTTGACATAGAGTCAATGGCTGTCAGATTTATGCCATTTTCGGCTCTAACTTTAGAACACCTATCTGACTGTGTACAAGATTTCTGGAGATTAACAAACCGGGCTTGAGTTATCTATTTTTAAATTAATAGCGTAATTCAATAGAGGTAGGTCTTAGCAAAACAAAACAAAACTTGATAAGTACTCTCTGAAGCTCAAATTAAAATATTCGAAGCTGATAAAATATCATTTTTTTAAATTGAATTATTTTTTTGATGATAAAAAAAATTGAATCATAGATTTATTCATATTTTGAGAGTCGTTTTATTTTCTAATTTATACTGATATAACAACTTAAAAGAGCACTTTTGAGAAGGGCAAATTTCAATTTAATACTAATAAAATATAATAAGCGGCAAGGCACAGGTTTGTAGTCATCTTCATTTTAACCCATTTTTTAAAAAAATATTTTCCTACTAATAAAAATTATATTTCATAATAATTTCTCTTACAATTAATATATACTGATCGATAATACGATTTTTGTTTTCAATTTTTACAAAGATGGTATCTACAGCCAACGATAGTATTAATCCAACAGTGCAACTATGAGATTAATTACTTTCCTGTCGACTGTAGAAGATTTTTTATTCATTTAGTTTAGATCTTTATTAGAGTTATACTAAGTATAATTTTTTTTTTTGAATTTTTAGATGATTTCGGCTACATTTCAAAGTTTCAAACTATTAGAGTTTGAGCACCAGTAACAATCTTTGCGATAGCTTAAACGCGAGTTATTATTTCAACTATATAAATGTCGGATTCAAAGCTACCTTCTGTTTTAAAATATATTAATTATGTTTTCTTTTCATTAATTAAATATTAAATGTAAGTTCATTTTAATACAATTTTGTTCATCTTTAGTTCTGCAAAAGAATAAATTACAATCTATGTTTATATAACATTATTTGGTTGCAATGACCCAAAGTTTTTTACACTCAACGTAAATCTCCCTGTATAGTAAAAACCCACGAAAATATATAAAAAGGCTTATATATTTTAGGCTCAAAGAACAAAAAACGTCCACAACGCATTATGGCTTACTCAAAAAGACCACACTACGAAATTCGCGTCCTAGGTCCCATGATACTACGCGTTGTGATTATTAAGAAAAGCCAGAACGAGTTCTCAACGTGAGCTGATGCAACCAGGATACGACGGACAGGTTGTAACTTGTCAACGGGAGAATTACAAACACCTGTCGAGTTTGTGTTCATTCTTGAATGCCATTTCCTGTGCGCTAATCAAGGCTAGTAAAATGAACATATTTTATTATAAATTAAGTGGGTTAATGATGACAAGTACTGAAGTCAGGTTTTTACTGCCTGTCGAACAATACGAAACGTCGTTTCAAGAAACAAAACAGGCTCAACTTCTTAAAAAAAAAAACCAATCTCTATTAACAAAGCAGTATCGTCGTCTTAAACGATATGATATCTTAAAAATTGTTGGCTGTGAATTGTAGTCTTGTTGAGTTAGCCACAACGCCTTCTGGCTAATTTTTTAAGTGCCATAACAGGAATAACGTGTTGTGGACGTTTTTGTCGCTCAATGAGCGTTTTAATTCTTTGAGCCTAACATATATAATAAAAAAAAGCCATTTTTGTAAAATTCTTTTGATGTTAATTCTGTTAATAAACGAGAACATCGAACAAGAACTGTTAAAGCAGACAAGTAGCAGGTAGGCTTTCCAAGATTAACTATCATTGACACTCTTTCACTTAATACATCTATTTCAGCAATTGTCGGACTCTTTATTTGCTAAGAAATCTCAAATCAATAGTATTTTTATGTTTCTAAATATTTACACTTTACCTTTATCCTTTGAACTTTATTTATTTAGAGACTAGTTATGTATTTCACCTTTAACTGAAACATTAACCTGACCTTTAAAGATTCAACGTAAAGATAGGTATACAGAATAATGCAAAGTATTTTTATTCATGTGAAATATTTAGCACATTATTATTTATTTATTTATTCATTCTTTTTATTAATTTTAAAAGTAGAGGCATATTCTCAAACAACACTCAAACAAAAAAGTGAACGAATGTTCTATATGACCCTTTTGTTCTTGAGTATTGAGATCCGGGCAGAAAAATTATGCTCCAAATTGAACAAATTGTTTTTATTGACGTTTTAGATATTTCTTTTGGGTGATTTAATCTTTAATTTTAAGATTTGAACGAGGTGTCTCCGAACATAGAAGGGTTTTGGTGTAAATCTGTTAAGTGGAAGTAGGTACCCCTTTACATAAGATATTATAGGGTTTTTTGCCATTTACTAGAAAACTTGTGAAACGATTGTTTTTTAATTAGCTGGATTTATCACGAATTTCATTTAATTTACTTCATAGGCGTAGTTAGGGGAGAAGCAAGGGGGCAGTGCCCCCTACGAAACTCAGTGCTCCCCCTAGAAAAAAAGAAACTCCATTATTACAAGGCATCACTTAATATGTACCTATTTCTCATTAAATTATTTCGTTACTTCCAAAATTTGTCAATTCTACTAAAAAGTTAGTTGATCTCTAATCGGATTACCGAAATTGAAACCTTGTGGTGGCTAATCAGCTCCCCCCCCCCTCCCTAGGAAAACTCCCTAACTACGTAATGGTTGTCTGTAAAAGTGAGAGTATTTCGAAACTAAAAGCCACAGAGTTTGTCGATTATTAGACAATAAATTTCTACCTTTCTTTTTTAAATTTAAAATTTTAAAAATATTCGTTAAATAGCTAATAATACTTTTTAAAAATATGTAATACTAATTTTCACCATTTTATTATAAAATCATCGGCATCCGGAGAAAATTTTCCTGGGGGCAAATTATGCAGACTAATATTCACAAATCGATAAATTAAAAAAATTAATACAAATTCATTTACACAGATTAATTTAGTTAAATTTTTCACGAGAATGTCCTCTTCTGAATTCCACATGTTTGAATAATTTCTTTCAAATATCACATGGGTTGTACTCACTCCTACCTCTTCGGAATTTGAGACCTAGTGCCAAAAAGCAAATGCAATTAGCCCAAATCACGGAATCAGTTTTGTCTACTTGGGTTCAATCCCTGGATACAACGTTTCTCACATGTAAAAAAATTATCCATAACAACTCGGACTATAATATTATCGCAAAATGAACTTTAATAATTAAATAAAGTTTGAAGGAGACAATAAAAGAGTGTGTCTTCTGCTGGAATTACAAATTTTATCTATTTATAACGAGACTATAGTTCTCGTTATAAATAAATAAAATTTATAATTCCAGCAGAAGACACACTCTTTTATTGTCTCCTTCAATATATAAAAATTCTGCTACTCTCGGCAAAAACTTTCAATTTAAATAAAGTTTGAATATGATTTTTCACGTTTCAGATATTTCTAATATTATAAAGTAAAAAAAAAAAGTTCGAGTGAATTCAATACTTTGTCAGATTGGCTTAACCTCAAAGGTGAGCCCGGATGCTTTTTCGCACTTGGGTTCACTTCCCAAGAAGATTAAATACAACCCTTCTGATATATTATAAAAATTATCTATAGAAATGGAGGAGACTCGTGATTTTGCTAACAATAATATTTTATTTTATTATTTAATTTTGTGGATTTTTTTCCACAAGTAGATTATAGAATACAGTATTTCATCAAAAGAAAGAACACATCCATAATGTATGTATATAAATTTACATTTTTACTCGATCCCAGGGAGAGCAGCAATAGAAGCACATGATTTCAATGTTAGTTCGTTATTAAAGCGCAGTAGGTGAATGTGGCATTCACAAGTCACGCCAGGCTTTATTTTTAAGAGCGAATGTTTGTTTGTTCTATTACAGCATTCTTTTATGAGATAGATGGGTTTTATGACAAATAGAGAGAAAGAAAAAAGTTCGAAGCGGTCTGTCATTCTCCATTTAAGTCTGATATTTTTAAATATTCACGACGATCCAAAGATTTTCATTATTTAATCATTAAACCAGTAAAACCTGACCTATCTGCTTTTTATAGAATTCCCTCCAGCACTCAGAACCGCATTCATATGTATGCATTGAAATTATTTATTTGAACTTGGGTTTTATTTACAGAAAAAAATGAATATATACGTGATGAGTAAGTAAGGTTGCAGGCGCAGGCTTGAATTAGCGGGTGTCTGCATTAATAACGAGTTTTTTTGTCTAAAATCCCGAAGGGTGGCAGAAGGAGAAAGGGGGCAGGGGTGGGATGGCTGGCATAAGCTGAGCGCATCATTATCCTTTTGCTTTTATCTCTCTATTATATGAAATAAAACCATCTTTTGTCGCTTGATGGTTTATTCAGGGACGACCGGAGCAAAGCTATTAAAATTTGTCTATTTTAAAGGTGACGTTTACCATACGTTTCTTCCGCTCATTATTATTATTATTAATATTATTTTTTTAACAGGGTCTGAAGAAAGAGTTGAGTTATTTATTCGGAATGATTGAGTTTCTTTTACGGGATCAATGACATTTAGTAAAGCAAATCGGGAGGGCAAATTACTTTAAAAACGACAAATCTATTTAATTAGAAATATTTTTGGGTGGTTAGTTTTTGCATTTCTAGTCTTCTAGAGACCCACAGAATATGTATAAAAAATTTCGGTAAGTAGTCCAAACATCTAGAATTTTCATTTTTTGACCCCCCCCCCCCCCTTCTCCATCATTTCGAGTGGTTATTTTCAAAATTTCTTTAAACAAAAATGTCCAAAATTATCTTCTACAACTTTGTTTTAAATGGATGTAGCGTAGAATAAAGAGTTTAGGAGTTAATTGATTATTTCTGGGGGATGGACATAGCCTGGGACGGACGGACGTACGTAGACCGGCACAAATGCCCCTTAGTATTATGTGATATATTATATATACATTTTTATTTAATTCATTTTTAAAATGACTAGTTTACTAGCTTATTATCCGTGTAATAAGTTAGTGGGTTGTTTATTCGATTTTCCGAATAATAATTTTGTTTTATTTATCCTTATATAAATATATAGCTAGAGATTAGTACGAGATATGGTAAGAATAATATATATTAATAAAATAATATACCATTAAATGGATAATATTCAATTTCTGCTTCTAGGGTATTATTCTATATCAGTCAATTGAATTAACAGGCTAGCCTAGCTTCTACGCAGCTTTGGCAATATGCTGTTAATATGAATGCCTAGCTAGCAGGAGCAAAACGAATTTATGTACCTACATCCAATCGGGTATGATAAATAACAGATAGAATAAATAAAATAAAGGCTGATGATGAAGATCAAACTTTCGAAACGAATAATTTATATATAGTTGATACAATTTTGATGGCTGTATATGTATATAATTAAGTAATGGAGAGGGATTCAGCCAATGGGCAGCCTCTGCTGAACAAAAAACTCCCAATTATAGAAAACGTTTCGGCCTTAATTAAATAATGCCATTATCAGTTCCTAAGAGCTGAAAAAAGCGATGAAACACACACATGTAAAATTACAATAAAATATTTTACAAAAAAATCCAAACTTATTAATAACAAAATTATATCTTGTTATTAGCGACACAATTGTTTATAATAATTGTCCGCAGGCAAGGATTGTTGTGGATTTTATCATAATATACAAAATTATATGAATTACAAAATGGTACATAAATCTTGGGGTGCTCTCACTTGATATGCGCAACGTCTCAAGTACAGCCATAGCAAATTTCAATTTCATTCAATTAATAATAATAATAATAATTATGAGGACATTGATCTAATTAGGATCACTGACCCCTCACAAACATCTCTTAATTAAAAGATTTCTCAAAATAATTAACAAACATAAGAATAACAAAAATTCGAATTTAAAATGACAATATATAAAAATAAAAATAAAAAATAAATTTTTTCTTCTCTACCTTTTACAATTCTTTCACCCCTTTCTCAATGTTTATTACCTGAGCATCAGTATTTGTCAATATTGACAAATAAGCATTACTAAGCCCAATCTAAATCATTTTGAAAATTAAAGAGACCTTTGCGCATATGTCTTAATAAAGCATTTTTCAGCTAGCAGACGCTTATAGTGTTCCCCAATCTCATCAAGATGACAGCATCATCAAACTCAAATCCATGTGAGGTATCGATATGGTGTGCCTCAGGGCTGTCGAAGCTTTTTTATTTATTACACTTAATTCATGCTCTTTTTCCTGCGAAAAAATGCGAGATGTTTGACCCACTTGTAGGTTTCGGACAATCGCGGCACTTAATTAAGTATATCACATTATGTTGTTCGTGGGGTGGAACTACATCCTTAACATTAATTAAAGGACATATTACCAGTTTAAATTTTGAGCCGTGCGTACATTATAGTTCTTAAATATTTTTTGAATTTTTTCGGACAACCCTGGCATATAGGTGAGAGAAAAATGGTCCATCCCTGAGAAGGGGGTACAGATGGGGTAGGAGCAATAAGCTGCTTCTCCCTTCTTCGACGAAAATTTTCAATTACAGAATTAATGACCCGCAATGGATAAGAGTTCGGGAAGCCACCATCCTAAAATCATCAACATTCCTCGCAACGTAGACGTCATCACAAAGCGAATAAATCCTTCTCAAAAAATAATATAAGGTGTTCATTTTATATACAAAGGGAGACTGCGAGAAGTAATTGATGAAACGTCCACTGTCAGATGGCTTCACATACAGGTCAAATGATAGAGAACCACTGGGATTTTTGATTATCAAAAGATCAAGGAACGATATTTGGCCATTAATTTCTATTTCATCCGTAAAACTCAAATCTGGATGGAAAGCATTGAATTTCTCCAATATCATATCCATTTGATTGTGAGGGACAATCGCAATCGAATCATCTACATATTGTAAATAGATCAATAAATTGAGAGGTTTCACGGTGGTATAATAAAATTGATAAAAATGATCACGATTTCGGCTGCTATAGGGCTGAGAGATCCACCCATAGGCAAACCTTTCAACTGCAAATAAATCATCCCCCCAAATGAGAAATAATTAGAATACAGGCAAAAACCCAGGGCCTCCTTAAACCTTTCAAGGCTAAATGTGGTATGCACACTTATGTCATTCCAATACTCATCTACGCAGGACATGAAAAGGTCAAGAGGAATCGAAGTGAATAAGCTTTGGACATCAAAAGATATCAAAACATGATCATTCGGAATAACAATATCCCTCAATTTATCCTTAGCCATTCTAGCATTTAATACTTTGAATTCATCAACGATGGTAATATTTTTAAGGATGTCAGCCAGGTATCTAGATAATTTGGAACTGCAATAATTAATAGTGGAGACAACAGGACGGTATGGATGGTCAGGAGCAATCCCTTTGTGGGTTTTTATTAATCCATATATTCTAGCCATGTTCGAATTTTTGGGCCTAAGTGTATTATAAAGTCGTTCCTAAATCAATTTCTCATCATAGCATTTTTTAAGGAATAGATTAATTCTCTTGTCAAGTTTTTTAATTGGGTTTAGAGAGATCACCTTATATGTGTCACCATCCGACAACAGCGTCAGCATGTTTCGATTATATGAGCCAGTAGTTGTAATTACAGACACCTTCGACTTATCCGACTGTACAAAAGTGATAACTGGATTCAATTTTTTATATTTCACGGTTTTATACAAATTAGAAACTAAATCTCTAGAGTGAGCATTACAAGGCGAATTTTTAAAACAATAAGTATAATTCGTCATAACATTGGCATCATTGGATCTTATTAAGCCTTTTTGCGAATCATTAAATTGATTATTAGTGATAATGTATTCACAGTCAGTTATGCATTTTATCATATTTTTATGTAACAATACCCTATCATGCACAGGTGGTATAAATTTAGGGTCAAAATTTAGAGTACTAATTACATTACTTTTATCAGTCAGATTAATTACTCTAGCCTCAATAGGTTGTGATTTTTTAATGAGTTGATCCAATTTCTTTAAAATATTAGGGTGAATTTATGATATAAGTTATTAGTTTTCTTAGTAAACCATGTTTTATAGAAGTGTTACTATTATCCAATATACAACTAATCACAATAGAAAAACGAGTGATCTGTCCATCCAAGGTGTCGAGACTAGAATAGGCATGCTTAATTTCCAAATTAAGCAAAGATCGTTAAACCTACTCAGCACATTGAGAAAGGCATCTGAATGTGATCTTATGGAAAGGTCAATGACAGTCTTCAATTTAAAATTGATGAAGTTAGGTGTCAAGTCAAGTGCCTTACATTTATTTAAAAAATAGAGTCTATTATTAAACTTTTGCATTTTTGTAATGCAAGATGTTACTTGCTTGATGAGTCCTTGAAGACGAGCGCCATATTTGTGTATAATTTGTGTTTAATTAAGAGATGTTTGTGAGGGGTCAGTGATCCTAATCAGATCAATGTCCTCATAATTATTATTATTAATTGAATGAAATTGAAATTTGCTATATTTGCATTAGGTTTTTGACGTTTCGATTATTATTGGTAACCATTGCTGAAGACATGGAGGAATCGACTTAAAATCAAAAATAACGATCGATTCTTATCTAATACTGAAGGAATAACCTTATTGAATTCCATTTTGATGTTTTGACTATTATTAGAGCCTCTACTGAAAATGTAGAAGAATCGACTTAAAATCAAAAAGACTAAATTCTTTTACTTAAATAACAAACTTGAGTTGTTTGCCATAAAAAATTTAGTCTTTTTATTTTTAAGTCGATTCTTCTACATTTTCAGTAGAGGTTTCCATTAATATCAAAACATCAAAAATGGAATTCAATAAGGTTATTCCTCTAGTATTAGATAAGAATCGATCGTTATTTTTGATTTTAAATCGTTTCTCCATTATTAATATTGCAATAGTTGCAATGTATCCGAAACGTCAAAAACTAATGTAGAATTGTTATTCCTCAAGTATTAGATGAGAATCGATGGCTATTTTTGATTTTTGATCCAGTTCTCTGTCTTCAGCATTGATTGCAATAAAACCCGAGCATTAAAAAATCTGATATAGAATGATTCTTCCTCCGACTCTTAAGTAGAGAATTATTTTTTAATTGTTCAATATGGTT
>JALMQS010000099.1:50991997-51053576 GCA_024734495.1 Forficula auricularia
CTCTCCATTACTTAATTATATAAATTATATATAATTTATATATTGTAACGTTTTAAAGAGTAAAATAATTTACACCAATTTTGGATTTGTGAAATATAATAAAACTTTATTATCAAGCAAATATACAACAACTCACAGCCACAATCCATCCAAACTCTTTTGTTTATCTCCCTAGTCAGAGACCTCGGAATTCAGCATTTCATTTAATCTCCCTAGTCAGAGAGCTCGAAACTCAGCATTTCATTTAATCTCCTCAGTCAGAGACCTCGCAATTCAGCATTTCATTTAAACTTTTGCAAAGTCCGTACAATATATATATGATATTCCTTAGTGGCGTAACAATAGGGTGGCAGGACGGGCAAAATGCCACGGGCCCACGGTCCAAGAGGTCCACAAGCACAGGAGGATCCTACCATGATTATATTAATACAAAATTTACATGGAGGGAGAGCCCCATCCGATGAATTTGCCACAGGTCTCAACGGTATAGTTATGCCACTGACCACTAGCCGTGGAAGAGGAGGAAAGCCAGAATGTTGGCCTGAAGACTTCAATGTGTACCACTCGACCATCGTTTGTGGTCTCAAAAAGCTCGGAAAAATATGCAAATAGGCTGGATGGGTCCCCCACCAATTATCCAACAATAAATGTTGTAAATGTTTTTGTTGAATAAAATTTGTTGAAAAAACACGGCAACAATTATGCACCAACCCAACATTAATAGATATACCTTAAAAATTATTAATAGAAATTAAAAAAAATCAAATTAAAAAAAAAAATAATAATAATACTTCATATAATTTGATTTAATAAAAAACAAAACGACGTTGATTTGCATTCTAAATGTCCTATTTCTATTAATGAACTCATCAAAAACTTTCTTGCTAAATTGTATGAATAAATCATAACGAAGATGTTATCACGGCTTGCTATCTCTCTACACTCTCTACATATTACATTGTTTACTCGATTATTGGTGGGGGGGTTACTTTTAGTATAATTAACTGATCAAACTTTATTGTATATATATATGCAAATGAATAAAATTAATTTTAAAAATTGAAGTAACGTTATACTTATGCAAATTCGGTTAGTATATGATACGAACAGATTATTTAATCAAATTTATCAATGCATCCATTGTGAAATGAAAAAAAAGTAATTGAGTTTTATATGAGCTTGGAATACATTTTATGGTGACTTAACCCATGACGGGGAGACTTGGTGAATTTATAGATTAAAAGCTTCTAATCCACTTCATATTTATATGGAAATTTTCGCGAGTATGATTAATAAATATATGACTAGATATTAAAGAAATTGCTAATCAGAGAGAGAAGCCTTTTGCGTGATGCTCTACCATTGTGAAAATGGGTTCCTCTAGAGATCCTATAATAAGGGAATGGACAATGCATATTCATCTTCTGGATTTTCTGTTCCTCTAAGTCAACGATTCTTAACACTTTTATAAATGCGAACCACACAAATACAAATATGCTACGACTTTCTCTAATCATCATGAATATTCGACTTCATAGAGACGCATAGGATCATCAATGGAAAAAATCGAGTCAATGTTTTCTATTTAATCCGCGTTGTAATTTATAATTTTTATTACAATGATTGTTTGAAAATGAACTCTAGTGCCAAAAAGCAATCAGAGTCAATGACTGCCCTTCGAGGCAAAGTGTATATCTTAGCATGGATTCGCTTCGAAGAACAGCCATTGACCAGGATTCCTCTTGGCAGTTGGCTTCGATTCCCGAGGTGGTGAATACAATCCTTCTGACATGTAATAAAAATATTAATGACAAGTCGTATTAAAGAGGTCCTTTCGCCGCCAATGTTAAATAAAAAAAATATTAGATTATAACTATATGTTTTATAATACATAGTTCAAGTCTCTATCTATGAATGCTTTGGTGAAGTTTGAATCACAAATTACCAAGCAAATTTTTGAAAATAAAATTTTTTTAAATGTAAACATTTTCTTAGTCTTATGGAAAATCAAGATCTTGACACTTTCTCTTTAGTTATACTACTATTAAGTGAATAGATAAAGTTAAAAATTTGAAACAAATCAGGACTCAAAATAAATTTAAATTTTATTTGAAAATTAAAAAAGAATTTAACAATGAATTTTTGATATTATCTATTTAATATGAATATTCAATCATACTATATTATTGTGTAATGTAATATTGTATTTTTAGTGATTTTTCTCATTTTTATATTTTTCCAATATGTAAAACAGTGTATTTTTTACTTTTTCATGCTCTATTATGTAAATATAATATATTTCACATTTTTAAGTTATTACATTCGTAAATGCATTATAAAAATAAATTCAGATACAATCATTTAATTAAACTATTTTCGATTCAATGAGAATAAATCATTCGCCAAAGTGTCAATTCAATCATGATCTCTCGGTTGTTGGTTAGGTTCCTCAAATTTTTTATTTATATTCGAGATCTCCGTGGTTCATACCATATTGTTCTCGGGAAATTCGAGCATTCAGAGCTTCCAAGGTAGGCTCTTCTCTTTTTGCATATAGTTACTTAATTTTATCTGAAAATACAATTTATTTTATTTAAATATATAATTTTTCTTTATTATTATTATGTAATCATGCATATTTGGCATTTTTTGAATTAATTAATATTAGATGATATTAGGAGTAGAAATTAGTAGGTAATTTGTTTTTATTTATGTTTCCAACATTAGTTTTTATATAAAAGTTCAATTTGCTGAGAGATATATTAGATTCAATTATCGTGGAAAAAAATCATGAGATTATCCTGTACTGATTCCGAGGTGCAATTAATTATATTACATTTCCGAGAGGGTGAAGATAACACTTCTGACATGTAATAAAATCATGTGTAACGGCTCGGATTAAGTAATAAATAATCTCTTGATTTTTATTCAAATTAGTTTTTATATTAAGATTAAAATTGCGTTCATTCGTATACATTTTAGAATGCTTGGTTAGAAATAAGTAGACAAATATGTAAAAGATATCTTAAAAGAGAATTTCTTTTAATACATGTTTATAATATTGGAATCAATAGGGAGAGGTTCTAAAACAAGCACACACTTGTTCGCAAACAAGCTCAGACCTGCTTGCTCGAATTGGAAAAAATCTTTTAATTCGATACTTCTAGGATTTCCCTTTTAACTATTAGGTGCTCGTACAATAACTAGTACTCTCTATAGTGGGTCCAAAGTTCACTCCCCACCATGACCCCACGCGACTTGAATTGTGAACCCCGCCAAGCTAAAATCAACGCTTTCAGCAAGGACTCGCGCCGCTGAGAACTATCCAGAGATTCTGCGCACCCACGCGTCTCGAAAGTGAGATGTTTTTCATTATTTTTTGAATTTTCTTTATTCTACCCATTCTTTATTTATATATTTATTCAACAGTTAAAAAAATAAATTATATCAATATTAATATGGAAGAAATGCCCTATTTTTGTCTGCTTAAAAATTGTCAAAATTTTTACAGCTATAACTCAAAACTACTTATTTTACTTCTAATTATTCAAAAATTCATATGAGTCAATTTTTGGAATTTTTGGACGGGTCAAAAGTTTTTTCTCTGACTCCTGAAGATGGGCTGACCCCCAAAATATATGGAATTCAAAACTCAATTTTGTTTTATTTCTTTTTTTGTGAAACCTACCTCGCATCTTACTCAAGTTTTATTATTATACGAGAAGTACCTGGCGTGGCTACGGCACGTCCGGCACCGCTCGGTCTTCCGGGCTAGTGGCCCTGGCGGGCAGCGTCTCGAGATGTGATTATTAGCTGTCCGTAATTATGTTTTGAAAAAAATATTTTTTTGAATAATGAATATTGATCAAAGAAAGATGAAAAATATCATTAAATGCTTTATAAATACTTTATTAGAGCATGCAACCATTTCTCTCGAAGTTCCCGATCGGTTAGAAACCTATTTCTTTTTTAATAATACATTTCAATATTTAAATTTATCTAAAAAGTGTCTCTAAATTAATTATATATAATAATTTTAAAATTAATTTGTCTACTAAAATTTTAAGAATTTATATTTTTCTTAAATTCAAAAAAAAAAAAGTAATAATAATTTTCGCGGTATGAACTATTTCCAAAAAATTAAATATATATTAATATATAATATATTTTAAAATGATTAAATTTGTGTACTAAAATTTCAAATGGGACACGCCGTAAATCTAATATTCTAAGCTATATAGAGGAATATATTAATATATAGAGATATTATAGATATATAATATAGAGAATAGAGATGTTTTATTTGTAAAATTTGACAATATAACAACTGTCATTGAATATTAGTTGCTTTTTCTCCCACATGTTCACCTTGCTGCGCCACGGGTACTGTCTGACAATGGCTTTTATATATAAATAGATTTTTGTCAAGCTATATTTTTAGGTTGTCAAGTGGTAGCATAGGTAACTCATTGACATTAGTGCCAAAACTTCTCTTTTCGAAAGACTCTTGTTTATCACTGCTTGTATTAGAGTTTTATTAACTCTAATGTAACTACAATTGGAAAGATGCTAAACAGTGAAAAAAAATAGACAATTTCTGTTTTGCAACTGTTTTTAAATTATTAAAGGTTTATAAAACCAATCCTAGAAACGTTACATTAGAATTTCATTCTGGTCGCGGTGCTATATGGGATTTTTCTACTGTCTGCACAATAAACTTTGAATAATAATAAAAAATCATTGTAGATGATTTTCTCCTCGTTTCTAAGATTTCAAAATGTGATAAATTTTAAAAATAAATCAAATATACAGTGAATGCACTAATTTAGCCTTCCCTGCAAGTGATGCCAATCCCATAAAAATTTGGTTTTTAAAGATAATTAAACCCAAAGTTTACCATATTACTCAAGTAACTAGATTTCTAGATTTTGACTGAAGATTTTTAGATTTTTTTAATGATCTATGTTTATTTGTAATTTGGCAATTCAAACTTTCTTTCATTGCTTTAAAAATATATTTCCTACGTATTAAAATAAAGAAATAATTCTTTTTATAAGGAGTCTTTATAATTTGCTCTAAATAGATAAAATCTGCGATTGCTGAGATTTGTTTTTTGTTTTTAATTTGACGTTCAAGTACTGTCATTTTCTTGAATGATCCCCGACAGTTCGCATTTATTTTAAATGAGGACGTTTTGTTTTCGTATATAATATGTTGATAAAATAAAATAAAATTTAAATGAAAGCCGAATGTTTAATCATTTAAAAACATCTATTGCTTAAAGAGAATCCAATTTTAACTTTTTAAGCTAATTGTTTTTTCATGCTTCTGCACTCTCTCTCTGTTCCCCACTCTGAATCATAAAAAGATTAAACTATTTAAAAAATCGTTTCAAGTTACCAAACTCATTTTTAAATTCATAAAAAATTCAGGTTATGTTGGCAAAATAGAAATCTCATCAAATGAATGAGAGGGTGTTGGAAGGGCGGCGGCGAGGTTGAATATCTCAGTAAATTCATTCATCAAGCCCTATCAGGAAACTGCGCAGGGACCCGTCAGGTTCAGAAAGGAATCCCCCGTCAGCTGATGGACCCAATCAATGCACGTGGCACAAAAATGCAAATGCATGCAAATGCACGACACTCATCAAGCTCCATCCAGATGCTAGCTAACTATATGGACTGCTTCCAAAAATCAACATTTCTCTTACACGTGTTTTTACTCGTATTTTCATAGATTTTTTTTTATAAAATTATTTGTATCTTATAACTATTTGTTTACAGATATCTTCGACCCCTGCCCAACCCATAAAATTCCCTCTTCTTCTTCTTTTCATGATGGAGGGGCCAACCCAGGGCTTTAGGGAATGCACCTTTTTGGTGTAACTCTTTCTCTCATCATTTTCATTAAAAAAAGCAAAGAAAAATTTAATTTCTCTGATATAATTAACCATTAATTGGGTATTGATGAGGCAGTGATTTATAATATCTTTTCATTCATAAACCGATGTTTCGGAGGCCATTCACTCCTTCTTCAGGGTTTTAAAAAGTCAGTGAAGGAAATTCAATGTGACATTCCTCTCTGTCTCCTATTTCAGTGGCCGTAACCATAATATAAATATTTTATTTCATTCTCAGCACTTTTCAAACCCCTGAAGAAGGAGGAATAGCCTACGTAACGTCGGTTTATGAATAAAAAGATAGTATAAATTATCTTCTTTTTTTGGACTTCCTCATCAATATCTACTCAATTCACTTATCAGTCCGTCTCCAAAAATTACTTCAATCTTATTAACCATTAACTTGATTAATATTTATAATTAAAAAAAAAACCCAAGAAATGTCAAACAACTATATTAACAACCATATTTTAAAAGTATTTTCTTTTGGAGAATTCATGAAAAGAAGAAAGAGTAAAAATTCCGAATATATTAGTATATTGGAATGTCATTTTCATTATCTAAAAAATAAACGTTTCAAAGGATCTCTCCTACACAAGGCCGGATTTAAGCACAGGGTACGTAGGCTGCAGCCTATGGGCCAGCACCACAAAGGATCTACTTTTTTTATAGTAATATATTTAACAAGGTTTTAATAAAAAGTCATCCACGTTTATTCTTAAGGTTATAATTGGATAAGTGCTGAAAATGCGCTTTTTTAGTTTAATTAAAAAAAATATTTTCCTCGGTAGGGCCCACGCCACAGGTTCACCCTAAGGGCTCATAGATCCTAAATCCTGCCATGCCCCTACACGTGAATGAGTTTATCAGACGGTCCTGATGCAGCGGTAAATTGTCGGCGTTCAATTTTCCTAGAGCAAAGTCAATGGACCCCCCTCTCGCGAAAGCCCGATTGTTAAATAAACATTCAACTCCTCCCTAAGACACAAATATAGAACAACACTTGTTTATCCCTAAAACTTCTAAAGACTAGAGCTTGCTGCTCGTCCTGTCTTTTCCGCAACAAACTTATAGTCCAAAAGCTGGTGACACATTTTGACCACAGATTTGACCCAACTAGAAATAATGCGTAATAGCGCCGTCCATGACAGTTGTACAGGGAATGGCCAGTCTGGCCGGCTGCAGCAGGCGGACCAGGCACTGCGCATGTTGTGAGTGCGGCAAAAAATACATATGTGTTAAAAAATATTTTTGACCCACAATGAAATTATAAAAATTATAATTTATGGTCAATTATAAACATAATATATTTACTCCAGACCATTTGAGTGGTGGAACGTGGAACCAGACCACCCCAAAGTGCACTTTTACAACATTAAAAAATAGCATCAAATATTATATTTCATGAATGAATTTAACTTTTGAGGACATAATAGATATTAGAGAAATATTTTTACATTGCATATCAGAGAGGTTCGTCCCCTTAGGAATCGAACCCAAGCGCTAACTAAGCTTGTCGGGCCAGTAGCCAAACCCTTAAGACAAATCTCTCTCTGACATGCAACATATATAAGTATTATAGCTATTTTTCATGTTGCAAAAACACACCTTGGGGCGGTCCGATTCCACGTTCCACCACTCAAATGGTCTGGAGTGAATATATTATGTTTATAATTGACCATAAATTATAATTTTTATAATTTCATTGTGGGTCAAAAATATTTTTTAACACATATGTATTTTTTACCGCACTCACACCATGCGCAGTACCTGGTCCACCTGCTACAGCCAGCCAGACCGGCCATTCCCCGTACAACCATCATAGACGGCACCACTACGCATTATTTCTAGTTGGGTCAAATCCGTAGTCAAAATGTGTCACCAGCTCTTGGACTATTAAATCTTTCAAAACAATTATCCTTAAAGACGCATCTTTTCTCAATGAAGGGATCAGAATTCTGGTTTATATTATTAATATTATAAAAAATATTTTAGAAAAAAAACATTCATGCACATTCTGTAATCTTGTCACTCTTAATTATTTAATATAAAAATGAAATACTAAGCACAAATAAATATTTACAAAGAAAAATAAGAGGTCATCCATATATTATTGCGACGCACAGTTATGTGGCAGGAGAAAGGGGATTTAAAAGCAAGCGTGACAAAATGTATCAACAGGGCAAGGGGTGTTCAGCAGAACGTGACGTGACATTTTTAAATTTTTGAAAAATCTAATTTACTAAGTTAATCCGTCTCTCGTCTAGCTTTATTATGAAATTTCCTTCTCTATTTAAAATAAAATTAGTCAAAAAATGCATGTTGTATTAATTCAAGCTTAGTATTCTTGTTTAAATTTTATTAATAAAAAAAAACAAAACAAAACAAAACAAAAAACCATTATATTGATAAAATGAAAGTAGAAAAATATTTAAATTCATTTTTCGTTATTGCGACACATAAGGTCGAGGTAGGCTTCTAATCTACAGGTTAGGGCGTGAGTCAATAACCTGACAAAGCAAAAATGGAGTAAACATTCTCGAATCATGGAATAAAGGACCAGACAATCATGAACTCTATGATTTTACTCTTTCATTGCATCGTTTCCGCCGTTTATTCCCACTTCCTCAAGCTTGTACAGAAAATCTACGTTATAATAAATAATCAAACAAATACATTTAAATAAAACGTTGTTCAAATAACTTGGATTCTTTTATAAACATAAAATTCGAATAATTTTACAAGATGCACTGCCAACATTGTATATTTATCATGATATTTCAAGCACTTTATCTTTTTACTTTCACATTTATATTCATAGAAAAACCGAAAATTGTGGTCCCCAGAGGCCAAAAAGAGGCCAAAAATTCATTAGCCAGTGCGTACGTATGTACGTATGTACCCCCCTGCGTTTCACAACCATAAGTCTCAGAGCTACAAAATTCGAAACTTAAGCTCGATATAGGCTGAAGAAGTACAGCAAGATTTTAATTGAAATCGGAAAACCGGAAGTGAACATTTACATGAAAGAATTTTCGTTTTTTTTTTTGATTTTATCAAAAACGCCTCTAAAGCTTATTTTAAAAAGTAGTGTATTTCATAAGTGTCATCAGTTAATAGTTGAGTCAAATTTTTAGGGGTTGTAAATTAGGAGTGTCGTAAAATAAATATTTTAATCGTTCATATCCCGCCTTCGGAAAGTCGCAGAGCCTTGCAATTTGAAACTTAAGCTATCTAGAGGCTACAAGAAGTATAACAAGATTTTGGCTAAAATAGAAAAACCGAAAGTTGATGTTTAAGTACGCAAAGTAGGAGTGTCGCAGCGCGCGTCGCCACATTCCTACTTTACACCCCCATTCTTTATTTCAATCGGATTAAAAATTTAACGCAACTAATAACTCATGAAACTTGATAAATAAACTAATTTTTAAAAAATCGTTAGAGCCGTTTTTGAGAAAAAACAAAACAAAATAAAGGAAGGGGGCTTAAATTAGTAGTGTCGAGATGATTTCAAATAAATGAAAATGTAAAAGTCGTGTGTTGAACACACCTGTTGATTTTTTAATTACATTCAATTCCAAAATCTCTTACAATGCATTACATCAAACAAGAAACATTTTTAATTTTAATTTTAATCCATCACATTATGTGATTCCTACATATAATCCACCAAAATATAATAATTTCCTTTCCACTTATCAAATTCAATAATAACCCCCCCCCCCCCCCATCTAATCAACTGTAGTTCCTTCAATTCTAATTTTAATAATAATATAATTTTTCTTAAAAGCAGAATTTTCAGACCCAGGTTCTAGCATCATTACCTAAAGTTCGAGTCTGAGTCGAGGCAAAAAACCCTACTGATTCAATTCGTCAACATAATATAGTTTTAAATTTAAAAGTTTTAATTCAACTTTTCCACACTCCACTGATAAATTATTTATTATTATAGATTCAAAATTTTGACGTAAATTTTTTTAAGACATAGGTGAGGGCAATCAATTTTACTTAAAATACCTACTGTATATCAATTTTTTATTATTATTTTTTTTTTTGTAAATTTTATTTATAGAGACGTTTCGAGATCGTTGTCTCATCATCAGTCTCACAGACAATTTTTATACATAGTTTCTAACTACATAGTATTATTGTTCAGTTCAATAATCAGTTTTAGATGTAACAAATCAGAGAAAAAACCAAACAATTAAACACCGTGTTAAATCATACGTCCAATCCCAACGTTTCGTTAATTTATTGTAGCCTCATCAGGCTCTATACAAAAAATAAATACAATTGAATCACACACAATCATTAAAATTAATCCAGACATTATATATTTACCTTGATCAAATTATTTTAAAACACTTTGTCATTCAATTTTTTTCTTCTTAATTAGAATATATATAACAATCAGAATCAATTTATTTAATTATTTATTTGTATAAAGCCTGATGATGCCACAATAAATTAGCGAAACGATTGATCGTATGATTCAACACGGTGTTCAATTGTTTCCTTCCTTCCTCTGATTTGTTACATCTAATAGTTTCTAACATTTTTAACATCATTTTTTCTTACAGTACGTACTTAAAGTTGTTTATACAATTTTGATGGCTGTATATGTATATAATTAAGTAATGGAGAGGAATTCAGCCAATGGGTAGCCTCTGCTGAATGTCCGCTCAATGTCCTCATACTGTTATTATTATTTGAATGAAATGAAAATTTGCTGTATTTGTACTTGAGACGTTGCGCATATCTAGTGAGAGCACACCAAGATTTATGTACCATTTTATATTTCATATAATTTTGTATATTATGATAAAATCCATACCAACTCTGCCTGCGTACAATTTATTTATAAAATTAATTGTGTCGCTAATACTCCCTTAGGAACTGATGATGGCATTATTGAATTAAAGCCGAAACGTTTTCCATAATTGGGAGTTTTTATTCAGCAGAGGCTACCCATTGGCTGAATCCTTCTCCATTACTTAATTATACTTAAAGTTGTTTGTCTACCAGGGGTGGGCACCCTTTTGGTTCACACGGGCCACATTTAAAGAAAAAAATTTTCTCGGACCGCGGAAAAAATATTATAATTCTATTGATATTTGTTATTCAAAAAAGATAGTTAAAAATGTAGAACTTTATTAAATTTTTAGCTTAAAGTGAGCTTCTAATTTTACTTTTCGTAAATTTTATACTTGAAAATAGTTTATCGTACATATATGTAAATACCTACTTAACTATATGTAAATACATACCTAACTATATGTAAATACATACCTATCTATATGTAAATACATACCTAATAAATACTTACAAAAAGTGATATTATGTATTAGTATTTGTTTATATTTTTTCCTGACTAGATAATTAATATAAAATTCTAATAAAGAAATAATATTGAATTTTTTTTTTCAGATTGGTATCTAATTGTTCTTGAACATTCAATCAGAAAGTTTGCAAGTAGAAAATTTATTTCTGATGAAAATGGAGTCGACAATAAACCAAAATGATGATTATTTTTTCGGAAATCTTGAAATCTAGTTCCAGATTCAAAATTTAAAATAGAAACTTTTATTTTTCGAAAATTTCACAGTAAATTTTCAGATTTCTTATTTTAGAGAAAAAATTATCAAGATAAATTGTTGAGTTTTTTCCAATATCTACATATAAATCTCAATATTTTAAGGAAATGTATGACTTTATATTGGTCCACGGGTTGGACAGCAATGGTTTAAATCGAATTGGATTAAAGAAGGATATGAGGAATGATAATTTATTTATTAAAATGGTCACGAATATAATACTCCTTAAATATCCATATCTATTGACATGTTAGAACGTGCAAAGATCTAAAAGACAAGTCCTAACAAGTTTTATTCCGGGAGAGAAATGATCAATTAATTGTGATTGTTCTAGAAAACCCTAATTTCTTGTCTCCTTGTACCAAAATGATAACTCTTATAGACTTGGTCAGTGTCGTAGCATATAAATTACTGAAATAATAAATATTTTAGAAAATTAGAATATGAGAAGAAGAAGAATTTTAATTATTTGAAATTTCATCATTTTTCTTTATCCTATATAGTTGAGCTTATAATTTTGCTTTTATTGAATTTTATTCTTGAAAAAAGTTTCACGTATTGTACAAATGTACATTCATATTTCGAAAAAAGGGAATAAATCTCAATGTTTTAATGAAGTTTATGATTTTATGTTGGGCCACAATCATTGCAACATCAGCCATGTGTCTTTCATTCGATTAATAAAAAAGTTGTCTTGATTTTAAATAAGTGTTTAAGCTAAAATGTTATCGACAAGTAAATAAAGCTCTAAAAAGATAAGTATCTCAAAATCTAATTTAAATTTGAAATAACAAGCAAATCACAAGTGGGGTTTAGTTTTTTTCTCCCTCTCTCAGTCACAATTAAAGTGAATAATATCTATGTTACTCTTCTTAGTTTTCGGACAAATGCTCTCATTATAAAGAGAAGAAAAACTTCTGACCGGAACAAACAACAATTTTAAAGAGCATTTATAAAAAAAATAAACAAAATCTCGTGAAATTGGTACTCGAGATATTGGAATCTCATGGGAGATAGCTGTCTTATCTTCTTCTTCAAGAATTTGAGAACAATTAATTTTTTCTGTTATTGAACTAGCTGGCCTTTCATTTGAGACGGATACTTTTTGAAAAGTTAAATGAAATGTGATCCATCTAAACTCTTTATTTACTTTTGACTATATGGCGGTCGGGGAGAAAAGGTCAATACTCCGGGAGAGCTTCGAGTAGGTCGATTTAAGCACAAAAGTTCATTTATAAACCATATATGCTGTATTTCAAATGGCTTCCGAGATAGAGCTATTTAAATTTATTGAAACAAGGTAAATTTTTCTTGAATTTTTCCAGAATTAGGTATCCCTTTACTCTTACCATTTACCTTTAAGGTTTTCTTAGGTTTTCAGTCATTTTCTAAAAAACATCTTAGATAAATTTTTTAATTTTATAAATTAATGACAAATTATATGTTGCTTGTAGATTAGAAATTTTATTTAAATAGTGTTTGAGAAAATTAATTACTCGGTAGGCCAGGGAGGCTGGCGAAGCTTACCCTCCAGGCCACTCTAGTAACGAGTTGACTCAATTTTTTTCCCCAAATGTGTATAAAAATTTCTGAAAAATTCGTAAAAACTTAGTTCTAGTTTCAAAATATGTGTCTTTAATTTTAATTTATAATAATACTAATCGCAAGGACGGACTTCAGCTAGAAGAGAGGTTCTAGTGTTATTTTTAAGTACCACTGATTAAGCTACAGAAAGCAACATCTATGAAAATAGGATAGGTGTAATAATAATTCAACTAAACACGTGGATCAGAATGAGTCTATCAACCCATGAAATATCCATGTAACATCTAACTCAACTTCTGAGATATATAAGAATGAAAGATTTAAAAATTTCAATACACTTGTGAATAGACTGATAGTAAAATTTAAAGATAATTAATTTAATCCTTTAAGGTAGTTGTTTCACCAAATGGGTTTTCTTAGGATTTTTTTGAAATTTAGACAGATTATTATTTAAATACTTCTGCATTGATTGTTGGCAAAACGAAAGTTATGAACAATATAGTTCCAGAGATATTAAATTCCAAAGATAGAGTTGTTCATCAGACTCTTATACATTGAACTATACGGGATATCGGAAAGTTTACATAAATATTTAATTATAATTAAGAGACTCTTCTTACCATTGTTATAAAAAACTAAACCAACATTAAACAATAATTCAGTTTATAGGACAAAGCTCTTTTATTGAAGCTCCTCTTCAACCCCTGTACAACGTTTCGTCTCTCTCGAGACTTTTTCAAGTACTGTCAAATACATCTATACTTATATTGTTTTATGGTATCAATCTAGAAAGAAAAAATTCTACTATGTCTCAGTTATTTTTATCTTTATTTCAACCAATGTTGTTCTAACAAATTGAGTACTTGAAAAAGTCTCGAGAGAGACGAAACGTTGTACAAAAATTGAAGAAGAGCTTCAATAAAAAAACTTTGTCCAATAAACTGAATTTTTAATCTACTAATTATAATGGACATTAATCAACATAATTAAACAATAACTAATATATTTTTTAAGAACATTTTAATTCATAGTTACAACACAGTTTCTGAGCTAATAATGAATAAATAATGAAAAATTTACGCTAAAAACAAGCTGGCAACAACGCATTTAATTAACCTAAAAAGTGTGTTAACTTTAGTAAGTTGAAGTTTTTTCGCTTCAGCCATTGTGGCAACAGCTTTCAATCGCTTATTAAGAACTTTTTGTTTTATAAATCTCCCTTTATAATGTACTTTATCTGAAATTTCTATGATAAAATATATACAAGCTCGGACAGTGGTGCCAGATTTGTCAATCGAGCACGGGATTGGCTAGTAGTGGTACATAAACAGCAAAAACTTTTGGGCTTATGATTATATATCCTCATTGTCTGTTCTATATACTCTAGCATTAACTTTTTGCTAGTATTGTCACGAAACAACTACCTTAATTTGTAATAATTGCTGAGCATTTTCACAATCTCCTATAGAATAGGCAACCGCTTTGAAGAGAAGTCGGGTCGGGCCAGGAGCAGAGGCTGTAAATAATAAAGAATTACCCGGTTCGATGCAATCACTTTCCATACCGACAAAACTTCCACTTTCTCCTATTAGTATTCGTTTTGATGACTCTTCGCCAATAATTATATATTCATATAACTACAAAGCCAGCCTTCTGCGGCCCTCTTACTAAACAAGAGGTAGCTCCTGGACCTGTGGACGGCCTCCCCGCACCCTGGACCCTCTCTCCACACACACAGACGTAGGTTAATTTTTATATATAAGATTACTCAAAGCTGTCTCAGAAATGAATACTCATTGACAATGATTATGTTAAAAATATTATATATATATATAAATTTGAAAAGAAACCACGGGTTATAATCCTGGATGTTGGGTGTTCCATTTTTTTTTTTTTTTTTTTTTTTTTTTTTTAACCATTAAACCAGAGATTTTCAAATAGAACTTTCAAATAAAAAATAAATATTTAATTTTTCATTTTTGTGAAAAAATTCGAATTCGATGTTTCTTTCAATCTTTCAGGTACCATGAATTCAAAAAAAATTGAGTATATACGATATATATATATGATAAATGTGTGTGACTAATTTAATTATTTGCATTGAATCGCTTTGAAAGCTTATACTTTACTTTTTTACTAAAAGATTATTTCAAACTTGTTTAACCTATAGATTGAGAGTATAATTCTTTTTCATGTGTTTTTTTTTATTTTGAACAGGCTTTGCATCTAATTTTATTATTAGTATTAAAATAGTTAGCTTGTGTTAAGGAGAAATAGACGCTATTGATAAAACGCTTACTATACATGATTAATAGAAAATTCTTTATTTCGTGTCTGAGCTTGTTTCAATGTCTCCAATCGGTATGGACTTGTCTCGACATGAATCTGGAATTATTATAAAAGTGCCCATCAAGCGTGGGATTAGAAATCCTAATTAACATACATGAACGAATAAATATTTCTCAGTTTCAGACATTTTTCAAACCAAACACAAAGACAAAAGAAAGCAAAATATTAATTACTAATTAAAAAAAAATAACTCCTAAAATATTTATTTTAATTTCAAATTATTTATTTCCAGTAATAAAGTTGTTGAAGCTTTTATTTTTGTGATTAATTTTATTAAGATTTGATTTAACTAAAAATCCAAATCTTATTTATATATTGCCTAACTAGACAAAAAACAAAGTGAGAAGCTAAAAATTTATTTATTTTTATCTAATACTTTTATGATTAGACATACTTTTACCAATTGTAGACCCAATTTTGTCAATTACTAAAATCTATCTATCTCAAATCCTCCTGCGCAGCCAAAATAAATAATATAAATAAGCACCATGGAAAAACTTTAATTAAAAAAGGCGCCAGCGAGTCGGAAAAGTTTGGGGACCCATGCATTAAACTGTGCTTAAAAATGCCCTTTAATTCATTTTAGAGTAATAATATTTTAAATTATATTAATTCAATTTCAATATTATTTTTAAATTTATATGAACAGAACCAAAAGGGATCAGCCCATCTATAGTTAAACCCTAATGCAATTTAAAGCGAATATATAGAGAATTAGAGAGCCTCTGGTAATAATGAAATCCTATTTTTTTTTTTTTTGAAATTCAAAAAACTCATTTGTCACTTTTTTAAATTATTTTTAAATATTAATTAAATATTGTTATTTAAGCGGGTTAAGTAAAAGTATGTATTAAACATGAAAAAATATTATTTATTTATTTATTTATTTAATCTTTTAACAAACAAAATGACTTTTAATTTCATTAAAAAAATCCAATTAATTCACTTCTACCCCGTTATGGTCGTTAAAACTGAAAATATTAAAAATATAAAACAAGCTATCTCATCTTTAAAATCCTGAATAGTTTAAAATAAATTGAGCGGCTGTTTGTTTGGAATAAATATTCTAAAAGGGGTTGATGAATAGACGTCCAATGACGAAGGGTGGATGGTACGCTCGCCTATTATGAGGCTTGGCTGTCATTAGCGTTACCGTTAAAGCATTAACGGGTATCCTAATGAGGCCCTCGCCGGGTCGTTGCAAGATGAGCTCTACTCTCTTCATTTGCACAGCTCTATCTCCATTATCGAATTCATCCTCCGACCAGAGAGTGCTATCAATTTTTGGTACATCGACAGTTATGGATTGGAGGTTAGATTGGGTTCGAACCCTCTCACAGCCTGTTATCCGCCCACGCATATGCTGTTCATCAAAAGATACAACCCTCAATGAGTTTTAGCACAATAATAACCCATCGAACCAATAATTCATATCTTTGTTTTCCATAGAATCACCCACTACATTCAATAGGATTAATTACAAATGAAAAAAATATATACTGCCGAGATTTATTCAAACCATATGACTTTCACTTAATTAATTTTAATAACAATCCAACATAAAATTAAATTCATTGAGAGAAATCAATGCAGTTGTCCTCTACTTGGTGCAAATAACATAAATATATACCTACACCAAATATAAATATGTAAGATATATACTCGCTGCAAATATTTGACCGGCTAGAATCTGATTCCTTCAGGGAAGGCAATGGGAATCCACCTCTGTTAAAAATTTGATATCATGTAACAAAAACTATCCATATCTACTCGAATTAAGCTCGTGATTTTCCCATTGTCGTCACCTTTTACATGAATAATACAAACAATTATATAATTTTAATTAAGCATGTTTAAATGAAAATTCTTTAATACAGTGAAAGCCACTCATTCCACCAATATGCCACCCTTCAATAGAAAAGTATTCACAAATAAATATAAATAAATAAATAATATTCTCAATAGTAATAGACACAAATGCTTGCCTAGAATTTTTTTATTTATTTTTTTTATGAATGCTTCTTCATATGATGAAAAATTGTTATTGTATTCTATTGTAAAAGTAAAAATTATCCTGAGATATATCTTTTATTTCCTTATATAATTTCATATTTTGAGGTTAGTTTTTTGTAATTAATTATTTTATAAATTTAAAAATAGCTTAATAAAAGTATAGTTGCGTGTTCATTATATATTGAAATCTTTTTGATAATATACATAATTCATATATCAATTAAAAGATTAACGAAAAAAATATGATAACTAAATTTATTCTATTTTTTATTAAGGGTGTATGTTTAACGTAAATTCAATCTCAAAAATTATGTAAATTTATATATATATATATATATATATATATATATATATATATATAAATTCGATTGTTTTAAGGCTCTCAGACCATTTTTTACGGAGAAGAGACATCTAAAGATTTTAAAGACAAAGAATTTCCAGAAATTTTGGCTCTCAGACCATTATTTACGGAGATAGAGACGTTAAAAGATTTTAAATGCAAAAAAAAATTTCAGAAATTTTTAAAAAATATTATAAATTCGATTGTTTTAAGGCTCTCCGATCATTATTTACGGAGATAGAGACGTTTAAAGATATATATAATAAATAAATAATAGTACTTTTTTGATTAAAACTGAATTGGTATTTTGTTAAAAAAGCAAAGTATTTAATTTGTTAATAAATTAAGAATTTTGGCTGGACTCTCTGGAGTAATTGAATGTGTAGCGTAATCATTTTCCATGGCGGGAATTGAGCCCTCATTTTAGAAATGAAATTGACTTTATTCTCCTACGCTTATTTACACAAACTCAGTTACCAAAACCTTTTAAGATTATATATTCGGCATAATAAATATATTTTCAATTAATTGATGTAAAATGACTAATAAATACTATGCTTAATTAATGTTTGAGCAACGTTTCATACTAATTTTGGACTTCGCCAGGCTCCAATAATATCATTTGATCAATTTTTGGAACGATATTATCTAATCATTTTCAATTAAATTTGTCTATAGTTCCGAACTCCTTGCTTTCATCTTCACTCCGATTTAATTTGGATTTTAATTATAATTGAATTTACTTCTTGTGAATATTGTAACAAAAGAAGTTCTCGAACTCATTATTCTAAAGAATATTAATTAATTCAACTCTGGCTAAAATTCAACTAAATATCAATGTAAAATAAGTGGATAAATTAGTTGAATGCAACGCCTTTGGTTTAAATATATATACATTCATATAGACCGAAGAAAATATAAGTGAAGATATGATGGAACTTAACGATAATGAAAAATATAAATTCTAATAAAAGAAAAGGAGGAAAAAAAAATTGTTTTTCTATGCCTTTGTTAAAAATGAAGAAAGTTTTTGAACACTACTGTCGAGAGAAGAAGGAAACATTTTATTTGTTTCATTCATTGACCCTTTGAAACCCTGAAGAAGGAGGGAAAAATCCTCAGAGACGTCGGTTTGAAAGAAAAGAAGGAAGGATTCCAATAAATTACACCTTATTTGATATGTGTTAATTTTTTCTTTCCTCAATACCTCTGGGCTGCCTTCCATTACATTCAAGTAAAAATATTTTTTTGGAAAAATTATTATTTACTATGAGTTATTTACTAGATCACTTGATTCACATGTGACTTGTAAATAATAATTTTTCCAAAAAAATACTTTTACTTATCTTTTATTAAAATATGTTTCACCTTGCGCCAACACAGACTTTCTAATAATTAATATAAATTCTAAATAAAATAATTTATTGTAAAGTCATATTTAGTTTTTTAACCGGTGGAAGGCAACGGGAAACCACCCTGTGAAATAAATTCCCAGGAAAATTACAATGGAGAGGATACTCTCCATAGGAATCGTCGACGCTCGATGGAGTATGACACTTGAAGAAGAAGAAAAATCGACGCTTCGTAGGATCTTTCCCTCAGTTTTCAATGAAAGAAGCTCATAACCATCTCCTTCTAATCCTGAAGAAGGAGCAAAGATCCTCCGAAACGTCCGTTTTTAAAAGAATGAATATGAATTGTCAAAACACAAAAAATGTAATGTATGGTTATTGCTCCAGTATTAGATGAGAATCGGTCATTATTTTTGATTTTAAGTCGATTCGTCCATGTCTTCAACAATGGTTACAAATAATAATCGAAACCTCAAAAATGCAATGTACATAGAAGATTATTCCTCAAATATTAGATGAGAATCGATGGCTATTTTTGATCAAACTTAGGGAACGCGGTGTTGGTCTCAGATGAAACATTATACAAATTATATTAGGTTGGTGTTGGTGGTGTTTCACAAAGAGAATATAGCATAATGTTTCACTATAGACCAACACCGCGTTTTCTAAGTTTGATAGATACAACTTGCGGTGATATACAGAAGACTGAAGATGCAGATTGAACGATACAAAACAACCACATCTGGTACATCTCCTGCTGCATCAAGAAGAAAATGTTCTCCAATTACATCCAAATCAAATGCAAATCATTTTCACTAAACGCCGTCAAAGCTGTCTCCTTGGCCAAAACCTCTATATTTCAAACGACTATGGATAGTGTAGCAATCCGATGGGTTCCAGTTTATTTAGTTTAATATTGTTAAAAAAAAAATATAACGTATAGAATGAAAAATTAATAAAAGAAAATAATTTTTTGTGAAAACACACTTGTTAAAATTTATTAGAATTTGAAAAATATGTTAATCAATGAAACGGAAATCTTGTAGATATTACCAAGAATTTGAAATCCAAATAAAGCTTTGTCTAATAAACGCGAACGACTGAACTGGAATAATGCATTCAAATTGGAAAGCCCGGATGATGATAAAAATAAGATCAAACTCGTTTGCAAGAGCGTAGTAAAAATCCGTTGGTTGGGTCTGTCGGTGGGTTGTTTGTTGTCGGCTGGCACTTCCTGAAAGCCTTTGTCATTTGGGCGGCAATCGCTAAAACAACACCTTCTCTCTCTGTTATGATATCTGTTCCATTCGATAGCTTTATTCGGATTTATGCACAGGCGAGGCGTGTGGCTAAGGGATCAGCCCCAAGGGGAGCCAATGGCCTGATGGGGGTTCAATAATAGAGCGCATTCAGGCCCCCTAAAAAGAGGCATTTATTTTTAGCAAGCTTGTACTTTAGAAGACTACCACTAACTCAAATCAATTCATTGAAACAGGAAATACGGAAACTCCACATACGTGCTTATGGTTATTTATTAATGGGGGGTTTCCCAAAGCTTTTCTTTTGTATATATCGATTAAACTGACCAGATTAAAACATACGATAAGTAGGTTATCATTTCAACAAAAATTTAACAAATTAATTTAACAAAATCGAAGGTTAAATTTTTCATTATTTTGCACATAATTAATTATAACTATTTATCGAACACATGATACAATATAATAACTACGACGTTTCGATCAGCTTATTCAGGGCCATCTAAAGTACAGGGCTAAGTGGGCTATAGCCCCAGGGCTCGCCAGCCTTTTTGGACTGCAATTTTGCTTGCGCTCAAATCAGTTTGGCGGCTGGGGCTTGGAAACTTTCAAGTTATACATATAATAAGTTACTTCTGTTTTTTTGTTTATATGGTTTGTTTTTGTTCATATAGGTTATTTGAATTTTATATTTTTCTTTGATTATTGCTAATATACTTACTTACTTTTTCTAGCACGGAATCCTTTGTAAAACTTCACCGATCACCCCGCAACCGCTTCAACCTCCCGAGTATATATTATTATTAGTAATAAATAAAATTATTATTAGCAAATAATAAATGGTTAGGTATTATTAATTATTAAATAAAAAATTAACATTCAATAAATCCAATCTTAAAATTATTTTTGATTTTCCACTTTTTTCACTTTTATTAATTATTTTAATTATCTACAAATAGAAATAGAACTTCGATATGAAATAATTCTAATATTTTTTTTCACAGACTAGTGGTGTTATTTTTCTTGACATTTTTAACATTTTTCTAAGAAATACATATTTTTAAAAATTTTTGGGATTCCATACAAAAGTAAAATGCCCATTGCTATCTCTGGTGTAGTGCTTACAATGCACAACATTGACTAGTATGGGCTACAGTAAATTGTTTCTTTCGTATTTTAAGTTAGACTCACTTAAAAGACTAGTTAATATGAAAGTGGCTGAAGTATGGCCCCCACCTTTGAAGCACAAATTTTCGAGAAATTGACATTGAGAATTCAAATGCGCGAGGAGCTGAAAAAAGCGAGTCCCAGAAAAATGCCTTAAGATTAGGAAGCCATGAAATTTGCAGAAGCAGTGAACAGTGAAAGATTTATTAGTAGAGATCGTAAAATAAAGCAGACTTGTTTTGGTATAGATTCGTAAATCTTTATTTAATGATCGCATTGCAAGTACCAAATTAAATTTTTGCTATCTCATACTAGTATTACGGGGCAATTAGCGTCCCGCAAGGACCTTCGCGGGAAGCCTCTTCCAGGGCCTTAGAAACGGGACGGCCCAGCTATCGCAGATTGTTTGGCTACCTGTACCTCAATGAATAAGTAACGAGAACCTACAACATACTTCATTTCTAGGATTCCTTTCAAAAATGAAACGGGACCCTATTAGTGTCGTTACAATGTCTTTAAAATTTACAAGAAGTATTAATTGAATGCAATGGAAGGCAGCCCAGAGGCAGTGAGGAAAGAAAAAATCAACACATATAAAACAAAGTGTAATTTATTGGAATCCCTCCTCCTTTCCCCCCAAACCGACGTTTCGGAGGATTTTTCCCTCCTTCTTCAGGGTTTCAAAGGGTCAATGAATGAAACAAATAAAATGTTTCCTTCTTCTCTCCACAGTAGTGTTCAAAAACTTTCTTCATTTTTAATAAAGGCATAGAAAAACAAATTTTTTTCCCCTTCTTTTCTTAATTAGATCTAATTAAGAAAAGAAGGGGAAAAAATTGTTTTTCTATGCCTTTATTAAAAATGAAGAAAGTTTTTGAATGTATGAAAGTTTTGAAAATTTTGAGAGAAAAAAACGTACTACTGTGGAGAGAAGAAGGAAACATTTTATTTGTTTCATTCATTGACCCTTTGAAACCCTGAAGAAGGAGGGAAAAATCCTCCGAAACGTCGGTTTGAAAGGAAAGGAGGAAGGGTTCCAATAAATTACACTTTATTTTATATGTGTTAATTTTTTCCCTCCTCACCACCTCTGGGCTGCCTTCCATTACATTCAAATAAAATTTCTACCAGTCCGTCTCTCTCCAGAGAAAATTTCGTTTACAAGAAGTTATCTAATAATTTGCCCCGGAATCCAAAGTCAAAAGATTTTAATATAATTTTTGAGGACCAAATTTTTTGTTGAGTCCAGAAATATTTTTTTTTTTTTTTTTTTTTTTTATCTTAAGGTATAGTATAAGGGTGAATTTTTTAAAAATTTAATTCACTTTAAAATTATTATATGGGAGAGTCTCAAAGTAGCCATTTTTAGCTGATTTTTATACTTGGTCACCCTAAGAAAATACTTAATTTAAAAATTCTACAGATTCTTACATTCTCTCCATATCAACGACAAATAAAAACGATTCGATATCTCAGTGATTTTAGAAGATATGACGTACGGAACCATTGGAATGCAAGCCACATTCGCACTTGGTCAGCTTATTTCTTTACATTTTATTAAAAATATATACCTACATTCTCTAAGTCATTGCAAGCCAAATTTCATTCGTAAAGTCTTTTTTTCAAAATAATATTGTCATTAGCATCACATAATTTATTGTGAATTAAGTTAGCCTTATTTAAATTTATTATACCATCAAAATCTCACTTTCTTTCTTTGTTAATTTGAATTCTGATTCATGAAATTAAAAACAGAGCTTTAAAGTTGCTTTCAAAATATAAATCTGCTATTTCCAAGTTTCTCAATTCGTATTCCTTTAAATTAAAGTAATCTTCATTTGTTGTTTTTCCACTTTATTTCTGATATTATTATTTTAGCTCTAAGGAAGAAAAACAACATTTTTCACTAGACTATAGTATGCTGGTATACATCTATATATTTGTGATGTGAAGTTGAAGTTGATTTCATTTCCGCGCCTCGAAATTTCATCAGCATTCTCATTTTGGCTGACATTTCCTCTCGCGTGGTATCTTAATACAAGCCAATGTTGATTCTAAAGAGACGGCTTGGGATTCTAGTCGCGTAGGCATCCATCGCTCATCTTAATGGCCCCGGGGAATCCCGTGGGAAGAGAGGCTCAGGCACCTGAGAGGAAAACACGCGATAGAGTGTTTGTGTCTATTCGGGGATTGTGGCTGAGAACAGAGCCTGAGAGAGAGAGGAGACCAAGTTGTATCGATTTCGGCCCTGGCTGCCTTCCGCCAGCCCTGGACATTTCCGTTTATCGCCCACCTCTTATCAGCCTCCAGGAGCGTTGCCTTCTTCCTGCGCCATGGCTCCTATCTCCCGACACCTTAGATTTACTGTTTTGGAGATCCTAGACACTTTCTCTTTTCCTAGATAACTAATAAAATCTGGTTTTAAGCCTTTTTTACGATTACGATTTTGTTTAACTTGATTCTTGACTGATTCTATGTTTGGGTAGAATCATGTGATCAAAATTCTGACTCATTTCTATTCGCGAATTTCTTGCACACATCCGATTTGTTAATACAATGTTTCAACAATAGAAAGAGAAGAAAAATATAAATAAATTGTCATCTACTACTTAAATTCGAAATGTTTTGGATAATTTTTATTACATTTATAAATGAAGAGTAAATCTACATATGAGGGAAATATTTATCGTGATATTTTTTGTCAAATGGATCTACCTCAGAGGGTAACCAATGGCTCGGATTGTTTTTTGCTACTCTGGTCCAATTTCCGAGGGGTTGATTTCAACACTTTTGACACGAAATATAATACAAATTATTCTAATAGCTCAAATTTAGAAGAACAAATCTCTTGTGATTTCTTTCGAAATTTTAGTCTGAATTGACAATTTGAACTTTTATTAACAACAATATCTGGAATACCGAGAGTTGCTCGGAAATTTTTCTCTTTAGTTAAAAGTTAAATATTAATAACATTTAGGGAAAGCGATGTTGGTTTATAGTGAAACATATTAAACACATGAGTTTTTAAAGGGTTATTAGTGGTGTTTCACAAGTAAATTTTTAATTTTACTTAGGGAAAGTGGTGTAGGTTTTAGGTGAAACATGATATTAATTAATAAAGTAAAGGGTGTGTAGTTTCACAGTGAATGAAATAAAACTCAACCTCCTTTACTTTATTAATTAGTAAATTTTTACTTTGTTTACTTGTGAAACACCAATATAACCCTTTAAAAACTCCTTTGTGAAATATTAATATTTAGGAGCAAGAATAAATTAAAATTTAATTTAATTTTTTGGCAATGTTTTGACCCACTCCGGCCATCATCAAGGCAATTTTATTTCAGGAAATATCAAGTTAATTTCAGAAAACCCCATTTGTATTTTAAAATGATCAATTTAAGTTTAGAAATCTCCCCCTGGACCCCCCTCCACCGATCACCCTTCACCCCAGCAAACCTATCCCCGCTCCCTGAACGATTTCCCATCCTCCACTTCCAATCCCTCTCCATCCCAGCAATCCTCTCCCCCCTTCCCCTCGTTGAGGCAAAATTTAAAAAACGGTTCTAAACATTTTTTAGGAATTTCAAAAAGACACCTATATCCAAAATATCAACTCACTAACTTAAAAAACATCGGAGATACGAAGCCTTTTGTGTTTAAGATCTCAAAATCAAAAATTTCTCATTTTTCTGTTCAAGGGTCAAATTTTGAAAAAAAAAATGTAAATAAAAACAATTTTGAGATATTTCATCAAAAAACGTATGTACCAAAATTGAATTGTTAACTTAAAAACCTGAGGACATAGAACACTATAAAAATTTACCCCAAAATGACTACTTTCATTTCCCTTTTAGGGGGAATTAGAACAAAATACCCAAATATCTTTTTTTTTTGTATTTTAATGCTTCACATTTCTAAGCTAAAAATATATCTATATCTTTTCTGGTTATAATGTACATTTCAAATTTCATCTTTCTGTTTCTTTTTTTATATAATGTTTTTTCTTAAATACAGTTGACATTTTCTGAAATTCAATTGAGATTTCTTAAATTACAATTAAGGGCACAGACTATTGAGTTGTATATTGAGGTATTTTTTAAAAACTATCCTATCCTTTGTTAAAAAAGTATTGAATGTTTATTGTTATAATTTGTTGTCTGAATCTCTTTGTTTCATTATTTCATCCACTGAAGAAGTCAGAAATAAATTGACGAAATGGTCAGCACATTAAATGATAAAACTCTGTTTTTAATTTGATTTTTGTCCACATCCCTATGATTTAATTCTAAAATCAACTGGTGTGGCCACCACACGACTTTCAGATTCTCACTTATTTGAAATCATCGTGACACTCCTAATTTACGACCCCTTCCTTTATTTCAATCGGATTAAAATGTATACAGGACTAATAACTCATGACACTTGATGAGTACACCAATTAAAAAAAATCATAAGCGCCGTTTTGAGAAAAAAAATCTTTCATGTAAATATCAACTTCCAGTGTTCCAATTTCAATCAAAAACTTGCTGTACTCCTTCTAGCCTATATTGAGCTTAAGTTTCAAATTTAGTTAAAGGGGAGTACAAAGTACATACATACGTACGTAGGTACGCACTGAACAATGGATTTTTGGTCACTTTTTGGCCTCTGGGGACCACAATGTTCGGTTTTATGTCCTAAATTCGGTTTCACGCTATTAATGTCATCGATTCCTTCCACCTAGAAGTCAGAAAATGAAATTAACTTTTTTCATCTCTGAGAAACAAGCTCTCAAAGCGTCTGGACCCAGGCAGGCGATCGAAATACTTCACATTATATTCTATATCATTACATGATATCGAATATATAAGTAAAAATAAAATTTTTAATTATTGATATGATTATTGAAACAATAGCTATTAAGATTTCTGAAATAATAATTGAGATTTTGTAATATTCAATTGAGAATTCTCAAAAACAATTGGGATTTTCGGAAAAAGACCTCGAAAAGATGTAGCTATAATTTTCCTTCTGTGTGTACTCTGCGGCAATCACTGAAATCATTATGTCCAAATATGAATTGGCGAATTTTGAAAAAAGTCCCTTATTCGAATGCTTGCTCTGAAGAAACTCCACTTGCTAGCTTGAACCATTTACAAATTGGCAAATCAATAACATTTGCATTCAGAATATCGAGTCATGAAAAAGTTCATTTATTTCTCTTCAATTTTATTTATTTTTTTATATACATAGAATAATAATGAATATTAAATTGATATAATTTTATTTTCTCCTAAATTTGTTTTCTATCTCTTGTGTATGTTGACTTATCCTTGGTAACATTATATATATTGATATTGATTTAATATAATATTCTCATACTGTGTAAACAGATCTCATTCATAAAACAAATATTTTACTAAAAAAATGAACAATCTTTTTTACACATTGATTTTTTTCCCTCTTGTGTTTTCATTTAAAATATTTCATTTTTATCAAAACTTCTATCATGATACGTCCAAAAAGTCAAGATGTCTTAAAGTAGTTAAAGAATTCCGCCCCTTTCTCACTTCAATTTATTCCATCTCTTTTTTAGAATAATTTTTCTTATTCTTAATAATAATAATAATAATAATAATAGTAACAAATAGAAGTTGACTTTTATTTCAACTTTTTATTTTCCCCTTACTGGCCCCTTAGCCAATTCAATTTAAATAAAATAGGGCCACTAAACACGGTTCTTTTTAAATAATAATAATAATAATAATAAGAATTCACGATGGAGAACACGTTGGCAAACTATATGTTTGATCGTTATTTTAATAATTTCTCAAACAGTGAAAGACAAAGAGATGAGAGGAAACCTTTAGCTCACACAATCAGAATTTATCAAAGTCAAAGTTGCAAAAGTGAAATGGATTGTCGTCGTCTCTTTCTTTTTGTGAACCAATCCAACTTTGCCTTAGCTTTCAAAGAATAAGACGTTTCTAGTTCTTTGTTAAAGCGATTGTTATAACAATTGCTAGCTATTTCATTTTTTAATTTATTTTCTTTTAGCACTTCTTGGTTTGATTCACAGATTTTCACCTCAATTTTAAAATTAAGTCACATTGAATTGTCTATATCAGTGATTCCCAACTGTTGATACATTGCCTATCTTTCCGCCCATATATCAGAGTAGTGTAGCTCTTAAACTAAATAAGATACGAAATTGAATTTGATGAGTTATGTATTCATTTTACCCTAAATCGAAAATCATATTAAAATTTTTAGCAGATGAATATTTTTTATCATAGGTATGAAGTATAACTTTAAATATCCCTTCAAGTCGAATAGGGTACATTTTTTATACTTAATTCACTTTAAAATGGCAGTTTGAGAAGGCCCCAAAGTGGTTATTTTCAAGCTATTTTGGTACGTTCAGAAGTGCCTTAAATAAATATTATAAAAGAATCCCACTAATTTCCTCATTGTCTTTTTATTTAGAACAAATAAGAACGAATTTGATATCTGAAGTATTTTGGAATATATATAAAGTACTGAACCCTCAGAATGTGAGTCCAATTCGTACTGAGTGAATAAAATATTTGAAATGGATCAAGATTGAACCAGCAAGCTTTTATTACATCAGTATTTCATTATATCTTCTCGGCTACTACTGTAACTAATTAATATTAGGTAAAAAATATCGTACAATGGGGCAAAGCAATTTTTCTTGAGACACTTGTTTTATGTTTCAATAACGCTGATTTCTACATCTTTTTTTTTGCTTCAAACGAAAGCAAAAAGAGCACCCCGAGAAGATGCAACACCTATATGACTTGATATATCCTTGCATTACCGAAAAGAAGAGGATATATATGATGAGAACAAAGATTTTGTGTTGTGTAGGACTGAATATTGTAATGTAGAAGGTAAAGAAAGAAAGAGTTTTAGTCCCTAGAAGTCATGTGAATAAACCTATTGTCAAATGAATGAAACATATTTAAGTATTTGTACAATTTGACCCCGAAGAAGAGTTAGGAGTTTTCGAATTGATGGTCTAAGAAGTATTTATTGACTATTTTAATTTATGCAAAAAGTCTATCCAATAGAATATTTTATTTTGATTATTTAATTCCATTAAGATAAATTGCTAATTTACATTTCTGATCGAATCATTTACAGCGATTGGAAATCCAATCCAATTCGCCTCGCCGGATTTTGGTTTAATATCTCTTAAGAGGGTTCGAAAGAGTTCGATTAGATGGTTTGCGTGAGTTACAGCTGTTATTTTTGTAGTAAAAGAGAAACTTAATAGTTCCTTTCACGGGACTCATAAGAGCATATTTATTAGACATTATTTGCATTTTCCAATTTCTCCCTTCCCTTTTAGAATTAAAGTTTATTACCTGGTACGGTCAAAAGTCTGAGCGGGTTATGAATTTTCTCAAAAATTGGGGATATATTTTTACATATTCTTGTTTAGAATTTCCTGAAACTTACGGATAAAATTAATTTCCAAACATGATTTCTTTAGGTCTGTCTGTTTATTTGAATTCTGATTCCAACGCTAACTTGAAAATGAAAGATCATATTATAAAGATCGTTTTGTGCCGAAATTGTTGGTATCTCGAAAATAAATTACTCCTTAAATTTAGAGCTTTTTAGCTTCAGAATTTCTCTTGAAAAATGCTGGAAAAAAATTGAAGAGCTACTGAATGGCTGTACTGACCATCTCCATTTCTAGTATAGTGCTTACAACGCACAACATTTAGTGCTATGGTCTAAAGCAGAGCTTCTTAAACTTTTTACATTCATGACCCCGATTTATCATCGAGATTTTTTCGCGACCCCATGTTGTAAATATGTATAAAATAAAGATATTAAAATAAATATTCTCCCTTGGATAATTTATTTTTTCGTAAACAATATACATATATTATGAAAAAAGCAGTTTTAGGATTTGTTTCAAGTATACAAAGGACGTTATACAAAAGCACAGTATATATATTTGTGGCATAATTTGATTCTGAAATAACTTAATTCTGAAATTGAAATGCGAAAGCGCTATTATTATGTGCTTAGTTATATCTTTCAATATGTAAATATAATTTACATTTAACCAGTATTACGATTTTATAATTGCGCTGTACATAAAATCTAATATATCAAGTTAAAGATAAATAAGAGATTATTATACTAATGTTCCTATTTAAATTTATGTATCTGAATTAAATTTTCGCGACCCCAACATTTCGCTTTGCGACCCCATTTGGGGTTGCGATCCATAGTTTAAGAAACACTGGTCTAAAGTATTCTTGCTTTAAATTTATGACTAAGATAATATAAAGGAATTATTGGATAAAAATACTTGGTAGGTTTCACATTAAGATATAAAAAAATAAAACGAATTTATTTTTAGAGAATCTTTCAACTTCTACCTTCGCCAATCATCTACATTTGAATAAACACACCTCTTCTATTAGCCACCTAGTTCCGTTACATTTCGAAAGAAAGGGCTTACGTTTAGATTTTTTAGAGTCAACTGAAATAAAATTAGCTCTCTCAAATAAAACGAATATACTAAATAATCAATTAGAAGTTAAAAAAAGTACAATCATTGATTACATTCTTTAAATATTTGCAAATTTGTTTTGTGTGTAAATTCTCATTTCTCAGAAGACCATTCAAAATTAAACAAAATAGACTTCTCCCTCCACGAATTTTAAATATTTACTCTTTTGTTATCTTAAAAATTAATCTTACCATTGAGTTGTATTCAAATTCGAAATCCTCTTTTCTCAAAAGGCCATTAAAAATTAATCCAAAATAGACTTCCTACCTTTTCTCCCTCCAGTAATTTTAAATATTTACCCCTTTGTTATCTTAAAAATAAATTTTACCATTGAATTGTATTCAAATTTGAAATCCTCCTTTCTCAAAAGGCCATTCAAAATTAATCCAAAGTAGACTTCCTATCTTTTCTCCCTCCACTAATTTTAAATATTTACTCTTTTGTTATCTTAAAAAAATAAATTTTACTATTTACTTGTATTCAATTTCGACTTATTCAGATCAGTTACTTCCTGTATCTCCTGAAGATGGGTTAGTCACCCGAAATATATATATCGAGATTAAAGATTCTCTAAAAATAAATTCGTTTTATTTTTTTATATCTTAATGTGAAACCTACCAAGTATTTCCATCCAATAATTTTAAAAAATGTTTCACCAAGCACCAACACCAAATTCCTTAAAAACTATTAATATAAAGGAGGCTGAATATAGAGCCCCCCTAGTTCCGTGTGAAATGTAATGAGACATACCTCAGATTTCATTTTCTCCAGTAAGCCTTTACACTTCTGTTATTAATGAAAGTGAAAAAGCCCAAACCAATTTTCAGAATGACTACTATTCATACATACGAACAGAAGAAGCTAATGAGCTGAAATTTGGCTTACGTGTTTCTATTTATGATACCTAAATGCTTAAAATAAACGTTCGTATTGTCGAAAGAAACAAGCTGTAATTTCAAAATAAATCATGAGAGAATATCATTTTTTAAAATCGAGTTATCATGAATAATTTTTATTACATGTCAGGAAGGTTGTGTTCACCTCCTCGGGAATCGAACCCAATTTCCAAAAATAGCAATCCGGATCAATTGGCTATCCTGCAAAGTGGACCCATATACAAATGTGAGATGGCTCCCCCTTACAAGGTAGCAAAATACTATGTCGTTATTCCTTTAGAAATAAACGAGGGGTGAACCGCGACCTAATATTGTGAACACCTACTTCCGCTTCCAATTTCATTTCCAAGTAGAAGACAATAGATGAAATGGGATTATCTAATGAATTCCAAAATAATTCCACATAATTCCAAAGACGTGTCTACCTAATTCCAATAACGGTTCACCCCTCGGAAATAAACTTAGTGGACACGCCACGGCGGTCCTAAGTTAATGGTGGACTTACTCTGGGTGAAGCGAAGTCTAACTCTAATTGCTATCTCTCTGACATCGGTCACATGATCCCAACAATATTTAATTAATAATTTATTCTTTTCTAATTATTTAATAAATCAGTTGTTAGTTGTTCATTAACAAGCAAACAAGCCAGATCGAAACTCCCAAGCTGAACCTTTCCACACCTTTTTACTCGAGTTAATCGATTCCCTGCCTGCCCAGAAATCTTTCTACAACATATCAAGTGATTTTACAAATATTGGCATTCATTTTCCAAGAAGATTTCTTCAATCTCGCAGCGTTTCGACCGCCTAGGATCTCAAATCATTTTTCAAAGGTTCACCGATTTATATTTTTCATAACACACTAACACACAATTGTACTGTTTCGATCTTCAGTTCCTACCTGGCTACTTCTATTAAAAGAAGTACAGACTATTTTCAACAGGAGTTGAATCTCTTTAACACTAACTAACAAATATTATTTATAAAAAATATGAACATTGAATCAAACAAATACATTCTCTTTAAATTAAATTGAACTTGCATTTTCGTTCATATTAACTTATCATTCTATACAGCTTGTATATTCATTTCAATACTAGTTGATTTACTTTTAAATAAGAACTCTTGTGTTTTAAACGAAGTACCAAATCTATTATCAAGAATATCTAATATTTATTTTAACATTTTAATAACATTTTAACAAACTAATAATTAGTGATTGTTAATTAATAAACTCACTTACAAGCCCACGCAAACTAATTAAAATAATTGATATTTTAATTGAATTCCTATTACTCATATTATTAATTATAATTGACTAATTGTTAACAAAGTATTATTTGTAATATTATTTTTTATTCAAAACAAATCAAAAGATTAAATTTATTTCTTAAGCAATTAATAAAATATTATTTTGTACATATTTGTTGACTGAATAATATCTGATTATTTTTCAATAAAATAATAAACCTTGTCATATTAGAACCTGAATATTTGGCTTTATCTCTGGTCCAACTTATTTATTTGTTAACATTTCAGCACCTCTTTTTTGTGAATAAGACCTCCTGCTTCAGATCACACAAACTTAACTTTATTAATAACAAACTAACTTTTCAAACGTACATACAGTAAAAGTTTATATCTGGTTGACCAACTGGTGGACGGAGTCACAAAACTGACAAATTGATTTTTGTATCATTGTCGCATTTTTAAAGTTTTCCAGCGCATTCACAGTTGGCCTAACTACTTAGTCTTTGAGTCAACATTCAATTTGAATAGTTCGCTGACAAAAACATTTTTAAATTATTAGGGAGGGTGCCTCTCAAGTTTTTGCTTTTTTCTCTAATTTACTAGTTGGTTAAAAATCAGTAGAGATTGTGGTGTTGGTGCAAGGTGAAACATCTTTAATAAAGATAAGAGTAAATAGATATTTTATTTAATATGGATTTACTATTATATTATTATTACTATTATCCTTAACTCATAGTAAATCCATATTAAATAAAATATCTATTTACTCTTATCTTTAGTTGGTTAAATATGTAGATAGATAACATATTATGAATATCGTATATGAAATAAAACTTTCTTCTTCGTGTCTTAAGTATTTTAAAATAAACCATACAGTTATATTTGGCAGGAAATATTTTTTCAAAATTTTTTATTTTACAGACATTGCAACGGAAAACCGTTAATTAAAGTCTATTCAATGTTTGATGTAATAAGCAAGAGATTCTCAGAAAGGGCTTAATTCTCGAACTAATTAAATATATATGTATAAAAAATAAAGATGCAATACCTATTATGTTGAAGACAAACACTAATTAATTAATTATCAAAGTTTGGCCTGAGTTCTATATCTAAGCTCGTTGAAGCTATGAAACCTAATGACTCTGAAGAGTTAACAAATCATCAAGGGGTTTCCCATATTTGGTTTAAATTTTCTTGGAAAATGTATCTAGCAACTTTGTTGGTGAATCCAATGAAGGGTAGATCAGGGCACTTGAGGTTCAGAGTATTTCTGGAGATATACTAGAGAATCAAGTGGGATATGAAAATATATTAACATGGTACTTAATTTGTTCGGCTTGGGGTATAGTGAATTTTAAAATTTAAATAAAAATGATATGTTAAATAATTAGCTAATTTTTCTGTTTTTTAATATAATAATTACATATATGTACACAAAGTGGTCGTTGATGGCCTTGGTAGCTAAAAAACGACCTAAAATAAAATAAATAAAAAAAAAAAAAAAAAAAAAAAATTACATATAGTAGTTTAAAATCCAAATATTTTTCATTTTAGCATCTCCTTTTAAACGCGAAGATATGTTAATTTTTTTTTAAAGACGATCTTATATTCAAACTCAATAAAAAAATAGAAAAATGAAATTTTTTTTCCTGACATGATTGAAAATTGTGGGCTCTTATTTTAATTCAATTTCAAAAATATACATTACAGTAAACTTTATTGCAACACTCATTTTTAATATTAACGTCGACCCTAAATGAAATATTAATTTTTCTTTTTTTTTTTTTTAGGTTTTTTTCTCGGCTTACTTTTATTATTACCAATATTGAATTGATCAATACTTTAAGTATTCACTTACAGTCAAGAATGATTCATCCCTTGTACAATTGTGGAAAAAGATATTAAAATGGAATCTTTTTTTTTATCATTTCAAATGTAGATACATTTCTCGAATATGTTAATTTTTTACCGCCATTTGAATAATGACTTGATCTCGTTCGTTCCTAGTTTCTTGATACAGTCGACTCTCGATAATTCGAAATCTAAGGGACGAAATTCGAATTATCTAGACTTCGAAGGAAAGAAAAAAAATTCGAATTATTAAGAGTTTTTATTATATTTTTGAATATATGTATGAGCTTACATAAATTTTATATATAACCTCAAGTAAAAAAGTAAAAATAATGAAATCGACAAAAAAGAACAACAAATTACATACATTATGCGGGAAATGAGGAGTAAACATTGCTAGGAAAAATTCGAATTATAAAGAGGGGAAGTGGGCTCTAGTTCGAATTATAGAGCGTTCTCTCCCCCTCTTGTTACGAAAAGGATTTCGAGTTATCGAGCATATCAAAATACATAGCATTTTTTCGATTTACCGAAGTTAACAGCTGAAGAGTTCGAATTATCGAAAAATTCGAATTATCGAGAGTCGACTGTAACTTGCTGTTTATAATTAAAAATTAACCATTTCATTAGACAACCTCTCGTGATTTTCATAAAAAGATAATCGTTCATAACATAATCCAAAGAATAACTCTTTGAATTTTTACCTATGTTTAACAAAAACCCTATATATATACACACTCCTTTAAAATAAGTTCTCTGTGAAGGAAAATTGAAAATAAGACATAAAAGCAAGATAGGGCCCATGAGCCCTTCTCTCAAGGCTGGAATTTCTCTCTAAAGCCCTGCAAGAACTTTAACTAAAACTAGCCTTATGAATGGATGATATTTGATCGAAAAAATGAATCCTATCTATGTCTAAATAAAATAAAAATAATACAATTATTATATATAGGTATATATATTTTAGATTTTAATTAATTCTTCCTTTCTTTCGGACTGAGTTTTTGCCTCCGCAGGAAAATAAACTTTTCTCCGTAATTGAAAAATAAGAATAAAAGAAAGAAATGCTTTTAGATTTTATGGAAAAGTTGCTCGTAATTCTTGATTGGCTCTACCTTGGCGATTCATTTTATTGATTGCACTTCAAGAGCGCAACTAATTTAGGGACAATTATTGTATCACGGGAGAAATGAAGGCCCAAGAGACTTGAAAGGCTCGATTGCGTGTGCAATAAATAGAGTGGGTAGGTAAGGTGAGAAATAAGAAAAGACCTTTTCAAACAGCCCTTCCAACAGAATCGATGAAAAATTAATCAAAAGCCATATCGAACCTCATTTGCGCTATTGGACAAAAAAAATCACTGTGTCATTTTATAATTAAAATTAACTTTTTAAAAACGGTTCAAATTATTTATAATAGAAAATTATACGAAAGTGGAAGAAAAACTGAAAAGAAGTTAGTAGGACCGGTACATCATCTGTAAATTTTTATGATTTGACAATATTGCTTTATCACTGAACGGTTTTTAGGTAGGAAACTAAAAAACAACTGCAGCTTATAAGCTTTTAAGCTGACTTTCAGTCCAGTACTATAATTATTAAAATAAAGATTCAATTTTTCAATTTTCTATGAGTTCTAAAGTTAGAATGTATAATCAATTCTTGGTTTTGAAAAAATAAACCAGAGTAAACTCTACGAGAGTCCGTTCTTAACGGGATGATCTTCTGACCTCAACAAATTTTAAATTTGCGTACGAAATTAATAGTCTAGTAACCCGACGAGCGAAGTATGTCTATCGTACTGAAAGATTTTAGCGAAATTCTAAAGATAAAATGAGATAATTATGTAGTGCAAGATAATCAATTATTTGATAAATGTATTGTATGATTTTTCTTTTAAATCTTTTTAAAATCAATTTAAAAATTTTAAATAATCATTAATAATATTATTAAAATAATCTTATTAAAAATATGTAATTAAATTAAAATAAGCCTCATAAATTAAATAAATAAGTTTAAAATAGCAAAAAACAAGATGATAATACATAATAAGTTAATAAGGTAGCTAAGTTTGAACTCCTATCATAAACTATCTAATATTTTCCGATCTCTCAACATTTTAATTCATTTGGAATTTTTAGCTATTTTGAACAATAATTTTTTGATGATATCGTCGGCTTAGAGTATAAAACTGCTAACTCCATTTTTGATCAAATATGACATATTAATACCGTTCGAAAGATAAAGTGCTGCAGCATCGACCAAGTAAAACTGCTACTTAAAGTTACTATTGTAAGTTGTAGAAAAAAAATCTGAAAATATTTTTTTCCATAACAACAATATTAAATTTTGTTTGTTTTTTCTCTCCCCTGTAAAATTTTCTTTTTGTGAGTTATCAGGTTTACTCTCTAAGGCGACGAAATGCTATTTTTTAATCATATATGCTATTTTTTTCAAAGCGAAACTGAACTGATTTCATTCAAATTCAGCATAATTATCCCGAATGAGATAAAATTAATATAAAATATTTTAATTAATATAAATTTTTATTTTATCTAACTTAGTTCACTTTTGTAATTAATTTTAATTATTATATTAGAAGAAATCTTCTCTTCGGAAAGAGACTTTTATTTATTTATTACAACTTTTCGCATTATAAATCAGATGTTTCATTTTGGCCATCATTTATAGGTAGAAATTTTAATTGAGAAAATTTTTTCACTCTCCTTGGGCTGCCTTCCATCACTTCTCAATTATTATTTCTATTAATTCTAATTAAATTTAAATTATATTTATGACGATATCAGCCTATATTGATCGAACTATACCTAATTCAGCAAAAATTTAAAATAAAAATAGCACATGTATATTTTTTTTTAATTTTTTTTATTTATTTATTGTCACCGGGAACAAAGCCCATTTAGACAGCACATAACTAAAGTGATAGTAGGGTTAGTGAGGGAGCCGAGTTTTTAGCCGGTAGAAATTTCTATTTGCCAGCCAGGATCGAACCCCGGCCTTCCACTCCAACATCGTCATAATCGATCGATGCCGAAGCGAGGCCAGTGCGTTAACCGCCTCGGCTAACCCGACTCCCCACATATATTAAATATGAGAAAATTTAATTCAATTAAACGGAAAATGGGTTTGCTTCCTGACTACACCGAGAAAATCTTTAAATATCTTATGAATCGCAGCACAGTGACAATTTGAATTTGATGATTCGATCACTAGTGAACAAAAATAAATCGCCACTTAGGTTGATCAATCAAATGTACAAAAAAAACAATCATTATCATTAAATAAATTATTGTTTTTTCTACTTTTGGTGTTGTTAATAATTTATCTTACGTTCGTTAATATCTTTAATTGTGTATTTATTATTTATATTTATTAACATGACAGATATATTGAATAATACACATTTGAAATATTATTAATGAATTAATCTCATTTAAGAGCAGGAAGTCAGTTTATCTTTGTTTCTGAAAATAACTCCAATTTTTTGATTTGAAGTCTGAGTATCTTGAATTATTTATTGTCAATGGAATGGAACTTTATTCATTATTTTGTTTCCCTATGAAGACAGAAATGAATTTGTTTTTATTTTTATTGACCTCTGATTTTTTTCTTAATATTTACTTGATGCAACAATTTGATATTGATTTTAAAAGAAACCCGGAAATGGTGACTGAAAATCTTGTAAATTTATTATTGAAGGTCTTTTCGATATGAAATTTCTTAGTTTTATCTCGAAATGATAAGGAATTCGAATTTATATATCTCTGCAAGTTGTCCGTCAGTTTCTTTTAATTCTTATCTTAATCTGACAGGCCATGTATCAAAACTCCACCGGATAGTTTCAAATGATTTTGCTTTAAATAGGATTTAATTTATCCCCTCGAACATCTTAGGAAAAATAACAAGGAAAAAAAAGATTTGGTTTTTTATCAGATTGAAAGGCGGTGGAATCGTCACTGAACTGATATGTCTTCGAGGTCGTCGTGCGATGGGAAAACAGGAAGTTAGCAAGAAACCAAGGACGAACGAGATCAACTCGCCATTCAAATGGGGGTAAAAAAAACCCAACGAATTCGAGAAATGGAATATTCTCGACGTATGATTCGATAAAAACAAGATTCGACTTAATACGTCTTTCCACAATTGTACATGAAATACATTATTCTAGACGGTAAGTAAATTCTAGAATACCATGTTGGGATGTAGCGCTATTGGTGGCTGGAAATTGCAGATACGCCAACTGGTGGTGAAAGCTTGAACTCTCTCAATTGGGTCTTTTGACAGCTGATTGTCCAGTGTTTAAATGACATACATATAAACTTAGACCATGAAATATATAGACACGCCCTGGTGTCGATTTGGTGAGGCCAACATCAACTATAGAATGTGACGTCATCTGTAGGCAGGAACACCCAGTAATAGCATGGCCACTATAGGAATTATTATACATTGAGATAAATTTATTGTAGTTTAGATTCCAATAATCGCAAATTAATATTATATTAATATTACCAAAATGTTTATGCGAGAACGTGACGTCATCTCTAGGCGATGTTGGCCTCACTTCACTCTGTGTCAAGAGTAGCAGAGGGCGTGTCTATATATTTCATGGTCTAAGCATATAAACAAAAACCAAACTTATTTATTAAACAATATTCTTTGATTATGCATATGCCATTTCTGACAGCGACCCAATTACATTAGTTTCAATTTCTACCACATTGCGGCAACACCGTACTTACCATTTTCCAATAATGTTACGCTTGCTGGATGCTGCTGTATTGCAGAGAAGATGTCTCTCATTTTTAACCCCTTTGTATTGCACTTTTTGTAAAAAATCTAGCATTAAAGTAAAAAAAAAAAAATCCCTGAATTTTCATTAATCGAAAATCCTCAATAAGTACAAACTGAAGTTGAAATCGAAGTGATCGAAAAATAGAATTCATTGTTCTAATAGAAAGTTTGATAAATTATTTGAAAAGTTGTCGTAGCAAGTCATCCATCATCGGATTAGAACATCAAATGGCAATTATCTTGAAAAAGAACGTCTAAGTGAAATCAATACTAATAGTAGAAAGTCGACGTCGGATTTTATTTGTTTCATAGAAATTAACTGAACATCAATGATTGTTTTATATATATATATATAAATAAAAAAGAAATAAAAATTAAATTACTTTTTTAGAAAGTTTTTTTTTAAAGGCATTCGTATATTTGTCAAGTGTTGTTTTGATATTTATTCCTAAAAAAGGTGGTAAAAAGAGAAGATTTTAAAATATATAAGAATAAGGGAGAATTTGCAAAATCAAGGCTGCCAAAATATCTTCTAGTTTGTTCTTGTACCTGCTAGAACTTTTCGAATATAATCTTGCCTTTAGGCTTGCTCTTGTTCTTGGGCTTGAAATTCCTGCCTTTGGGATTTTCTAAATTTTTTCAAATAATATTTTAAAACTCTTTTTTTTTTCTTTTTTTTTTCTTTAAATTAAGGTCCGATTGTATTGTAGAAGTTTCGCTGGTTTACCCATCGATGACACTTTCTGGTGATGCATTTAGGAAATTTCAGATTTAACTCGACTGTGTCCTACTCTTTAATCCATTTTTTTTTTTAATTAACCCTCGAAAATAATTCAAATGACTCACTGCAAATTCTTTCTATATGCGAACGACGCTAAGACAGAATTGAAAAAATATAAGTAATTTATAATAAATAAAGTAAATGATGTAATATACTAGTAATATTAAAAAAATCTTAAAATGTAGAGTAGGTATAATACATTTTATTATATATGGTAGGTATACTAATTTGAACCAAAATCTTGTTAGAATATATCTAGCCTGTAACTAGATAAAATTTTAAATTAATTTCTTTAAAGATTTTCAAATTCTATTCAAAGAATCAGTTCACTGTTATCTTAAATGTTAGTAGATATTAATATTTGTTTTAATTTTATGTTACGACCCTTGAGTAGTCGAATCTGAGTGTCCAGCCTGCTTTCCGGGCAGTTTGAGTTGACCTAGGGGGGGGGGGGGGGGTCGAAACTTTCTAACATAAAAATATAAATATCTACCAATATCTAATATAATAGGGACGTTTATGTATTCGTGAAAGTAAAATAAACATTCATATATATAGAATTTAATACTCAAAAACTATTTTGCTTTTCGGCTCTTTTTGTAATATGGATTCTAAAAAATTCATAACTTCAGTGAAATTCGCACTTTAACTATAATAGCTACCTTATATATCAATTTAGTGTTGGAAAATTAAAAGTCCAGTTTATAATAAAATAGAGCAGTGGCTAAGGCGCTTGAATTCAGATCGAGTTTACTTCGAATCTTAAAACAATTTTCATCTTTGTCAAAAATGCAAAGCGCATCATTAATTCAGGGTAAGGAAACGGAAAACCACCCCTGTGAAGAATTTCCCAAGAAAAATTACAATGGAGACGATACTCTCCATAAAAATCGCCGACGCTCGTGAGGCTTGAAAAAGATTATGTTCACAATTTGTAACATTGTTTGGTAGTAAAGTGTTACTTTCATGCTTCATCCTAGTCTCACTTTATGACTATGATAATACGAAAGATGCTGAGGTATGGGCTTCTCTTCATTTTATACAATGCAGGCAAAAAAGTAATCATCTCTTAATTAGGCTTTAAGGAATTTGGTTTTGGTACTTGGTGAAACATTTTTTAAAATTATTGGATAAAAAATATGTACTTGGTAGGTTTCACATTAAGATATAAAAATAAAACGAATTTATTTTTGGAGAGTCTTTAATCTCGATATAGTTACTTTCTGTTGCTCCTGAAGATGGGTTAGTCACCCGAAATATATATATCGAGATTAAAGACTCTCCAAAAATAAATTCGTTTCATTTTTATATCTTAATGTGAAACCTACCAAGTATTTTTTTATCCAATAATCTTAATTAGGCTTTCACTACCTCCTAGTTTGATGGTATGATGTCGGCGTCGTGGCCAATTTCGGTTATTTGGAAAAAATAAAAAAAAAAAAGTGTCAAATTTAATCGAATTCGAAAAGTGCAGTCTCGTAAAATGACAATTGGGCAACACCAAAAATTGTACTGAATTGAAAATAACAAAGAATTTTGAAGAAAGTTAATGCTAGTGATAATAATTATTAATAAGTTTTTAGTAATAAGTTAATTTCATATAAGAATAATTAAAAATAATTACCTACTACATGATTGTTGTTTATTGTTAACCATTTAATTACTTAGCCTTTTTAAGTCAGAAATATGGTACTTAACTGAATATATTTCTAAATCTCTAAGATTGCATAGAAAACGCTCACTTTATGTTTCGAGCAAACTCTCAAATTTGTTCCGATTTGAAAAAAATACAGAGAAGTGTACTTTAAGTATTATGAATTAACTGATTTTCTAATTTAAAGCTTAAATTAAAGTTTAAACAAAATCCCTAATTTGATTTGTCTATATAATATTGCCTGTCTCAAAATAGCTAATGAAAATTTCAAATTTAAAACAACAAGAAGAAGATTTGTAGGTAATTGATCCTAATTAGGTTAAAGAGTAGATTATTTAATAATTAACTGAAATGATATTAACAGCTTTCAATCAGATATTTTGTAAAACATAGTAATTGGAATGAAGTGTCGGTTCGATGATAAGAACATGAACTGGAGAGCCGGGGGGGGGGGGGGGGGTGCAAACGGCAATTAATTTGTTCTAAGGTTGAATTCTATTGGAAATGCAATCAAGGTAATCCAATTGAGCGGTTTTTGACAACAGCCTGATGAAAAAGGCCAAACACGATGACAAGACTTCAAATTAAGAAGCATCTCCATTCCCTACCGGTGGGAGGACCGGTGGCCTCATTGATTCACACAAAGATACACACCGTTTCAACTCCCCCCCCACCCCCCCCCAACCCAAGAACCTCTTCTCCTAATGGGCTTGTTCTCTTCATTAGAAATAGATTATATTAGGTTTTCTTTGTCGGATTGATCTCTTGTTGATTAAATAATGATAAAGAAATTAACTATTTATTCAATGAATTCGATATTGATTTTGTAATTAATAAAAATGATTTTAAAAATTAATCATAATGGCTTTCAGTTACAAGTAATGCGAGATTTATCACTCGACGCAATGTAAATAGCAACATGATACTTTTGGTTTTTACTCAAAAATAGAACCAATATTGTAGTTCAAAAATTTACAACTATAAAGTATTTCCTTATGAAAATAATATAATAAAAATTATTTTTTGAACACCTGTAAAAAACAAAAAAGATTTTCCGCTTCTCTATGGGAAAGACATTCTACTAGGAAGAAAGCATACAGGTCCTGTAGCGGAAAATCTTTTTTTAAATATTTTAAAATCGCAGGGAAGTGGACAAAAAATTAAACAACAGAGTTAGTTATTCAATTTACCAGACGTTTCGTCACTTTATTGAGACTTCATTCAATATAACTCTTTGTCCTCAACTATAAGACAGCCAGCAACGAACATTTTCCATTAAAACACAATTAAAGCATTAAAAAAAAACAATATTAGATTGTCTTGTCTTCCCATAAAATTTAAAAATAATTTTTTAAAGTTGTAAATAAAATTTTGATATTTTTCAGTAAAATTCAAAAGATTCATGTTGCCATTTACCCTGCGTCGAGCAATAAATCTCTCATTATTTCTAAAAAAAAACCTTTCTTACTAGTAGGATGTCATTCCCATAGAGAAGCAAAAAATCTTCATTTTTTTTTCTGCATTTTTGAACCAAAAGTTCTTAAACTAGAAAATCCAAAATCTTATCAGTTATTAGTTTTATAAATATAAACATTTTGACACCAGAATAAAATTTCTACGATTTTCCGTTTTTGAGTGACAAGGGTATTGAAATTAGTTTTATTTAAAAAAATACAATAAGGCACCCTCTCCTTCAGAAAATTCTGATTACGTCCATTCTGTTTTGGTCCATCTCCCGTGTGTACATTATATTTCATTTAGTTAATAAAAATAAGCTGACGTGTTCTGATGTGGCCATCCAATTGACTTTACCATACAACCTGGCCCTTCACTTATATTTAATATTTCATAAAATTATTTATAATCATGTAGGGGAGGGGGTTAGTTTTTGCATTTTTAGACTCCTGGGGGGGCCTACTGATTATGTATACAAAATTTGGTTGAGTTTGGTACAAGAGCCTAGATTTAATTTATAGCCCCCCTCCCCCCCCCCCCTTAATTTTGGGTAAATATGCACCAAAATCTAATCGCCTCTTAATCTCAATGGACCAAAACTACGTGTCAAATTTGGTTTCGATATTCACACTAGTTTTTGAGCTAGCTCGTCCACAAAAATTTGGTAACGCACAGACTAACAGACATTTTGACAAAACAATTATTATCTCAAAAAAAAATAATTTTTTCGATGTTAACTTATAAGAGCTTTTTTGTAGACCAAAATGCTATGGTTTCGTTTAATTTTTTTAATCAAAATAGGTTCAGCCGTTTTTGAGATATTTCGAAATAAATAAGGAAAAAAACACTTTTTTCATGCACGATTACAATAGTTGACCATACCCTGTGTGGTAAAGTAAAAAAATTATAAATATTCCATTTAAAATATAAAATTTTAGCATTGACTTGCAAAAACTCTAAAGCGTTTGAGTGGAACCCTACAGTTCCGCGGAACACAGGTTGAAGATCACTGCTCTAAATTAATGGAATCTAAATTTTTAATTTAAATTATTTTCATGATATTTGGCTGATCACGAATTTAGTTCATTTGCCATTATGGCCAAATGCGTAAAAGCCAAACCGTATGGAAATAAATAGATTTTCGAAATGTGTCCTTTATATATTTTTTGAAAATATATTAAAAATATAAAATTTTTGTTTTAAATTTATATAAAATTTATACTAGAGCGACATAAAAATAGTTTATATTTTAAGAACATATAGAAAACATGAAATTTATATAAATTTAACACAAAATTTTTATATTTTTAATATATTTTCAAAAATATATAAAAAAGACATTTCAAATATCTATTTATTTCCATACGGGAAGTTTCAGGAAAATAATTTTAATTACAAATTTTTATTGAACCAATTATTTTACATGAATTAATGTATACATATTTGAGCTTCGACTCCGGAGATTGCTTCTCCACCATCGACTGTCCTTGATCATCTTGCAGTGGTTATAATGAAGTTTGGATGTTGGTGGGTGTATCTCAGGATATTCTCTCTTAGTGCTTTCTTTCTGAAATTGATTGAATTTTACTGTGAATGTACGTTACTGATTTTAGTGTGAAAATTAATAAAAAAATTGATTAAGAATAATAAAAAAACAAAATAAAATAATATTAAAAGGAGGGATGCGAAGTTTTCAATGATAATAAAGATTTTTATTAGAGTTGTTTAATATTTAATAATGTGAATTAATTTTTATCATTTCTTGAATTTAACAGAACTAGAATGGGTTATTATAGAAATTGGATTATTAATGTAAGATTTGTTACACTCCTTTGGTGTGCTGAGCCGTTAGAATCGCTTCTTGATCTTCTCACTGTAGTAATTTCCTCTTTTGATAATAATTCCCTCTTCTTGGAATGGTCCTATCTTCCTGCCGTCTTCTTTGAGACCGAATTATAGCTTCGGCACTGATTATTTGATATGCAGGTGCGCTTTGAATGAAGGAATTCTAGGTGTCCCGTAGAAATAGCCGGTGTTTAATGGACTCCAATTCAGATATATTTATATATCGTGTGGAATATAGGAAATATCGTGAGAGAAGTATGTGCCAAGTAGAAGGATGGATAGATTGAGAAATTTTGAGTGGATAAGTTTGGAAGATGAAAGCTCCGTCTGGAATGATCTCTCTAGAATGATGTGTGGAGAGTGAAGTCTGTAGACAGAATCTCTTGCTTCGAATGTTAACTATAGAAAAGTTTGCATAGGATGTTTTGCGTTCCTTGCTATAGTATGAGTGATCTCTCGTCGTCTTGTTCAGACTCTCCCTTCCTATTTCTTCTTCTATTCCCTTTAGTGATTCTATTTCTCCAATTCCCCTGTTCTTCTTCGTTCCGGGTTAGTTTCAAGTAATGATTTTTTTTAAACAAAATTTTATATTATTATTTATTTTTCCACTGAAACAGAGATATTATTAAACAATTCTTAAAGGTTCACCCAAAGTAATGCATTAATTCTCATTTCTATGTAAATTCAAATTTTAATTTATTTTTACTATTAAAATTTGCTAAAAAATAATTTATATTTAGACTAATCTATTTGAAAAGAAATTATTATCAAGTTATTTTTTTAATAAATTATATTTAAATAAAAATTTTATATAAAAACTAGAATGAATAAAATATTATTTCTACCCTTAATCTCCAATTCGTCTCTCTTTGCAATTTCATTATACAATATACCGATGGGTATATTGTAATCTTTTTAGTCCTTGTTTTTAATAAGAGGAAAAAACTAATTAAATAAAAAAACCTCTTGGTTTGACTTTATATAAGATAAAATAGTATCGAACTTTTATTTTTGCAAATTCTAAAGAAGGTATACATTTCTCTTTAATGTTTCTATTTATAATTGAAATTTCTATTACGAGTATAGCCGGGCGCTGTCTCTTTTCAAAAACTTTTATTATAATTATAACTAGGGTGCTGATGATGCTGTCTTTTAAGGCGAAACAACGTTGTACATTGTCCACTGTGTTACTCCATACATAATAAAACAGTATAATTACTTTATTATTATTATTAAGAACCAAAACTGTTCCACAACATCTCGAAAAACATTTAAAACAAAATATTTTAATATGAACAAATAATAAGGGAACAACTATCCAGCACCCTGTATGAAGATATTCTCTACCTATACTTGGTATTGATGTTATTATTTTAGTTATAATTTTATTACCAATTAATTAAACATAAATTTTTAAATAAATATAGAATAAATTACAAGTCGTGGAGTGTAAATTATTTCCAATTAATACAACAAGAGAGAGAGAACATTCGAGATAGGATACCCAGGTTGGCCCTTCCTCCTTGATGTCTAGTTTACTAGAGTCTAGTGCGCAGGGGTTACCATGATCATGAAGGTGGTTCCCTCATGGCGAGACCTGTCCGTTGTACTTGACCCGTGCGTTTGTCCCTTATGGTCAATTCGGGAGCATAATTTTTGGGCGGCGGGTCTGCGTTTGCACGATAACGCTAACCCGCACTTTTAATTAATAAAACATTTTCTGTATAATTGACTCTGTTTGCCGCCAAGTTACTTACCGAGTTACTTTGCGTAAATAACCTTCCAATTCAAAATGAAACTTCATAAGATTCCCTACAAATTTCATTATTTAGATTTTTTCTCCGGCCAACCGTTCGGACTCAAGCCCTAGTTAAAAACTCGTACTTTTTTTGATATTTTCTCTTTTTGACTATGAAGGAGCACTTTTTTGACAAAGACCATTTTATACATTTTTAAACTAGATTAAATTTGCTACAATTCAAACAAAATTTCATCTTAATTGGATAAATGGTAATCCGTGCCGCAATGAGGTTTAGCTCAATTTTTGAATCAAAATAGTTTCACTTGTTTTTGAGATATTTCGAAAAAAAGAAAGAAAAAAAACACTTTTTTCATGCACGATCACAATACTTGACCATACCCTGTATGGTAAAGTAAAAATCAATAGAAATGGTTATTTAAAATTTCCCTTAAAAAATTATTTATCGAAATTCAAAGAAATTGATAAAGAGCTGGCTGGTTTCTTTCCTTTTATTCAAGACTCAGTTTATTCTAGACAGACAGAGGGAGATGAGCTTCTTGCCAGCCAGTCAGCCAAAGGTAAAATAAACGTCATAAGGTTACTTTCTAGTTTCCTAAAATATACTTTCTCTTGTCCTAACTGCTTATTTAATTGATTGATTATATATTATAATTAACATTATATTATACAGGGTGGTCCAAACTTCAATTACTATAAAAATATGAATTACCCCTAAATTTGGGGCAACCCCTAAGTTGGCTTTACTGATCATATGTACACTTTGCTATTGAAGTTTGCAAAATGACTGCATGACTCAGTAGCGTAAACAGTCAAAATGTAGCTATATTGGCATCGTGCAAACTGAAACTGTGTAAATCAGGGGATAGGGGGTCATATTTAAAAACCAGGAAAATGCAAAACTGTGTAAATCGAGAGATGGGTGCATTAAAAATATTTTCTTTTGTAGACAGACAGGTAGAATTCATTAGAGAATTGATGGAAAGCCAGCTCAAGGACAATGAAAAATAAAATTCAGAAAAATTATTTATTGGAATTGAGATTTTTAAGAGAATGACAATAACGTTCCAATAAATTATTTTTTCGAAATTTTATCTTTCATCGTCCTTGGGCTGCCTTTTCATAAAATTTTCATAGAACAAATAGTATAAAAAGTAGACGCATTTTTAAAGACTTTTAGTATACTCTCTTCATATTTTGCTGAGTTGTCAATTATTATTTGTCAGTGTGTAGTTTGAGAAAACGTACAAATTTCTATTGCAATTTTTTTCCAAATTACAGCACAATAATTAAAATTACTTAAGATTTAGACAATTTTTTTTTGACTTCGTCAACAAAGCCCAATAAGTCAGCTCCTATGTGATAATAGGTATTATTTTATTTTTATGTAAGTATGTGTATAAGAGTGTGTGTAAATTGGAGTAAGGATCAGATTATAGATGGTCAAATTTTTGTATCGATCTGGACTTGAACCCGGGTTTTCTCCTCAATTAGATAGAATTCTCCCATATTATAAAGATTCAATTTTTCCTCATTTTCTACATTTTTCATCAAAAAGTTCTGAACCTAGAAAGCCCAAATTCTAATTACTTAATCGTTTTTCAAGTATAATCATTTTCGATATAAAAAACGTTTCTTATATTTTCGACTGGGAATTGAAATCCAGGCAAACACGCAGACGTATAAAGTTCGTTCTCTAACTCTAATTATGTTGCTTTCGTCAGGCCTCTACATAAAAAAGTATTAAAATGTTATAGTTCTTTTTAATTGCTTGAAGAAGATAGTATAATTGTCGAAGGCTAAAATGAAACTATATATATATATATATATACATTAATTTTTCATTTACCTGATTCTTTACCATAAAATTGTTTGGTAAATAATCGATATACAGTAGGTCTCTTCGGGAAAGATTTATATTCATTTCAAGAAAGGAGCAATTAATTTAGTAAAAATGTAAAATTTAACTCGAAATGAATTTAAATTACTCAACATAAAATGCAAGAGTTTTTTATTTATAATATATATATAAAACAGATTTTTGTGAAATGATAAGGTGAATACCATGAAATGTATTATTCGTAAGTAGATTTTTTTAAGACCACATATCAAATAAAAAATTCTCTTTATTTCCATAATTTTTTTCCTTAAGAATTTTCTTATTAATTTCTTTTCAAGCTGTTTAATTATTTATTCATACGAGTAGCAAAGTACTTTAAGAATAAGTAACATTCCGAAGCAATTGATCAATAGATTTTTTCTCATATAAAAGATATTGTAATTTATATTTTAAGTAATAGATAGGTATATTCTTAATGCATTTTTCTAGATTAAGATTTAAAGGTATTATGAAAATGTTTTGCAAAAATTATTATTTTCTAAGTCAGAGATTATCTATTCTAAACTTACCATATTTTTTCTCAACCTGGGACAATTTAGAGAGTTTATTCGAAATAAAAATAAGCTGACGTGTTCTGATGTGGCCATCCACTTGACTTTACCATACAACCTGGCCCCTAAAATTATTTATAATCATGTTGGGGGGGGGGGGGGGGGCTAGTTTTTGAATTTTTATACTTCTGGGGATTATGTATACAAAATTTGGTTGAGTTTGGTAAATGGCCAAGATTTTCATTTTTTGACCCTACACCCCCATTTTGAGCGGTTAGTTTTTGCATTTTTAGACTTCTGAAGGTCCACTGATTATGTATACAAAATTTGGTTGAGTTTGCTCAAATGGCCTAGATTTTTAATTTTTAACCCCCCCCCCCCTCCACCCCCCTTAATTTTGGGTCGATATGTACCAAAATCTAATCAGCTCTTAATCTCAATGGACGAAAATACTTGTGAAATTTGGTTTTGATATTCATACTAGTTTTTGAGCTAGCTCGTCCACAAAAATTTGGTAACGCACAGACTAACGGACAACCAGACAACAAGACAGACTAACAGACATTTTGACAAAACAATTATTATCTCGAAAAATATAATTTTTTAGATGTTCACTTATTAGAGCTTTTTTGTAGAGCAAAATGGTATGATTTCGCTCAATTTTTTCAATCAAAATAGTTTCAGCCGTTTTTGAGATATTTCGAAAAAAAGGAAAAAACCACTTTTTTCATGCACGATTACAATACTTGACCATACCCTGTATGATAAAGTAATAAAGTAAAACTCAAATCATTCTTTCTTAGCTGGTATTGCAAAAAATATAGTACCTATATGGCACAGGCATAGTAACACCTGACAAATATACTATTTTCATTATAAACTTATGATTTTTCTTTATCTCTGACTTCTATTCTGATAATTTGAAAATAACATTTATATTCTTAGCCCTCTCACTTGTACGATATGTTATTAGATGTTGTAAACTCTACGTGGGACGAGGAAGAGTGGTGAATGCCTGGAGGTATATTTAATGATATATACTCGTATATATTTATATATAGAACCAATTATATTTCATAGTGTCAATTTTGTATTTTTTACTTCCTAGGGGAATCATTTTTAAAATTGATATATTATAATTGAGAAAAGTTCGTCCCATTGGGAAACGCGACCACAACCTCTCCTTGAGTTTAGAATGGCTTCGCTTTAGACCAGGGATTTTCAACTGGGGTGAAATTCCCCCCCTCCCCCAAGGGGGAATTTTAGTATTTTAAGGGAATACATCTGCGTACAAATTTCAAAAGTTTTGAGTGAACTACGTGAGAATGTTTTATTTAGTAAAAAACAGATTCATGATTTCAAAAAGTTATTGAAAGTTAAATTGCAACGTCGAATTATACATAAACTAGTTACACTGTTACAGCTTCAGTCAAGTAGCTCAAGTCTCATTAGTCATTAACCATGACCAAGTGATTGAGCTCAAGGATAATATTCAGTTAGATCAGCTTAGTGTTGTCAGTAGTAAATCTAAAGTTGCCACAAAACATAAAGTTGATTTAATGTATCTATTTTTATATATGAGCCGTTTATTGTGAAAGTCCATTTATATTAAAATCGAGATATTTAAGGGTTTGGGTTTTAACAAATTTAAAAATATTGATAACTGATGGAAAGGGGCGAATGGCATTCTTACGAAAATGCAGAATTGTTTCATTGGAAGAAACAGGTTGAGAATTTCTGCTTAGACACTCAGCCGTTATAGGCCATATCTTTCTGACCAATATAAAAGTTTTCTGGAATATGTTGTCTACAAACCAACCGACTTTCATTTACCTCTCACGGTTTATAGAGAAATCAATATTGTATTACCAAATGTGAAATTGGGGGATAAAAATTGAAAAGTTTAAATCAATATTATAAGCGCAAATTTTGGTTTACAAGCATTTAAAAACAAACCCATAATTAAGTGTCAAAACGATACTGATAAGATACTGATAAGATTATCTTATTAAAAATATCAAAACTCTACAGATATTTATTTATTTATTTAAAAGGAAACTCATAATATTTGAGTTTTACAATGTACAAAATCATAGATTCAGCTTCTTTCTTGTTGGTCTAATTAATTTCAATTAATTTTGTCTCTAGATTTTAGAACTAAAATTTGAAAGGACATAATAATTGACTCGAATACCTTACGGGAGACTTAAACCAGAAGACAATAAACACTAATCATTTTATGTAGTTTAACACCAACATGGATTTTGATAAAAATTCAGCCAGTTGCTTTTGTAATTTGTTAAATTTTTCGTTAGCAAACAGAAATAGAAAATTAAAACTTATTCAAAAAATGCAACTTATATAATATTTAGTACCTAGAGCCATCGAGCGATGCACGGTAATCCCTGAAATAATAATAAAATTTATTTAAATAATAATAAAAAAATAATCGTATAGGATCTAAAATAAAAATATAAAATTAAATAAGATTTGTTTCCAAGTTATATAAAAAAAGCCACTTCAATCACTTTATTTGTAAACACACCTGTTTTATTATGATTTTGACACCTGTTAACTAAAAACAAACAAAAAATTCCTAATTTGAATATATATATTAATATTTGCTATAACCGATTAGTGGGTTTTAAAATTAAAAAACCAATTAATAAATAAAAGATAATTGAAAAAAAATGTAAATAAACTTTTTTTATTGAGATTTTCATCTATCAATAATTACTTTAATTAAGAAAAGATCAATTAAGATTAAATTTGTCGATCGTTTTCTCATCCTCAAAATTTGTTAATAGATTTTGTTTCCTCAAAATCGGTGGAGCCGTTTTCAAAATAGAACTAAGATACAAATGTATATATATACAAACAAATAAATAAATATATAAACAATTTTTGCTCGTTTAATAAGAGTAGATACCCTTTTATTCCAAATTTCAGCTCATTATCTCCAATGTTCAATAACTCATCAATGATACACATTTCTTGTGATTTCCTGCATTTCTCAACCTAAAACTCTGAAGATTGAAAGTCAAAAATATAAACGTTCCTTCTAGAGTTTTAGAGATTTTTAAACACCATTATACAAAAAAATACTAACACTACTAGTTAGTGGGTATAGATTATGAATTCATAGGGAACTAGATAGATGGTAAAGATCTTTATTAATAAATTTAAATATAATACACTATTCAACACACCTTTCATTTATGTATTTCTCAAAGCAACGAGTGAAAATTTCTAAAAATCATCAGGAAAAAATATATCTTTTGAAGATGATCTCTCAAAAAAGCTCAAAAATTAATCACTTGTTCATATTAGGAATTTGAACATTTTGGGAACAGAAAGAACTTTTGACGACTTTACATTATTTAGTTATTGTAAATTTTTTTAATGATATTGATGCGAGAAGGAGTTACATCAAAAAGATGCAGCCCCTAAAGGCCTGGATTGGACCATCCTTCACGAAAAGAAGAAAAAGGAAGAGATTTAATGGCCTGGGTGGAAGTCGAAGGTATCTATGGATGCGGATCTACGTACGTATCGGGATCGTGATACATGATAGAAAAATTAATTTGCAAGGACAAAGGGCCGAAAATACAAATATTTTGAATGAATTCAAAACAAGGGCCATCCTGCAGACAAACCTGGCGAGTAAAATAATAATCAAATAAAAAACAAAAACATATAAATTTGTAATATAATCAAATTTAAAATAAATAAGATTTATATGCTTGGTGTGATAAATGAAAATAAATGGATCTCCAGGGAGCGTTGTTGGAAAATTTCAATATGACTTATTCCTCTCCATTGTGACAAACGACAAATAATAATAATAATACCGTCATTGAAATAATACATTATTGTCTTATTTTCAACAATACCATTCATATGCTTGGGATTGAATGGAACGTGTTACGTAATTTTGTGCAATTCTTGTGTTTACGTCAAGGGTGCAAATAGATGAACATTTCCCAAGCGAGTACACTCATTCAGATATAATCCGAAAATCGATCCTAATCGTGTCATGTTTTATTATACATTTTTTATGATTAGTTTTTTTTATTGAATAATTATATATATTCAAAAAACCGAATAATCAGACAAGTTTAGAAAAATAGAAAGATTTTTCCCAATTTTATAATCTCTAAAGTGCAATATAATTGGTTTATCAATTAAAAAAGGAAAATATACTTTATACCAGTAAAATTGAAATTTAAGGAATAATTCCAAATACCTATTTCAAAGGCTAGTTAACACTTTCTCATCCGTGGAAAGCCTTTGAAATATTTGAAATCAGCATGTTTTCCAGTAAGTACATAAAAATCTTTAAGGAAGTTTATAATTTTATTTCAGGCCGCATTTATTGCAGTGCTGGGCCGCATGCGGCCCGCGAGGCGCGGGTTCGACAGCCCTGCTCTAGATACTACCATTTTTATTCAGACGAGTTGAAATCAGTAATCCCTTCTAAAGCCATATTTGTAAGAAACAAGCCGTTTTCGAACGCCCAGCATCTCTTCGATGTCTAATTGGATAATAATCAAACCAAAGCTTTTGCCTATGACCTATCCCTATGACCTCTAGAGACTGGAACTCGCTTCATGCCACCGACTTCCTCGCGTCTTATAACCTTCAGTTACTTAAGACCAGCATCATTCCAGGTGCCTTCGACAGAGCTATAAAATATCTTTCTCTTTTTCTTCTTTTCACGATCGAGAGGCCAATCCAGGTCTTTAGGAGCTGCATCTACTTGATATAACTCTTTCTTGCATCAATATCATTCAAAAAAAAATCAAAATTTCATAAATATTGTGAAAATTTCATAGTCAGAATATATTTGTTCTGATACTCTGGTAAGACCATATTACTTAAGAGAAAGATGGATCTCAACTTATCATTTCACCAGAATATCGATAAACATTCTAAAGCAATTGTTTCTCAATCATTTCATGCCAAGATAGAGGCCAAATAGATCGTTTTATTTGACATTCAATTTTAATTGGTGAATTTTTCATTACGATAAAGTCTACAATGACCCCATACAATTTCACTGAATCTAAGCTCAGAATAGAAAAAAAAATAACAAGAAAATTCTAGTGGATACGCCGCTTTGTAATGCTTAATATACCGGGTGAGTTCTTTTATCTTGAGACAGTCTTACAACTCAAAAACAGTGCATAATATGAAAAAAGTTTCAAATAAAAGTTTATTTATATCAGGGGGAAACCAAACTAGACCATTGTTTGTCGACCTAGAACAAGCCCTCAAGGGCATTTCGAGGCCAAGCTCTGTTTTATAAATGGAATATGTTTCTGTACATATTCGAAACTACAAAAAACTGATCAACTTCTTTTAGGACTATTTTTTATACGACATCAAATAAAAAAAATATTAAATCAATTATATTTCAGAAAAAATTCTAATAATTATTTTTAACAATCATTCAACTTAATTATTGAATAATAATGATCAAATATTTAATTATTAAATAAATAATTTAATAATAATTAATAATTTAATCATTTTAAGACACTGTTCTGAGACTTTCCAGAGTGTATTGCAAGTCTTCTGAATGAATTCTTGTTCCAATTTCGTTATTTTGGCCTGTTTCACTTTTTTTTATTAATAGATTTACTACACGATAAAATGAAGCTTTGGAGGGTGTATTTCTATCAGGAAAACGCTCAGCATCCATTTCAATGGAAGCCCCATAACACTTCTTCCACATTCACCATAAATTAAGACCATTTCAATTCTTTCTTCAACAAAAAAATGCTCCATTTTTATTATGGTAATATAATATACTTAACTATCTATTGGATTGACACGAGAAATAAACTTTTTTATACTTAAAAAGTTTAAGTATAGTTCATTTAAGTACAAAATATCTCTTAAATCTGTGTATAATGAAGTATTAAAATCATTATTAACACTTATTTTCATTGTTATAACTTTTCGATTTAATAATTTTTTTTTTATTGATTCATCCCTGGTCGATTTAATAATTAATTATTTGATCATTGATATTTGATAATTAAGTTGAATAATTGTTAAAAATAATTATTAGGATTGTTTTTTAAGTTCTAATAATTGATTTAATATTTTGTTTATTTGATGTCGTACAAAAAATAGTTCTAATGAAAGTTATTCAGTTTTTTTCTAGATTATGAATATGTAAGGATACATATAGGTTTTCATTTAAAAAACAGAACTTGACCCTAAAACACCCTTGAAAGCCCGTTCTAGATCGACAAACAATAGCGTAGTTTAATTTCCCCCTCGATATAAACAAACTTTTATTTGAAACTTTTTTCATACACTGTTTTTGATTTACAAGGCTGTCTCAAGATAAAAAACACACCCGGTATATACAAATATAGGTACTCTCACGATAAGAAAAGTCGTCAATCGTCTTCAAATATATAGTGCTTTTTTTGTACTTTAAAATGGTGTGTTTAAAATTCTTTAAATAAAGCATTTCAATGAATTGTTGTGCGTATATACCAACTCGTTTCTCTGCTACACCGGCTATATTCAACTCAACAGTTCATTTCTTCAAGAATGCAAGACTCAATATCTACTTCTTTTAAAACGTATGATTAAAAAAATGAAATAAAATTCATAGAGATTCATAAGCATTGTGAACTCGCTAAATTAATTATTATATAATTCTTAGGATCGTTGAGATTACTATACATAAGAAAAGTAGAAATTGAAGAATGAATTAGATTTTTTTTATCATTTCTAAAGAAAAATATATTTCTTAACATTAAGTTATTTTCCTAGGTATAGGGATATAAATTATTTAGTAAATAGTTGAAATTCTCCCTCCTCTTTGGCTTGTTTGATGTACTCTTTACCATCCTCTGGGACAACTTCACCTATTTTAATCAAGCTTTATAATTAGACTTAAAACCAAAATCATCAAGGGAGACGTTATGTATAGAGACAATAAATTAATTTAGGCAATACAATTTAATTTCCGGCCCTATTTGATATTTTAAAATATCAACACGCTAGGACAAAAAACCGCTTGATTAAATTTCATGAAATGTCAATTCCCAAAGCGGAAGTCAAATTAAAATAAAAACTAAAATAATCCATTTGGGTTCATTTAGTGCCCGACTTTTTACTATTTGTTTGATATTATTGTTTTAGATTCAATTTTACAAATATCTATAGATATAATTCAATTAGTTGAATATCATTTGTATTCCATTGTATTTACTTTTTTATTTATAAAAAGAATAAATTATGCCTTTTGCGTATTTAATGATTCGACAAATTAAATATGAAAAAAAAAATTGTAAAATCTTAAATTTTTAATTAAGAATTACTTTCATAGGCAAAAATAGGTGGAGAGCCGTACTAAACTATTACTAAAAAGATTTTCATTATCTGTAAATTTATCTCATTAATAATATAAAAAAAAATTTGAAGTTATTTCGGGGCGCACTACATAGAGTGAGATTAATCTCACTATAAATAAAAAATAAAAATTTAATATGGAAAATATTAATATTTTACACCTTAATCGCTAAAGCATAAATATTTTTGGTATTAAAGTACACAGGAACGTTGGCTTTCTATAACCTTTTAATATTATAAAATTAAGTTTTAAAAATATAAATATGAGGTGTTTAAAAAAAACAATCAATTATTAATAATTATATTAAATTTTGAACGAAAATGATTGATTAGTTTAGTTTTAGTAAGAAAATGGTAAAAAGCTGGAAAACCATAACAATAAATGACTCGCTGATGCCGAGTGACTTGCGACCCAGCCTCTTTATATACAGACCAAAAAAAATTATAAATGAGAAAGAAGGCTATCTTATTTTATCGATTTCAACTATCAGAAGGTTCGTAGTATGTCTATAATATAAGAAAATATGATTTTGATTAAGAATTTTGTGGTTTAAAAGAAATTGTATGAAAAGATTCAATTTCTTCTCTCCGGGATTGAATCAACTAGAAATGGAAAAAAGTTTTATTTTTTTTCTAATTAGATATTTATTTAAATCTATTGAAATTTCATTTCTGTCTTTTATTTTTATTTCTATTATATATCAAATAATTATTATTTCGAAATTTGCAGTTTAAAGGGTAGTTTATTTGAAGTACAATTTGAAACCTCCGTTGAAATTTTTTTTAAAAATATGAAATTAATAGATATTATAAAACAATTAATTATTAATAATCTAATTCAATTTTGAACGAAATAGATTCAGTACTTTTTGAGAAAATGATCAAAAACCATCTGAATCGTCTTTGAAAGGCCGTTTTTTGAAAGCACGAGTTGATAAAGTCATATGAAACGAAACATTGACTTGTGACATGGAGGGGAATTTTAAAATGTTTCTAAAACGGCCTTTCCTAGACGGTTTTCGGTGTTTTTGACCATTTTCTCAAAAAGTACTGGATCGATTTCGTTCAAAATTGAATCAAATTATTAATAATTAATTGTTTTATAATATATATCAATTTCATATTTTTCAAAAAAATTTTGACGGAATTATTACCGTTTTTTCAAATTAGACTTCAATAAACCACCATTTAAAATTTAAATTTCCCAATAATAATTCTTTGATATCAAAGATAAATGACAATAACTCACAGATATATTGAATTTCAATAGGTTTGAATAAATTTCTAATTAGGAAAAAAATAAAACTTTTTGCCATTTCTAGTTGATTCGCTCTCAGAGAGAAGAAATTGAATCGTTTCATACAATTTCCCTTAAACCACAAAATTCTTAACCAAAATTCTATTTTCGAATTTATAATAGACATACTGTGAACCTTCAGTAGTAGATGAAATCGATAAAATAATATCGATTTCTTTCTCATTTATAATTCATTCATTCATTTGGTCTGTCATATCCAGAGGCTGGGTCGCCATCAGACACCTTATTTGTTACCATATATTCATATGTCCATTCACTCTATAATATTCGAATATTTAATAAACCCGCAAACTATTGATTTTAGACATTTCAGTCATATTAACATTTCTGTTTTAAATTAAATGTTTTTAATATTTATTTATTTGATTCAAATTTTACAGTACATGCCCGAATCGATACTTTCTTTTTCTTTTAATACATTAAATGGTATTTTTTTATTTATTTAGTTTATTAGCTAATTTCAACTATGTGTATTTTCCTCTTTATCATCTTCATTGGCCGGTGTAGCGATTGATCCCCTGGCCCCTTCTTCTCTTCTCTTTCTTGTCTTTTCTATATCGTCTTCATCCTTCAGCCGTCTTATTATGCTATCCTCCTTCTTTCCCTCTTTTAACGATCCTACCAGGTTCTTCCACAGTTTATCCGACCTGCTCTCTTCTCCTTGCTGTTCTGTTATTTCTTCCTTTCTTAATCTTTTGTTATAAATATTTCCGCATTTGGCCCTTGTCCAGATGCTCCTCTTCCACTCGTTTATTTTCGTTCTCTCTAGATAATTTTCTTAATTGCTTTATAGTATGGGAAATATTTGGATTTTTCTATTTTTGCTAGATCTTATTGTATTTTCTGTCTACTCCTTTTATTATTCTATTTTCTATTTTCTTCACTAATTCATTTGCTTCCTCATGTACTACTGTGGGCTCTCCCCATTCTTTCCACCCGTTTCTAAAACCGTTTCTCCATCTTGTTTCATTTTTATTTTTAATTCCTCTGATTATTTCTCTCAGACAAATCTTCAGCCATCTGCCATCCTCCATCTCTTTGACTTTTAACACATATTTAATTAATCTTTTAGCTTGGTACACATATATGTTGATCTCCTCGTTTCTCCCCTTCATATATAGTATAGTCCGGCGTGTTTCTATCTATCCCCATTATTAGTTTAATATGTATATTCACCTTGTGTTTTTTCCACCTCTAATTTTTCTTCCCATCCCCATAGTTCAACTCCATACATTAAGATGGATCTTATTAGGGACTCAAAGTGGTAGATTTCTTTCAGAATGAAGCCATTCTCTTTCTTTTTATTAAACTCCATGTGATATATATATATATATATATATATAATTCTATTGGCTTTTTCTTTCTGTTCTTTAATATGGTCGTTATGATTATTTCTTGCATTTATCCTGTAACCCAGGTACTTTATTGTTTCTACTTCTATTTTTTCTTCTTTCATAAACCAAACAAATTAAAACAAATTATTTTAGACTTTTTGCAATTGATTTCAAGATCGTTATTTTTTGTGTATTTTACTAGATTTACTATCATTTCTTTTAACCCCTCATATATATATATTATTTTTAATAAAGCTCATTATATAAATTTGTGTACCTCAAAAGATTAGGCAGTGATAACTTTTAAGCTGTTAGGTGTTGGTTCTAGGTGAAACATTTTAATATAATAATAAAACTTGAGCAAGATGCGAGGTAGGTTTCACAAAAAAAGAAATAAAACAAAATTGAGTTTTGAATTCGATATATTTCGGGGGTGAGCCCATCATCAGGAGTCAAAGAAAACTTAGCTCACCCCCGAAATATATCGAATTCAAAACTCAATTTTGTTTTATTTCTTTTTTTTGTGAAACCTACCTCACATCTTGCTCAAGTTTTATTATTATATTAGGCAGTGATGGTGAAATTTATGTGGAAAGATTGATAAATCCTGATCTAGAGGCTTAGATATTCTACATCGAGGAGTGAACAGCGACCTAATGTCGTGTACACCTACTTCCAATTCCACTTTCATTTCCAAGTAGAAGGGCTACTTATGAATTCCAAAATAATTCCAAAGAAGTATACCTAATTCTAATCGCTCGTTCTACATATTCAAAAACTCTAATAAAGAAACACTAAAAGAAAATTCATTATCTATAATTAGAAGCCTAGCTATTTAAGTAACAATGACAATGAAAAAATTATTTTGGGCAGCGACCAAAAATAAATTCAAAATAGCTGATATGGCCATCCACATGACTTTACCATACACCTGGCCGCTCTTGCCTATTCTTGAACCCCTCCTCTTCTGAGCCACTATCAATTTCACATAATGAGATTTTCTTGAGGTCATATAGGGTGCATAGGCGAAATTTCGTGCAAATCGATCAAAGGGCCTAGGACTCATATTGATAGTTCTATTTTTTGAAACCCCCTCCAGTTTTGGTCCACGAAAAAATTTAAAGACTCTTTTTAATTATAGGACCATTTTATAATAAATTCCGTTTTTTTTTATTTTAATTTAATTTTTTTTTTTTTTTTTAGTTTGAAAATTTTATAATTTTAACTTTTTAGACCTCACGCCACTCGTAAGTTTTTAGTTCGAATTCAACCAAAATTTAATCAGCTCTTAATCTTTATATAAAGATTATACATGTGAAATCTCCTTTTGATATTCTTTCTAGTTTTTGTGCTAGGGGGTACACAAAATTTGATAACGTACTAATAGATGCTTTGAAAAAATAATTAATATCTCGTAAAATATTACTTTTTCGAAGTTCACTCTTCGAAGCTTTTTTGGACATCAAAACGCTATGGTTTTGCTCATTTTTTTTTTTAAATCGAAATAGTTCCATCCGTTTTTCTGATATTTCGAAAAAAATGAAGCAAAAAAACACTTTTTTCAATACTTGACCATAGGAATGGACATGGTAAAATAAAAACACAAATAGGACAGACGAAGCAAGAAAAGAGATTTGTTAATATGTAAGTTTATAGACTTTAGTGATTAGAATACTCTCCTGAAGCAGCGACGTAGAGATTTATTCATCTATTGTTTTTAATCAAAGCATCTTTCAAAATCTAACCTCTAAAAAAAGGAGGGCAGCACTGTACAAGAGCGCCTTGTCTATTCTATTATTTTTCTCTAAGATGCTAAATTGGTTGCATAAATTGCAGGCGTTAAGATGATTGAATTTATCATAATGCACACTTCACAGCGTGCCCCAAGTTCGTTGTTTTTTAGCTTGAAAATATTTTAATTTTTAAACCCCCCCTGTATGGTAAAGTAAAAAAACAAACAAACAATGAGAGATATACTGTATATCGAAATGTTTATATGAAGACTTGACCAAAATATGTCATTCAACTATAACAATGCATTTTACAATAATTATATTAACCCTCTCGTGAGTGATTGTTGAAAATATATTTTGAAACGACAAATATATATTTGGGATCATAGTTTCGATAGGAGTGAACTAATAATGTAAATATTAATGAAAATTGTCTAATAAATATATTTACTATAGCTGAGCTTCGCGGGTAACAGGACTCTTTGATCACACTTAATTAATTATAATTATGTGTGATTTAAATAAAAATTCAAATTCTAATCAAACTAAACACAAAAATAAAAGCTTCCACACCTTTATTACTAACTAGCTGCAAGGCACCCCCCCTGGACTCCCAACCCACGAACCCTGCCCTCACACCCCACTTCCACCCACCACACCCCCGACACCCACTTACAACCGCCCCACCCCACTACGCCTCTAGGCCCTCACCTGAACCCTTCCCCCTGCGCCTAGGCTCCTGGACCCCACCCCCGCTACGTTCCCCGGACTCCACCCCGCACCATCTCCGAACCCTCATACTACCCCGCACCCCATACCCTAACTCACCCCTTTCTCCATTCCACTTCACGCACCCCAACCCTGCACCATCACTCTACCCCCACTCACACCCCCCGCACCCAGTTTTTGCATTTCTAACCTTCTAGTGACCCAGAGATTATGTATACAAAATTTGGTTAAGTTGGCTCAAAGGGTAAGAATTTTTATTATTTGACCCCCCCCCCCATTTTGGGTGGTTGATTTTTCATTTCTAGCTTTCTAGCGACCCACAGATTATGTATACAAAA